>OZ010604.1:71069168-71089168 GCA_963932145.1 Acanthosepion lycidas | reverse complement strand
ATTGGCGTCGTCCATAACTTACGTAGACACGTCGGCTAACCTAATGAATGTTTAGAATAGGTTTTCAAGTTAAATTTTTTTTTTAAAGTAATAATGTTTTAGCCCTTGTATATAAACATTTGTTAGAAAATAAAATCCTTTCATTTACTTTGATAAAGTCACACAGAGGGCGAAACACTTTGGCTAACATAAGTTTTCCTTTTGTCTTTATTTTTATTGTCTTTTTAAAGATATACACCATCTGATAGATTTACACACACACACACAAGAGTTTATTAGGTTGGTGCAAAAATAATGTCGTTTTCTCACATATGTTACTATGTGAGAAAACGACATTATTTTTGCACCAACCTAATATTTAAGATAATGGATTTATTGTTCAATTCGCCGGATTTTTATCATCTTAAACGTTATTTTTAGTGGATACTCATATTTGAGTAGACGCTCCACTTATTTATTAATAATTAATTTATTTATTTTCATCTAACGACCCGAACATTCGAGAAAGATTATTGAAGGATGATGCAGGTTTGATTACTGCCGGATATAGCAATTTAATAAGATTACTCTAATATTCAGTTCCTTAGACGAAAATACATAAATATACTGTTTATTATTATTATGAAAGATTATGAGAGATTGTAACAAAAACATGTTGAAATTGCTAGACAATAGTTTTTGTGTTTCGGTACTAAGTTGTACCTCTTCAGGCAATTGATATGTAACTTTAATTCTGACATTGTGTTTTAGGATCTCCACCAGCTGCCGCCCTGATTTCTACTCTAAATTATGGGTCTGAAAAACCTGATTTCAGATTTCTATCTATCTATCTATCTATCTATACATACATACATACATACATACATATATATATATATATATATATATATATATAAGGAACGATACAAAAATATGTACATGCTTGGTGTGTGTGTGTGTATGTATGTTCAAAGACCCAAGTACTTTCCTTGTAGTTGGCATTTAATTATGGAAGGTAGAAATGGCATACACATTTGTGAGTGTTGATATCTTGGTATGCTACACGATCCTGCAATTTAAATTTGGTGTATTTAGGCAGTAAATGGTCATTAAGATAAATATTAAAAACAACAGTCATTTTGTGTCGATTAATTTTAATCATCGACTTTTCCAGATTTGCAATAATCTCTCTCAGACAATTATCACTTAATAACTCGCATCCAGAAATGTACATGGTGGTCCGAAAGTCTTGTCACCATCCCTTACGAAAAAGTAATGAAAACAATAGTAGGTAGAACAAGTAATACAGTAATACAAATCGCATTTATGTATGAATTCAGGTTATTCACACGATCACGTTCATACACTTGTAAGAAGCCTCATTTCCAAACTGTAGAAGCTCTTATCAGCCATCTGAAATAGAAAATTATATCATTTAGGGGTAACATGACTTTCGAACCACCCTGTATATACACACACACACACACACACACATATATATATATATATATATATATATATATATATATATATATATATATATATATATATATATATGTATATACAGGGGAACGATACAAAAATAATATGTACATGCTGGTTGTGTGTGTATATATGTACACATATAGGCAAGTATTTCACAAGAATTTGTCCAGTTTTCATATTTTTTTCTAAATATATACACTCTCTAGTTTCTTTATGCCGATTAAAAATCCATAAGTACAAAAAAACATACTAATAAGCAACTGTCAAGTGTCTGGACATTGCAGGTGATAAGGTATGAAATGTAATTTGATTTATGATTACAACTTATCGTTAGATATCCCGAATTATTGCTCTCTAACTCACACAATTTTCTCTTTCTTTCATTCTAGCCTGGGGAAGCCAAAGAGACCAGACTTTCTGGCGGAACGCGTCGTTAATAAATTTTAGACTTGGTCTGATCACCTAAACTTTCAATTCTCTTAGTATTATACACCCAACAAGCGCACACACACACACTTATATATATATACATTAAGAAATGGACAAAGTCCGACAATTTATTTATTAAAGACATTTTTTATGTTTAACGTTCTTTTTATAGATACAAGTATTTAAGTAAATGCTCTGTTTATAATAAACAGTATTAAACAACATTTACCGGCCTGAATGTCCGAGAAATTTTCATAGAAAATATTCGTCCTTGGACAGGATTCGAACCTGCATCCTATACGGAACCACCATTTAGCCGGGCGTGCCTAACCGATTCGGCCACAAATGTCTTTAATAAATAAATTGTCGGACTTTTTCCATTTCTTAATGTATGACGTCATTTGGTTACATTTGATACGCCATGAGCAGTTATGAATGTATGAGATTCATGGAAGATTAAAGTTTATAAGCAGTAAATTCGACCTTGCCAACCGAAAACTCCTTTGTATGCCGACCTTGTGGCACTTAGTGCACCAGGTCTCTGTATTCGTTCCTTCAAAAAGTGTGGATGGTCCTGCACGAAACCTTCACCACTATAATCAATTCTCATATGCTGTTGTCGGGCTGTCGGTTTCCTGGGAACTGATCTGCTTGACCCTCATACGTCGAATTCGACGGGAGAGTCGACTATATATATATATATATATATATATATATATATATATATATATATATATATATATAGATGATGTATATAGATATATATATATATAGGGTTAAGTTAATGTGATAACTAGATATTAGCGACCGTATACGCGCGTGCTGGCAGGCATACGCTGGTAAGCAAATAAAAAATACCAAATTCTGTCAAGAGCTGAAGACATCATAGTGCTCAATGTGATTAGACAGAGCTAATATGCTAATAAATACACGTATACCTTGGTTTGTGCGACCGATATGCTATATCTCGTGCCCGATGACTTGGGTAACCAACGAAACTCGAGTCGCACATCAAACGTAGGTATATGTGTATTTATTAAGATAGACACACACACACACACACACACACGCACATACACACACACGCACATATATATATATATATATGCATGTATATATGTATGTATGTAGGTAGGTATATATATGATATAAAAGGCTCAAACACTTATATTACAAGGTTATAATTTATTATATTGGAATCGTAATCACGATCCAATTCATCAGACCTACAGTGATGAATTGGATCGTGATTACGATTCCAATGTAATAAATTATAACCATAGAATATAATCAATATATATATATATATATATTGACCACTAATATTATATATATATATATATATATATATATATATATATATATATATATATATATATATATATATATGAAGAAAAATATACAGGAAAAAACAAACAAAAATCCTTATATGCAATAATGCTGTTTTAATGTTAATATGTCGACGTCGGACGTTTCGGTCAATAAACCATCTTCAGGACATATTCAATATAAAATATAAATAACATTATCAAACTTAACATGACAAAAACGATGGACACAAGAACAAGACATATCCAAACAGATAACTAAAAGTTTATGCGATCAGCGTTTAGTTTTAAACATGGTCACGTTGTCACCACGTTTGTGACGCTGTGAAAAGGTATTCCTAAATTTGAATATTTCGAAAGAATATATTTTATATTTTATATTGAATATGTCCTGAAGATGGTTTATTGACCGAAACGTCCGACGTCGACATATTAACATTAAAACAGCATTATTGCATATAAGGATTTTTGTTTGTTTTTTCCCGTATATTTTTCTTCATACTGTCGGTTTCTATATCCATATATTTGCTTACATATATATATATATATATATATATATATATATATATATATATATATATATATATATATATATAGAGAGAGAGAGAGAGAGATCTTATGTGCGTGGGCGTAGCAATTCCCTATCTGAATAGTTCTAAAACTACAAGTCTTCGAAAACGATTTTGAAAAATCCCTTGGTACTTTATTGACAGACATTGTGTATATATCCACTCGCAGAAGACCAATTACGATTCATAAAATGGTAAACCAATTATTATTTATTTACATGTGCGTGTGTGCATATATATATATATATATATATATATATATATATATATATATATATATATATATATATACACATACACACACACAAACAAGCATATATATGTGTATGTATGTGAGGGCGAGTGTGTATGTGCGTGCTAATTACATATATTAATATTGGGTATCATGTAGAGTATTTGTCGGTATTCTCGAACAATTTCTTCCCGCCGACTGGTAAGGTTGCCAACTCAGTATAGATTCAAATTTCGCTCGAACCCGGACGGCACATAAAAAAAAGAAAAAAAACATCTGGAAATGTAAAAGAAAAAAAAAATATTTATGTGCAAATGAAAAAAATCAAAAAATCAAACACATGAAATTTATTTTGGCAAACAGACTTTAGGTCGATTAAAATATGATCATCCCTGCTAATGACGGTGGCGTTTGTTTACAGTAATTTTATTCTCACACACACACATATATATATATATATATAAGTTTCATTGAAGACTGCTGTCAAGGCAATATCATTAAGCTTTTTATTAAATGTGTCTTGAATTCTCATAAGTGATTTCTTTTCTGGACATAGACTGTGTAAAAATAAAATTGTCCAAATGATCGAGCATTTTCGACATATTCATGAGTTTTGTTTGTTTTTTTTTATGAAGGATTACTTTTGTACTAACATCCTTATCAATCTGTAGTGGATTATTATAAGTCGAAACACATCTTTCCATTGTAATAATAATAGTTATTTTACCATTGAATACTGAATTAACAATGTTTTGAGAGTAATACGTTCTATTTTTAACCAATAGGAAGGGGAGCACATGGATACATACCTTGCGTGTATGGGGATGTAACTGGATTTTGTTTCACCTAGTTTAAGTTTCTAACTATTTTTTTGCACTAACGCTGTTGGGAAAGGCATGAACCTGTCTATCCTACATAAAGTTCTTCTCTATGAGGTGTCTATTAGGGAAGTGAGAGATTGTGACTCTCCACAATTTCGTGTTCTCTGTCTCTCTTATTAAGGTTTGCTTTTTTTGATGTTTCTCTAAATTCCTCTTCTGTCAACCTTTTTACACAAGATCGTCAGATAGTTTATTCGCTGGCGTTCCTTCAGCTGTTTTACTTTCAAGAAATCATTGTTTAAATGACCTAGAGATCCGAGCACTTTCGGCCGATCTATTAGAAATTATCAAGAATTTGTCTTTGCCGAATTTAATATGTAGAAATATGTTGGATAAGCGCTAATAAATTAGCCGAGAGTTGCCAGATTTACAGATTGTTTGGAAAGATTTTAGGCATTCTATGTCCAGAAAAGAAACCACTTGTATGAATGCAAGAAAAGTTTAATATAAGACGATTAATCGCAGAGCATTGTCACTCGTTTTCAATGAAACTTGTATAAAAGTATGATTGCTCTCCAAATCCACAATTTTATATTAATGCTGTTTAATTAAATACAGAGCATTTACGTAAATAAATTTTATCTATAAAAAATAACGTATGAACAGAAAATATATTAAGTAATCATAGGTTTAATCCATTTCATTATATATTGTCACTGTTTACGTTAAGATACATTTCCTGAACAGAAATGATTGATCGAGAAAAATCGTTGAAGATTGTATGTTTATAAACAGTATTTTAGATTTTGCTAACTAGACGCTTCTCTGTAGCGAAATGGTATAGCACGTCGGATCAAATGACGGTTTTTTTTATAGGAATACAGTTTCGATTCATGTCAGAGAACGCATATTTTACAAAATTCCTCGAATATTCAGATTGGTAAATGCAATTAATACTGTTTAATTAAAAACAGAGATTTATTGTCCTCATATTTGTCGCCATATTTATCACAACGTTTCGGTTTACGCTCCGGCTTTCTTCAGGTGGTTAGAATGTCGAACTGAACCTATTATTTCGCTCACTGGGGTAGTCCGTTCTAGTTCCACCTGCCATGCCTATTGGATGACAGTTATCAGTTATCTCCTGTTAATTGCCCTCCCAACGTTCTCCACCGCCTTAACCAGGTATTGAACTCACACTCTTTGGGTCCTGTCACTGGATCTAACTAATGTCTTTATCCACTATGCTATGTGTTCTTGATGACATCTGTGTATGAATTTCTGGGTATTATACACCTAATGTCTTAAGTAACGATTTTTATCAGTGCTCATATTGCAATTTTTGCTGTTATCACTACATGTTTTTACCAGAGCTCATATTGGAACTTTTGTTGTTATTATTGCTACAGAGGAACGGAAACATCATACTACCAGCTGACTAAGGCAATACAACTGTAGTGATGGACAAAACAGATTATACGAGAAAGCTGGAAAACCTCATTAGCAATGGTTAAAAAAAGGATCCTACAATTAAATCGGGACGCAAACTGTCACAGATACTAATCAAGAACAAGGATCACTTCGCACCTAAGACGTATAGGCAGTTATCGCAGCGTTACTCTAAGCTACCTCACATATACGGTCTCCCTAAAATTTACGTGAATTTATAACTTTTCAAAATTGAAGCAAAATTCTCATTTGATTGAACTCTATCTTCGCGGAATCGCACGCTTCAAAACACTGTCAATAAATGCATAATTTAAAAAAATAACATCTTTCGATTTACACATATTTCGTTTTAGTGTTTGCCTATGTGATGCAAAATTACGCCTTGAAGATGACAAATTGAAATTGTCGAAAGTACTTGGCATGTGTCTTCCATTTGACAACAATTGGAATAAAGGATCTTATTAAGGAACTGATAGTAATTTAATGTCTCATTATGTCTTGTTAGCAAAGTGATTTCGGCATTAATTACATTAACATTGTTAATTAATTCTTTGTATAGATAGTTTCTTTATGATATAAAATAGAAACTGCACACTTTAATATGTATATATATATATATATATATATATATATATATATATATATATATATATGAAGAAATATAGTTTTATGGTGTGCTATATTTATGGAATAAAGTGCTGAATATCAGAGATAGAGCGTTTCTCAATATAAATATAAAAATGAATATTGAACTCAACACTCAGAGGCGACTGGCTGCTTCATGCTGGCCGCAATCGTCAGGACGCCTTATATATATATATATATATATATATATATATATGAGAGAGAGAGAGAAATCCAAAATTACCTCATGAATATATACTATTTCAACTAACGTCAATGCGCTACCATTTTTCGACTCAAATAAATACATTGAGCTCTTTTTGTGGATCAGTGTTAATATATATTAAGATTCACTTGGATTATATCCCAACGGATTTATTACCTGTAATATATATATATATATATATATATATATATATATATATATATATATATATATATATATATATATATATATATGTGTGTGTGTGTCTGTGTGTGTGTGTAGATTGTTGTCAAAAACTACTCTGCCGGTCCAAATTATATATAATTCTTATTGTTGTAAGCCTTATATTTATTGGGTACACCTGTTTGATTATACATCTTTTTAACTCTTATGATAATAATCGAAGTATATCGACCTGGCTTTATCCAATCATTAATGTAGAGGAAGTGACTTTCAACCGGATAACATGTGCCTCGCTTATAATATTGGATTGGATTGATACGTTTTTACATCTTCAAAAACGAAACATCCTTTTTTTTTGCATTGTAAAACTGATATTTTTTGCCAGTGGATATTTATTAACATATTTTTTACAATGAAAATATCATTCTATTTTTTTAGATACTATTTAACCCATAGCTCGGGGAACCATTCTCCACTCAAAGAGAGTTTTTTTTTTCTTTCTTTCATTCTAACCTGAGAAAGCTAAAGAGGGCAGACGCTCTGGTGGAACGTGTTGTTAATAGATTTTGCACCTTGTCTCATAACGTTCATTTTCAATTCAGATACTATTATACACCCAACAAACACGGACCCTCCCCTCTCTCTCTCTCTCTCTCTCACACACACACACACACACACACACACACACACACACATATATATATATATATATATATATATATATATATATATATATATATATATATATGTTATATTGTAATTATTATTTCATCTCCAAATAGGAGTGGATAGGTTTGCCTATCGTCCAGTTCATTCTCTCCCGGTTTTTTGAACAAGGGTAGAGTTTTATCCTTTGTTTACTGTTTAGGATTTTGTTTCCAGGTCCTTCTAAAGCCTTCTCATTGTATTTCACCCCTAGTAGCCCCATTTAGTCTTAGTGGCATTATCGCCTTTCTTGATTAAAAAAATATGTAGAAATGTAAAATTAATAACGGTCTATTATTATTATTATTATTATTATTATTGTTATTATTTTGGTTTTGTTTGGTTTATTTTGTTTTAGGGCATATCAACCCGAATGGGCTATTTAATGCCGACAAGATTTTTGTTGCTAGTAATACTTTTTCAAAAAATGTATTGCTTTTGATATTTTTCCATCAAATATGTATTACTGACAATATTTTTTCCCAAACTGTATTGCTGGTAATATTTTTGTTTAAAAATGTATTGCTGGCAATATTTTTTTCCAAAAATCAATTTTTACAATTTCATAGTGTTTTGACCCCTGTTTGTGGGTTAACCATTTGCCCATAGCTGCCACCCCAGGTCAGGGTGAATCTAGGAACACCAGTAATTAAGAAATGATTCCACGTTTCTCAATACCTCCTGATCAGAGGCCTTGCTGTTGGATGTAGTTTATCGTCTTACCCAGGACGCCTTATTTGGGCTCGGTCCTACCCCTTTGCAGAGGTGCAGTCTGCGTATTCTAAAGCCCCAGGCAACAGGGTCGATTATTATTATTTTTATTTTTTTACATACTATAACCGACTTTTTTAAAATTTTTTTATTAAGTGTATAATTAATACTGGGTGTTTAATCTAATTTTTATAATTAATAGAGTGAGCATTAATATTTTTCTCATTCTGGCCTCCAAAACAAAACGGCATTCATTTTTCTGCCTTCTATCAGCCTGGCTGACGTTTAATTCCAAGAGAACCATGCTTTGCCTATTCTTGGACTCATGCTTTCAACTAACATATAGTGAAGTGATTATATTGTCACAATTGCTAATACCGGTGCCATATCTGGTCTGGTGCTTCTGCTGGGCATATCAAGAGTCTTACCAAAATTCAAAGGATGGTCTATCATGTAATGCATTTTGATCGGGCTTAATTTTCTTACAGACGTGACTTGAGGCAACTATTTGCGCTAGTCTTAGTAACGATTCCGACAGATCCGAAAAACCTGGCAACTGCTCTCGAAAAGGACGTCCAATCAGTGGTTAACTGAAGCAAGAAATGACTTGTATGTTTGAACGCCTCTAAAACAAAACGACTTCCATTTAATCACCGCAGGGAATCTTTTCTGCCTGCTATCACCTTGGCTGGCGCTAAATTCCAAGTGAACCGCGCTTTGCGCCTTCTTGGACTGATGCTTTCAACTGACATGATAGTTTACAAACTTATAACTAATTTTTATAAGTTTATAATTAATACAGGACTTTCAATTTAATTTTTATAATTAATAGAGTGCGCATTAATATTGTAATGTATTTTTATACATTGAGTTTTACCCATAGTATCTGGTTAATCTCACAATGACAGTCAGAAATTAATATTATTTGTTAAAATTATTGTCTTTGTCCATTATTTTCATTATCTTCCAGAGTTCCAGGTATCATGACATTTTCCATTGAAGATTTGTGTAAGAAAAGAACAACCTGAAAATACATATATACATAGATTCCGGAAATAGATCATAAAAAATAATAACACTAGTACAGCTCACACCCTTTGTAGGGTTTGAGCTGTGCTTGTGTTATCATTATTTTCTGCCTGCTAATATCATTGCTGTGCTAATATCCAGGAAAATGGCTCATTGATCATTCTGAATTGTAATATTTTCTGATTAAATAAAGTGAAGCAATTATATTGAATCAACTTCTAGATCTACAGATAAGGAAGTTGGTTTATTGTCTCATGCCAGAAAGATTTTCTCGTAAAAATCCATCTGGTATATTTATAAATCTACTTTTAAGCTTTGCATTGAATACTGCTGCTCTATCTGATCTGGTGCTTCTGCTGGGCATATCAAAATTCTTACCAAAATTCAAAAGATCTGTCATATATTCTATCCTGATCGGGCATCTCGACATTTTCTTACCGACGTGACTTCACTTCCCTCTGTATTTTCTACAAATGTTTTTATGATAACCGTTTTGATGAGCATTTTAACTTAGTGCCTTGGTTGCATGATTGGCAACTAGGCCTTTAATCTTTTACTGTTTGCTAATTGCCTATAACTGTCACTTTTAATCTAAGTTTCTATTCGCTTACCTCTTGCCAATTTCTTGCTTGCTCGCCAACTATAATCTTCAAAAATTTAAATGCAACGTCAATCGCCATCTTCTGTCTTCCTGAATCCTGTTCCATTATTGTCCGTTTCTTCACTTCATCTCACTATTTTTTTTCTCATTCTGGCTTCCAAAACAAAACGGCTTTCATTTTTTCTGCCTGCTGTCAGCCTGTCTGACGTTTAATTCCAAGAGAACCATACTTTGCCTATTCTTGGACTCACGCTTTCAACTGACATGTAGAGAAGTGAATATATTGCATCAGTTGCTAATACTGATACCATATCTGACCTGGTGCTTCTGCTGGTCATATCAAGATTCTTGCCAAAATTCAAAAGATGTTCTGTCATGTATTCCATCCTAATCGGGCATCTCGACATCACTCCTTTTCTTACAGACGTGACTTCACTTCTCTCTGTATTTTCTACAAATATCTTTTTTATGGCAACTGTTTTCATGAGCTTCTTAACTTAGTGCCTCGACTGCGTGAAAGTTTGCTACTGGATTGGCAAGTAGGCCTGAACCTTTCACTGTTTACTAGCTACCTGCAATTGTCTCTTCTATTCTAACTTTTTTTCTCGTACTTCTGGCCGATTTGTTGCTTCCATAAATAAATTGGTCCACGGTGTTGTGTTAGAAATTTTTTTTCGACAGAATCTATCTTAGATATTTATAAGTCTACCATTCATCCTTGCTTCGAATACTGCTGCCACATCTGGTCTAGTGCTTCTGCTATATATTTAGCGATTCTTAATAAAAATCAAAGAAGGATCTATCTTACATATTTATAAGTCTACCATTCATCCTTGCTTTGAATATTGCTGCCATATCTGGTCTTGTGCTTCTGTTATATATTTAGAGATTCTTGACAATTATTTGGCATCTTGGGTTTGTTGCTGTTACTACGGGTTAAAAAAAGGAGAATATCGAGTTTTCCAGCCTTGGTTGGCATACAGTCTAAGAGAAACTCTGAATACGAACGCGTGGGAGAAATCTACACAAAATTGCATGGAAATTTACTGCTAATAGAGAGAAGTTTGTGGAGAGTCACGGTTACTTTCCCCACGAAGAGACATTTGTACAAAAAGGTAAAAAATAATTTTTAAAAATACAAATGCATGTAATAACTGGAATAATCATGTGTTTTAGAATCTGTTTAAACTGCTTCTACATTCCAAGCCTGAATAAATTAATTCGTGCTATCTGATTCTTACTGCTAAACCATTTTCTATGCCACAAGAAATCCTTACACGCAAATGCAGTCCAAATCAAATTGATATTTTCTTAATTTACATTTATGCATACTAATTAGAAGAAGAGGGAATGAAGCAACAGTTGCTAATTGAATAACATAAAACTTTTCTTTTATAATTACAGAAAGATGATCGTACTTCGTGCTGAATTAAAACGACAAATTTTATCTCTTCTTGTTATATAATCTACTTGAATATTCATAACAATGATGGAACAAAATTTGTCCTTTTTCTCTGTTTATTTTGAGGTATGTCAACTCCTTATGGGTCATTTGATACCAAATTTTAATTCTCTTGCGAATATTAGAAATTTCCTTGACAGGAAATGTTAATTTGTTTTTGTTACAAAATTTTATTGTAGGTAACACTTTTACTATGAAAATATATTGATGGTATTTTTACAATTTATTTTTTAAACATTCATAGTGTTTTGACCGCAATTTGGGGCTTAATTATTTGCCCGTAGATGGGGCTTTAATAGATGTTACCATAACGAGTCAGAGTCGACTTGGGAACAACACAAACTAGCAGGTACTTATCCGCTCTCTCCCGGGCAGTGGCTCTACTGCCGGATTTAGTTGGAACAGAGGAATGCAGCTTCTCAGAACATTAATCATGGAAGTAGCTATAGAGTATTGCTAAACTTAGGGTAAACGAGTTGTAGGTTGGAAAACAATCCTTCACGCGCACAAGGCCACGTAGATGCTTTCAAACCCTATCAAGGCTGGTAAGTGAGAGTTGAGTAACTCCAGCTTATATACATATATATATATGTATATATATATATATATATATATATATATATATATATATATATATATATGTACACGCACACACACACACACACATATATATATATATATATATATATATATATATATATATATATATATATATATATATAATCATTTATTCGAAATTTATAACAGAAAAATGTAATAAAATAGCTAAAAAAAGCCATTTTGTTTCAACACTTCTTGTGTCTTCTCAAGTGATGGTGTTGAATGTAGAATAAAGAAAACTCTTTATTTTACATTCAACGCCATCAGTTGATAAGACACCAGAAGTGTTGAAACAAAATGGCTATTTTTGTAGTGATTTTATGTTTATGTTATAATTTTCGAATAGATGATTATATTTGCTCTACTCTGTATTGAGCACTCTTTTAAGCATAGCATTTGTTGGTTATTGGAATTTATTCCGTATACACCAATCCTATACTCGACATATATATATATATATATATATATATATATATATATATATATATATATTACGACAATTTTATGTTTATACATTCTTTTTATAAATACAAATATTTAAGTAAAAGCTCTGTTTATGATATACAGTATTAAACAACATTTACCGACCTGAATGTCCGAGAAATTTTCATAGAAAATATTTGTCCTCCAACAGGATTCGAACCTGCATCCTATACAGAACGGTCATTTAGCGTGACGTGCCTTTAAGCTATTTCTCCACAGGGGAGCGTTCGATTAGCAAGGTCGAATTTACTGTATTTGAACTTCAATTTTCTATGAATCTCTCACGTACATTGATATCTGATCATGGCGTATCAAATGTAAACAAATGTTGCCAAATCGGTTAAAGGCACGTCAAGCTAAATGACGGTTCCGTATAGGATACAGGTTCGAATCCTGTCAGAGGTCGAATATTTTCTTTTAAAATTTATCGGGCATTCAGGCCGGTAAATGTTGTTTAATACGGTTTATTATAAACAGAGAATTTACTTAAATATTTGTATCTATTAAAAGAACGTTAAACATAAAAAATGTCTTAAAATAATTGTCATACTTTGTCCATTTCATAACACACACACACACACACACACACATACATATATATATATATATATATATATATATATATATATATATATATATAAGGCTCAAACACTAATATTCCATGGTTATAATTTATTACATTGAATTCGTAATTACGATCCTTACTCTGTCCTGGACATTGAGTTCTACCTGGATTCTATCCTCTTGTATATATATATATATATATATATATATATATATATATATATATATATATATATATATATATATATATATATATATATAGTAAGGGCTATTCGAGATAGATGGTTACGTTAAATGGTTGTTTATATTGATAGAAGGTGAAGATAACGGTTAACTCTAGATTTAAATAATTTAAGATTGTAGTGATCGGAGAAACTGCTTCTTGAGAGCCTGTTACCCAAGGAAAGTGGTTCGCCTGAAGAATCTGTTTGAGAGTAATTTACTTTTCACCGGTGAAATCCGGAGAGAATGTGTGTGGTGTGCTACTATGTATGTGGCACGACGGGTCCTAGCCGAGAACCTCTAAGCTGGTTGAACCAGGAGTTCATCCGAGCAATAGAGCAATGAGAGACTCGCCACATCCCGCCTGTGTGTGTGGGAGAGAGAGGTTGGAGGGTGGAAAATAATTCCTCTCCAACAAGGACTCGGAGACGCTTTGGACTTGAAGTGAGGACTGGGTATATCCCTTCCAAATATGGCAACAATACACCATTTTCAGCCTGGTCTGGCACTTATAAAGGTAGCGGACAGTATGGAGAGTCGGTTACTTATTGGAGCGGTACAGGGAGGCGATCATTTTACCTGCATCTTTAGTGATGGATCTAGAGGCAGCCATATTTCGTTTTTGTCCTGATCTAACTCTTTGAAAGAAATTATTTGTTTCCTTGTGAAAGAAATAAGGTCCTCTTTTTACTTTCGTGAGAATTCGATTTGTAAAATCGAACGCAACACTGAGGGAGAAAAGATCAAATGGTGGATGAACTTTGAAAACGAGCTTTTCCGCAAACCGAGGCTGGCTTGATCTTCAATAACAAGTTGAACTTGTCAAAATGTATAGCTTCAAAAACGCACTGACATGACCTTTGTCTTGTAAGCACCTACGCACACCGTAACCTTTCCGGGTTGTGGGGGTTGGGGTTGAAAAGGGAAAACATTCGGACGTAATCTGAAACTATCATTTAACTAAAAATAGTAAAAATAGTTAGATTTTATATGAAAGCATTATATATATATATATATATATATATGTGTGTGTGTGTGTGTGTAGGTGTGTGTCTGTGTGTTCAAAATTTTCAAAATTAAAGAAAATGCTTTCATGTAAAATCTTGAAAATTAATATACAAATAAAAATCTTAAAAAATTAAATGCAAATAAAATTAAATACTCTGGTGAAATAAATTATTATAATGGTACCTTAAAGTGGTCTGTTTTTTCTTTTATATATATATATATATATATATATATATATATATATATATATATATATATATATATATATATATATATATATATATATATATATATATATATATATCTTGTATACAGTTTTTAAATTTGATATTCAAATCAAAAAGTTTTAAAATAAAAAAAAAATATTCGTCATGGTAAATAGGTGGGTTGAACAGTTATTCCGCTATGTTATCATCCCATTACGATTACCACTTGTAACCATTCGGTGTAAATCTATAATTTCTTGTCATTTTTAATGTCAGATAAATTGTGTAAAAACTGTACAAATAATCTGTGTATCCAAGCTCTTTCAACTTATCAATTAGTCATTATCAAGGTTTTTTTTTTTTTATTTAACTGAATATAAATATTTTTATATAGAGGAATGTCAATGTTGAAATATCCGAACACACTCAGCACGTGGTGACCGTGTTCATATTCTATATTATTGAGTGTTGAGATCTTCTTTTTTATTGTTAACGCTTCCATTATTATTAGCCGGTTTCTGCATTTAGATGAGTGTATGATGTTTGTATATTCTACAAGCATGTTGCCATTAGCGGTTGATAGGTCTTGGGTGTATTTAAAGGATTTCTAATGGAGCTACAATCCGAGAGATGCAAAGTAACTCGTCTTGATAGGCATGTAATTGTATGACCAATGCAATTATTAATCATAAATTTGTTTTAATCAGAAACGCAGTTTTGTAGTGGGCATGTAAAACAGTGCAAAATTCAGTAATTCAGTTTATTTGTTCAGATGTAAACGTAAATTCTATTCGAACAGTTTATTTTTTTTTAACTTCTCATTTGTGGAACTTCCTTGCGGCTCCATTACGATTTCGATGCAATGTCAATCGTTATCTACTGTCCTTCTGATTACTCTTCGTGTGTTCCTTCTTCTTAGCAATTTTTCTGCTTCTAACTAATCGTTAGTCCTTTTTCCGCTGAGCTGGCGTTTCTCGTGATGAAAGAAAAGGATCTTAATATAACTATAATCCGAGAGATGTAAAGTAAGTCTTCTTGATAAGCATGTAGTGCTATGACCAATGTAATTATTATTTCATAAATATTATTTTACACACACACAGACACGCACACAAGCATACACACACGCAATATATATATATATATATATATATATATATATATATATATATATATATATATATATATAAGTTATTAAGAACTTGGTAATCCGTATGAGTAATCCCAAGGAGGATGACATCCTGAGAGCTCAATGTAAATCCAGAGTTAATATTTAAAAAAACACTTTAAGGTACCATTATAATAATTTATTTCACCAGAGTCCTTTTAAAGGACGCCGGATCATCAGATAGCATTTCCAAAAATGAAATGAAACAAAAAATAAAATTAAAATTGATGGGTAGTGTAAGTTTTTGTAATTTAACAGAGAGTGTAAGAGGAATAGTTAAAGAGACATGGTAGAGTTTAGGGAGGGATTAATTTCATATCTCTCTCAAGCATACTTTATATTGGAGGGGGAGGAGTAACCAGTCCTTGACCTATCTAGACGGTTAACTTAACGGAAGTGATATATAGAAATGGGAGGCGAATAGGGAGAAAAGAATAAGGAAAAAGGTAAAAGAAAGAAGAGGGAAAGGGAGAGGGAAGTAAAGAGAAAGAGGCTGTAATTGGGTTTTAGCAATTTATGTAAAGAATAGATTTTAATGCTTGATAGAAATTTAGATGTTTAAAAAAAAATTGATGTTTACACTACCCATCAATTTTAATTTCATTTCTCGTTTCATTTCATATTTGGAAGTGCTAACTGATGATCCGGCTACCTTTAAAAGGACTCTGGTGAAATAAATTATTATAATGGTACCTTAAAGTGGTCTGTTATTCTTTTAAATTTATATATATATATATATATATATATATATATATATATATATATATATATATATATATATATATATATAAGAGTGAACATTGAATTCAAATCCTAGGCGACTGATAAAAAATACGCTCTAACTGATATTGTGCACTTTATCCCATAATTATAGCACACTTTAAAACTATATTTCTGCATATATATATATATATATATATATATATATATATATATATATATATATATATATGCAAAGATAGAAAAAAATAAGATGCAAAGATTTTTATGTCAACGCGTTTCGATCCTTGAGGAAATTTATCATGGATTCTCTCTTCCCTAGTTCAACTGCTGATATATTAACAGTGATTGTGGACAGAGTTTACCATGCTTTAGATAAGAATGGTGATGCCCGGGCCATTTCTTTGGACATTAGATAGGGTTAGCAGGTTATAGGATAGTGATTTTCTTCCCAATTTGGAAGATTATGGCATTCTTGGACGAATCTGAGAATTGAAACAGTCTTTTTTATCGAATCGCAAGATTAATTTTGTCTTGAACGGCCACTCTGCTAGATCTTTGTGGATTAATGCAAACGTTCACAGGGCTCTATCCTTTGAATATTCCTCGTTCCTAAATTTCATCATCGACCTTCCTGATAGCATCAGTTCTCATTTCGTTATATATGCTGAAGACGCACCTAACTGGTGATAAAATGATTTTTAAGTAAATTTAAAAACAAAACGTTACCTCCATTCCAAAAGCTAAAGTGGGAGGGGAACGTAAGGTCAGAATTAAAAATAGACGCGTGAGTATGTCTTAATTAACCAATTAAATGTCCAGACCTGAGCGAAATAGAAAAGTAAGCTCAGAGAGTGGAGATGGTTGAGTTACCTTTTCATGTCACGATAAACCGGGACATAGACAGGCCATCTTTGACGATTGCTAAAAATATTCCAGCGACAAATCTATTGTGAGTGTAGACAAATATGATTTTTTCAATTTTTTGAGAAAGGGTTGTAACGGAGGAGTGGGTTAATTTTCGGAAAAGAGGTATCAATTTGTTTTTAAATTTTTAAAAATAATATAATCATCAGTTACTTACCATCGCCTGAAGAATTACAATCATCGTATTGAAACATGAAAGCTTTTGTGTAGCGATTTCAAAATGTTTTTATTATTATCTCTTATAATAAAAATATGATAATAATATTTTGCTCTACATTGTATTGAGCACTTTTTGAAAGGTAATGCTACGAACTGTGGACTTTTACAGCATTTGTTTCTCTCATTTGTATTATATATATATGTGTGTGCGTGTGTGTGTGTGTGCATGTGTGCGTATTCTCTTTCAGGAAAATATATCTTGTCACCATTTATTGTTTTTGTGATACTCTTTCATTAGAAATATGCAGTCATATTCCGATGTTTATTTACATTATTTACATTGTCCCGACTCTTGTCCCCATCTTTATTGTCATATTCAGGGCGTTTCAACAGTTGCACGCTTCGGCGTTCTTCAGTTGAATGAAATTTCGAACTGAAACCTTTATTTCATCCACCGGGATATATTGTTCTAGTTCCACGTGTCATGCCTCTTCTAGATGTCGCAGTTATCTCATTATAACTCAACGCTCCAAGATTTTGCTCACCACTGCAGTAGCCAGGTATCGAACTCACGATTATTTGGTTCAAATCACTGGATCTTACCAACGCTTTTAACCAGTGGACAATGTATCCTTGAGGACACCTGAAGAAGACTGTAGCGTACAACGGCCGACATTTCACGAATAGATAAAGATAAGGGCAACAGTTCGAACAATGTAAATAATGCAAATAATTACAATACCTCATATCAGAAATATAAACATATCCTGAAGAAGGTCGGAGCGTAAACGGCCGAAACGTCGTAAATATGGTGATAACGATGACAACAGTCCAAACAATGTAAATAATGTAAATAACTACAATATATCATAACCGAAATCTAAATTAATACTGAAGAACTTCGGGGCGTACAACGACTGAAACGTCGTGAATATGACAATAAAGATAAGGACAGTCCAAACAATGTGAATAATGTAAATAATTTCGATACCTCATCTCAGAAATATAGACAGATCCTGAAGAAGACCGGAGTGTACAACGGCCGAGACGTCGTGAATATGACAATAAAGATGTGAACAACAGTGCGAACAATGTAATTAATGTAAATAGTTGCAATAACTCTCAAAAATATAGACAGATCCTGAAGAAGGCCGGAGCGTACAATGACCGAAACGTTATAAATATGGCAATAAAGATGAGCGCAACAGTCCGAACAATGTAAACAATGTAAATAGCTACAATACCTCATCCCAGAAATATAGACGGATATTTATTTCGTATCGAAAGATTTTGGGAGTCGTTTATCTTGGAAGTGTTATGTCGAAAAACATTTATTGAAGCGAATTTAGCGAATAACCAAACCCATTCGCAACAACTCGTGTATCACAGGTTTCTGAAAATACTTAAAAATTCTCCCTGACATGAATGCATACAGCTTTTTTATGCACTTTCTATCGATTAAACATTTGGGCTTGACAGACAGACAAACACTGTAACCAGCTGCATATCTCTTCTAAGGAGCGTCGCCTAAGTTAAGGTCAAGGTACGTAACTTTCCTGAAACGCCCTAGAACCGAATGGACGCATCATGAGGACCACAAATCAAGTGAAACCTTTCTATAGCTGATTTACTTTCCCAATTTGAGTTTAGCGTATGCAAAATTAAATATCCTCTTTTACCGGAAGGAAGACTTAATTTCATATAGTTCCATACATATATATATATATATATATATATATATATATATATATATATATATATATATATATATATATAATATATATATATATATAGCGAGAGAGAGAGAGAGAGAGAGGACGAGAGAGAAGGAGAGAGAAGAGAGTTCAGTTAATTGCAAGGATTTTTTTTAATATTATATTTGTCAATCTAAATATTCTCTATACAAAAATGCTTTTGGCAGGATTTACCACTGAATATAAGTAAATGATAAAAATGCCTCCTATATTTAAATAATAATTAGATATCCACCCGCCGGGTGAAAAGATTTGTATATACGAAGTCTTATCAACAAATTATCGGAACTGATGCTATCAAAAATAAAACTACGACGAATATCAAATCGGCATTTCATCTCCTTCGAAGTACCCCCCACAACCCTGAAGTCACAAAC
>OZ010604.1:70989168-71066668 GCA_963932145.1 Acanthosepion lycidas | reverse complement strand
GTAGTGAGACTGTGTGTATGTATGAAGACGGAATATACACATATATACACGCATGTTGACAAAAACACATGAAAATAGATCTAAGAACACACAGGGGGTGATTAAAAGATAAGAATGCCGATTCACCATTACTCGGACCAATCTTAATTGTTTTAAAACCCTTCACGCAGAACTCTTTACTCCCAGTTCAAGAAAGACATTTTTGTCACTAACACAGTAAAAGGGAATGTCTCTTATCGAGAATATTTAACATCGATAAACATAATTTTTAATATGTGGAAATCTTCACGCTTTGCCTGATGATGGTTCCGAGACCAGAAACGCATGTAGCAAAATTATGGAATTTAAAGCATAGATATTTTTTTTTTAAATCCACATTACAACCACCGAAAACGTTTGCGGTTTCTCTCTTCTTTTTTAATATACACACTTTTTTATCGCTGGAACTACTATAATCTCTTCCTTATATATATATATATATATATATATATATATATATATATATATATATATATATATATATATATATACAACAAACGCTAAGAAAATGGTTACACACACACACACAAATACTCACACACATATACACACACACACACATATATATATATATATATATATATATATATATTGTCAAGAAAATAGTCAAGATTTAAAAAACTTCGTTCATACACTCGTATACCATTTTTGTTTAAAGTACAAGCGATCTAATGAAGCTAGTGTGATCGAAAGATCAGAAAGACGTATGTGCGCGTATTTGTTTGTGTGTACCTGTGTGCTAGTTTGTGTCTCCTCGTACGTGTGTGTGTACGTGTTTCAAATTAATGAAAGAGGCGATGTAGTCATATCATATACACGCGGGGGAACCGAAAAGCTCACGACCTGACCCATTTCATGAAATCAGTATTTCCTCGGCCAAACATCAGAATAGCGCGCGTGGAAGGTTTGAAAACAGGTACCAAGTCTATTGAACTTACAGGTGAATAACATAAAATAAGCTGTACCTTTCATGGCTCCAAGTCATTCTTCTTAGTTGGATCGATAAATTTTCATCACTTCGTCACGTATCTATCCAGGGGATAACATTGTTTATGCAGTCTTCAGTCCCTATGGCTTTATAAAAAAAATAAAAATAAAAAAATAAAAGATATCAACAATAACAACAATTGTAAGATCATTAATTCACTTTCATGTAAAGAAAATTCTTCGATTCTGTCCACCAATTCTATCACAGCTACCATTAAAAGAAGGCATATAACCTAAAATAAAATCCGTTACAACTACTACTAAAACATTCTTCGATTTATCCACCAATTCTATGACAGCTACCATTGGAAAAAATGCACATAATCCTAAGATAAAATCTGTTACAATTATTACTAAAACATTCTTCGATTCTACCCCAAAATTCTATCACAGCTACCACTGAAAAGAATATACCTAAGCCTAAAATAAAATCTCTTACAACTACTACTAAAATGCTAAAATACTAAAACTAGAAGTTTACTCAATAACCTGTAATAATTGCAACAAAGAATGTATCGGAGAAACCTTAAGGAATTAAAATGATTTGGTTGGGTTTGTTTTATAGTATATCAACATGAATGGGTTATTTAATATCCACAAGATATTTATTGCTGGTAAAAATATGCATTGCTGGTATTAAAACCAATGTTTACACTTTCATAGTATTTTGATCTCAGCTTGGATGTCAACTATTTGCTCATAGCTTGGTCCCAAACAGGAGCTACCACCCTGGGTCAGATTGAACCTGGGAGCACTAGGAATTAAGAGGTGGTTGTCCGCTCCACAAAACTTCCTGATCAGAGGCTTGCTGCTGAATGTCATTTATCATCTTACCCAGGACGCGGATGTAGTTTATCGCCATACCCAGGACGCGGATGTAGTTTATCGTCTTACACAGGACGGGAATTTCAATAAAAGATTATGCTCTGGCCAAAGAGGTATTTTACAAAGCAAATAACCCATGGCATTAGTTGCTCAATATAATGAGTCTGATGATAATTTTGATTTTAAAAAATGTTAATTTAATTGAAGGAATTTTCTATTACGAAAATATATAGAAAGTGCTTTAATCACCAGACCATACACAATAAATTTACATCCACATTCCTACAAGATTTCACCTTAGCAGTAATTTTTGATTTTTAACATTGTGGGATATTTAATATCAAATTTTGTAAAAACATAAACAAAAAGAAAAAGAAATTGATTGAAATCGTCAATGCTATATACAGTGTAACCCGGATATAAGAGAGTTGTCGGGACCGGACAAGAAGTATCTTATATCCGGGGTTTCTCTTATATCCGGGTTTGATCTATTTTGTTTACATTAACACAGGCTCTAATTTGGGACCAGAGAAAATATCTCTTATATCCGGGTTTATCTTATACCAGGGTCTATTATATCCGGGTTACACTGTATTTAAACAGATATTACGAAAAAAATAAATTTAACCTTCTCAGTGCCCCGTCTCCTTCATGCGCATGTGTAACTACATCATTATATACATTACCTTAGGCCGATGAAGTTCGAAATGATGAAACTTTGTTATAGATTTTCCTAAATCAACATACCAAATATTTATATTACTTTGCGCCCTCCATAGTTTTCTGTTCCTTTTCTTTGACACCGAGGGATTTTTTCGTGTTTTTCGAACTTGTTTATATTTTTAAATTTGAACGGAACACCTTATTTTTCTCGGCGTTACTTTTCTTCTGTGTATAAATCAAGATTCAGGAAAAAATTCTAAATTTACCATCATAAAGTTCGTAGATTTTTTTAAGCCAATCACCCCAAAGAAGGCGGGAGTGCCACTAGTACGCAAGGGGTTACAGAGAGTGAGAGTAAGCGTAAAGAGGATAAAGAGAAAGACATGGATGAAGGTCAAGGCATCAGAAGATGTCGATTGACATTACATTTAAATATGTGAAGATTATAGCTATCAGTGAAGCAAGTAAGAGAAAGGGAGTTCCACTGACGGGAGGTGTGAGATAAGAATCTATTGGAGTAGAAGAGATGGCCATAATCACCTTCTTATACGATGCTCTCTTCTACAGAATATAGGATTGCTAATAACTCTTCCTGCAAAGATGTCTTTTAGAAGCATAGTAAAGTTTACAACACTGCCTTAAAAATAGTGTCTATAAGTACCCTGACATCAAATATATAAAACATAACAACATCGATCATAGCAATAAGTATAGAAACAGTAAAATCATTTGGTACACATTCCTATTTAACCAAATGATTAGGACTAAAGGCAGAATTTCCTCCATTTAATTGATAAACACTTCCCCAGATATAATCTACTTAGTAAAACAGTAAAAAGATGGGAACGAAGTGCCAACCTAGTAGCACGCTTAAATTCATGCAATTTGGGAATCAGAGAAAGTAGCTTGTCGAAGCAGTTACTATGAAAGTACTTGGAGAAAAGGCAGAGGGAAGACACAGCACGTCTGTGGGATAGCGACAGCAGACGGGATGCCAGATCAGGACCAACAACATTGTATATCCGCCTCTGGATTTTTTCTATGACCTCGAGATGAACAGTCGGAACACCAGACCACGAAGAACTAAACGTCTGTGGGATAGCGACAGCAGACGGGATGCCAGATCAGGACCAACAACATTGCATATCCGTCTCTGGATTTTTTCTATGACCTCGAGATGAACAGTCAGAACACCAGACCACGAAGAACTAAACGTCTGTGGGATAGCGACAGCAGACGGGATGCCAGATCAGGACCAACAACATTGCATATCCGTCTCTGGATTTTTTCTATGACCTCGAGATGAACAGTCGGAACACCAGACCACGAAGAACTAAACGTCTGTGGGATAGCGACAGCAGACGGGATGCCAGATCAGGACCAACAACATTGCATATCCGTCTCTGGATTTTTTCTATGACCTCGAGATGAACAGTCGGAGCACCAGACCACGAAGAACTAAACACGTTGTCATAGACGATTTTCTTCTTCTCATTTCTTTTATTAATATGTTCTTTGCAGAAACATTTATTTAGATCTGAATTTTAATTATATATCGGATCAGTCACAACTTCTACTCGCGCCATATAAATCCAGTATCACCTGCTACATGGTCGAGAGATCGTTGAGTAAACCATCTTTAATATAAGGCTCATTTGGTGAGGATGGTAGCATGGTATATATGACACATAAAAAAATAATATTTGGGTGTGAGAAACACTTGAGACTGCGCCTAGCTATGATCAAAGTTACGCCAGACATCGGTCTGTCTCTGTGTTATAGAGTAGTGAATGATAGGACAGATGCGATAAGTTGTAAGCAACATTTTCTTTCAAATACCTGCACAGTCATCACGCCTTTGACATTGTATGTGTTTTGTAATTACGCCTTGACATTTCTTCTTCTTCTTCTTCTTCTTCTTCTTCTTCTTCTTCTTCTTCTTCTTTTCTTTTTCATCATCATCTTCTCCTTTTCATCTTCTTCTTTTTTTCCTCCTCTCCTCTTCATCTTCTGTTCTTCCTTCTTCTTTTTCTTCTGTTTCTTCTTATTCTTCTTCTCTTTTTCTTTTTTCATCATCATCTTTTTCCTCTTCATCTTTTCTTTCGTCTTCTTTTTCTTCTTCTTCTTTCTTCTTCTTCTTCTTCTTCTTCTCTTTTTCATCTTCTTCTCCTTTTCATCATCTTCTTTCTCTTCATCTTCTCTTTTCTTCTATTCTTTCTTCTTCGTCTTCTTCTTCTTCTTCCCCTTCATCTTCTTCTTCTTTTTCTCTTTTGCATCTTCTTCTCCTTTTCATCATCTTCTTCTTTTTCTTCTTCATCTTCTCTTCTTTCTTCTTCATCTTCTCTTCTTTCTTCTTCATCTTCTTTTTTCTTCTTCTTTTTTCATCACCATCTTTTTTCCCTTCATCTTTTCTTTCTCTTTTTCTTCTTTTTCTTCTTTTTTCTTCTTCTTCTACTCATCTTATTCTTCTCTTTTTCTTTTATCATCTTCTTTTTCTTCTTCTTCTTTTTCCTCTTCACCTTGTCTTCTTTCTTATTCTTTTTCTTCTGTTTTTCTTCTTCTTCTTCTTCCTCTTCATCTTCTCTTCTTTCTTCTATTTTCTTTTTTCATCATCTTCTTCTTTTTCTTCTTTTTTTTCTTCTTCATCTTCTCTTACTTCTTTTTCTTTTCTTCTTCTTGTTTTTCCTCTTCAAATCTCTTCTTTCTTCTTTTTCTTCTTCTTCTTAACCGATTCCAGGCTGTATGTAATGGCAATTTTAACATTTTAATATCGGCTACCATGGCTCTCCACAACTTCCAACCAGTTCAAACACGAAACAGATTCTGTCTTGTTACTATCTTAAATGATAAGATCCTCTTCTTCTTCTCTTTCTTCTTCTTCTTCTTCTTCTTCTTCTTCTTCTTCTTCGTGCCGTGTCTCTTCGGGACATTGGCGATCATGGATCCCCAGAATTTTCTATCCTTTGTAGCTCTTAGTAAATGCTGCATTTTGTTATCTCACCTAAACCTTGTGTTGTCGAACTCGTTAGGTATTTGATGTTCTGCTTTCCTCTGCCCGCTGTGCCTTCAATATATCTTGTGACGGTAAGATTTGGAAGGGTTATCTGATGTATTCGTTCTATCTCTAAAGTATCTTTCTTTCTCTAATATCAGTGTTTCGCCCTTCAACTCCATACATCCTGTTGATGATTATGTCTTCTGTCTTGATATTTCTACTGTCTATTAATGTACACTTCTTTATCTGTCATATTCCTTCTTTTTATTTCAACACACTTTTCGTTGAGTCATTCCTCTTTAGACCGCCTGCATTTGTACCTAACTTGACTGTGCCGTTCTTATATTGACATTTTTTACTTCTAATAAATTGAAGTCAGGCTCTGCTGTGTAATAAAGATTTTGAAAGGTCTTTCTGCACTTAGGCGTCATTGCAAAGCACAAGAACGGGTAGAAGTAGATGCGCAATTATGGCAATCGAGCGAATGGCTGCAATACACACAGACACACATATTTGTGTGAGTGTAAAAAAGATAACTTTTGGCTAAATTTAGGTCAAAGATTTACCGCCTTGAACTTCGAAGGAAAATCGATTGATTAATGTGCATGTCAGCCAATTTCGAGTGAGGCATCTCCAAATATGTTATCGTTTTTCCTAAACACACTTTGATTTTTCGAGATAGATAGATAGATACTGCTGGTGATACTGCTCTATATCTTTCGATTATTGACAGAATAAGAAAAATAGTCTGTAATGTTATCAGTTATGACCTGGCATCTCGGCTTAAGTCACATCCTCACTGCCGTAACGTGGCTTCCCTCTGTCTTTTCTATAAATAGTTTAATTGTTCTGATCAGTCTTTTTCCTTCGAAGCTCAGGCGTTATCTTTTGAATCATGTTAGAGAAATCTTAGAATTGTTTTGTTTTTGTTTTTTGAATTTGCTGTAAATTGAAACAGAGAATTCTCTGATATAATGAGGTGCAGGCACAATTGGAGAAAGATGATCGAAATCGTATCGAAGATTTTGAGTCTGAGGGAGAAAGAAACTCTGACGAAAAACATCAAAACCGGGGACCTTTTGAAGGAGCATCATGCATGAAGGGCACGTAAGTTAGAAAAGCCAGCAGCAAATCGGTTAAATCTTTTTAAAACGGTTTTCCTATATAGCAGTGTATGTTGCGTAATCTCCTCACACATGAAAAAGAGACATGGGTAATAGAAACGCTGTTCTACAAGAGGATGCTAAGAATACAAACGGTTATATATGTGGGTAACGAGGAAGTTTTAATGAAAATGGAAACAAAAAGAACTGTTGGAATTTTGGGGTACCCAAGTGTACTAGCGAGCCAGCCAAAATGAGCTGACTCATTCTATAGTTCACCAATAGAAGGGTTAACCAATCAGAAGGCTCAAAATATTCAATGGGACGTGTATAAAGGCAACCATGTTTTTTTCGCCCGAATATTCACTGTCAGTCAGCCTTTGATATCAAAGACTGAAGAATTACGGAACAGCTGCTGGTGGTATTGGCGATATAGTC
This sequence comes from Acanthosepion lycidas, assembly GCA_963932145.1. NCBI lineage: Eukaryota > Metazoa > Mollusca > Cephalopoda > Sepiida > Sepiidae > Acanthosepion > Acanthosepion lycidas. The sequence goes on along the minus strand of OZ010604.1, from coordinate 71,059,618 downwards.
AGATTCAGTAGAGTGTCTGACTAGAGAGTATTAATCATTAGCGTTGTTTCATTGAACAGATTACGTACCGCGCTGTATTCTATATTCATAGACTATGGTGAACATGATCAACAAGAACACCTATACGTCAAATCAGAAAGATTCAGTTGAAATTTCTAGGACTCATAATGAGGAAAAGGGGTTTAGAAAACTTGACACTTACAGTGTATATTGAAGGCAACAGGGACAGAGGAAAACAGAGAATAATCTACATAACGAGCTTATGTATTGAATGTCAGAATAGGGATTAGGATGGATAGCAAAAATAAATAAAAAAAACTTATTAAGCGGACAATTAAATATGAATGATAAGGAAGTTCTAATAAACATTCTGAACAAAAAAGAACAGTCTTAATCAGACTAAGAGAGTTGACGCACATAATGAAGAAAGAAGGTTTGAAGAATTTGACACTCACAAGAGATAGGCGGCAAGAATACCAGAGCGAAGCATCAAGTTATCTGCCTACCAAGGTCGTTTAAATAAATGACATAACGTGAACGGGGCGTTATAATAAACGAATATTTCTCTGAGTTACAAAGGACATAAAGTTGTGGAGAGCCATGATCGCCCACATACAAGAAATAGTAGTAAAATCTTCGGAACATAGGACATCTTCTGAATTATAATACCCCAAAAGTTCTGCATAATATATATATCATTATTAAGATGAAATACCAAAGTATTTTTTAATTATTTTTAAAAATTTTTACTCATTTTTAGTATGTCAAAAATTTTAGTTAAAATTCTTTCTTTTTTTTTTTGTCAGCGAAATTACTGAAAAACAACTCGATATCAGCCATTTTAAAAAACATTTATTAACTAAGTTTAAAATTCGTCCAAAAATCAATTATACCTTTTTCAAAATTTATTTTACGAAAATTAGCAAATTTAAAGATTATTTAATATTTTGAAAAAAACTTTTGCTTACTTTCTTCGAAGAAAAATGATGCTTAAAATAAAAAGGAGGCGATCTTAACATCGTTGGCTATTGACAAGTGATGAGTGATGACTTATCATCACATATCGACAGCTAACGTGAGATTCGAGTTATCATACATAATCGACATAATTGACGCAGCGTTTTTTTTTTTACATGAACCAGCTTATGTAGTACCTTGTAATTATTAAAGTAAAAAAAAAACTTTCCGCATTCCAATTTCTTTTATTTTGTTACTGTAGCTTACACCATAAGTTTGTTGATACTATCTGTAGAAATTATTAATACTATAAATAAATTAAAATACAAGTGCTGCACAGCTTTTTGAGGGCAACTATAGCCCCCTAAATTCAATACAGATCTGCTATGATAAAACATTTCTATCCCAAGTAAAAATCATCGCAAACATATCAAAAGTTTTTTGTTATACTACAGCCAATTTGAACTGAAAAAAAAAATTGAAAAATGACTCTTGTCATCATCTGAGAAAAATATCAAGGAAACTTTTGATCTGCACACCATGAAACTAGGTATTTCCTGAAAGCAAAGAATGCTCTTTCACTTCTAAGTGAAATTGGTTGGTATAAATGATTATAAAAAAAATTTCTGGGGATAAAATATGAAAAAATAGTTAAAATTGCTATTCCTGAACACTGGAAACCAGGATTTTTTTTATATGTTTTTCTTATTTTTATTTTTTTTTAAATCAGCGATAAGGAAAACAGTGTTGAAATTAAGCCAAAATTGACTTTGACATTGTTGGGTCAAAGGCCAGCCAGCCGACAATACCAAGCTGTCATCACCTTGTAAAAAATCCCATTTTTTAAAAAATCTATGTTTGAACAATGGCTTGATATATTTTTGTTTTTTAACACCTTTTGAACAAGGTGATGACAACAACACTTAAGGATCGAACCAAAATCACTTTGTTTGAAATAAGAAATTCACATAAAATTGAAATAAAGACTCACTGAAAAGTGAAAAGTGAAAACTGTAAAACAACTTCAAAAAATTGAAATTGCAATGAAATATGTAAATGAAATAAATGGTACTTTTAAAAATGTAATAATGTTGATGGTGAAAATGGCTTAAGATGAAGTTCAAATTTTTTAATGAGTAAAAAACGCTAATTTAAAATGCTCAGCATGTGTTTCGCACGAAGAATTTGCAATAATGTAATCGACGTTCAAGAGAACGATTACACTCAAGCCACGTGACGTTTTATTGCTTGTGACCTTCCGTACTTTTTATTACATTCATTTTCACGAATTTTATGAACACAAAATTAAATTTCTTAAATACTGCGGATCTTCTGATTAGTCAAAAAGATACAATTTACAACGCGCTAAAAAAGATCTATCGCATAAGGATACTTAGGAAACGTGATGCGTCTTTTAATTAATTTTATATTTGAACAATTTAAATGCAAGAATCTATTATAATTAAAATAACATATAATTGTATTAAAAATTCAGTTTTCATCGAAAAAAATTTTTGCTTTCAGAAAATATTGTCCATATTCATAAAAATAACTAAAAGCAAATAAAAGCATTTGAAATTAAATAATATATTTGATTTATTGAGTTTTGTATGTTACAATTAAGAGCTGATTTTCAGGTAACTGTGGGTCAAATTAAAAGCAAAAAAAACATGATTTGCATTCCTCAAAGCCTTGTGTCTATTGTGATCATTAAAGGGGAAGAGAAAGCCTATTGTAATCATTAAACTAGACGATCGAATTTCTAGCGTTTTCATAAAATTAGTTATGGGGGGGAGGTTAATAAATATTAAAAAAAATATATTTCTGCCATGACTTTAATAAAAAAAATCTTATAATAATTTCGATCGTCTGTGAATAGTTTCTGAAAGTTTCATTAACATTCGTCAATTATTTTTATTTTTAAAGATTTTCCAAATTAATGTGTGTTACACACACAGAAAACGTGCTAAAAATTGTTTATATTATTTTATTAGTTCCGGTGATACAAAGAGAAACAGGGTTTATTTAATCAAAATTTACAATGTTTTAAAAAGAAAGAAAATTTTTTAAAAATAATTAAAAAAAAAACAAATTTTTGTCTTTCCTCTTTATAATAACATTAACATTTAGACGATAAAATTTTGTTTTCATCAAGTTTGGCGTCTTTTTCATCATGCTATGCTATTTTTTTTAGCGATTTCGTGAAGTTACCTATTTTTAATCCATTTAAATGGGCTCCTGTTCATAATATCAATTCATCCATAAATTTTTACACAGTTATCCCCCCTACTTTTTATTTACAATTGTCAAGTTTGAAACTCTGCTTACATAATTCATATCTGCATATTTTATTTTTTTTATTTTATTAATTTTTAAACCATTTTTAGACAATCTTTGGTAACACATGCGCAAATATTGACCAGGGGATAAAAAGATTATTTAGCTTAAAAGAAGAATAAATTGTTATATACTTTCATTAATTTATACCTAATTTTGTTCTTTAATAAAATGAAATCTGTAACAAAAAAGGTTTTCTGTATTCGGATGAAACTCATCTAGACCAGTGGTCGCCAATTGATTTTGACCCTTTTTGGTTTTTCTAAATTTCTGGTGCCTCCTGTAATATTCAATTCTTATATATTCAAATTTTTACTGCAATTCCCTTGAAGGAAGCTTAAAAAGCCATTAACTTGGTCTCTAAACAAACCTCCAAAGACCATGACGACCATGAAAGATTAAAAAGACTGTTAAATATGAATAGAATCAAAACATATAATAGCGAACTGAAAGGTAGAAATATAAAATATTTGAATGAAAGTTTATTCTGGAATATACTTTTGATCATTTTAATCATGAAATAATAATTCAAAATGAAATTTGAACTCACCTTGGTATAGTAAGCCGATGAGTGCATATCCTTCGCATACCCTACCAAAATATTACCATGCCCCACCGGTGGGTCATTTGCCCCACGTTGGGAATCTTTATATTACAGAAAAGAATATGGTTAACGTAATAGACATGATGTGCAACAGAAGAAGGCTGAAAATACCTTAGACTCAACATATGTTCAACTAGGATGTTTGAATCTAAATTGATAATGAATAGGACATTTTTTGCTTAAGATGGCAGTTAAGATTTCTCTGACCCATAATGAAGTTATAATATAAATATATAATGGAGAACTGAAAGGCAGAAATATGAAATATTTGAATGAAAGTTTACTTTTGGTCATTTTAATCATTAAATAATAAATGCAAAATGAAATTTGAGCTCATGTTGTTACAGGAAGCTGAAGGGTGCACATTCTACGCATGCGCTACGAAAATATTACTATACAACTCACGTTTTGAATCATTGCTATAGTTTGAATAACGTTAAATACGTTACTTATTGTTTTACTATAGATATGCATTGTAAACCCATAATGAAGTTATAATATATATATATATATATATATATATATATATATATATATATATATATATACTAGAGAACTGAAAGGCATAAATATAAAATAATTTAATAAAAGCTTATTCCGTAATATACTTTTGATCATTTTAATCATGAAATAATAATACAAAATAAAAATTTAAGCTCACGTTGGTATAGTAAGCCCAAGGGTGTACATCCTACGTGTGCCCCGCCAAAATATTACCATGCCCTACCGGTGGGGTATCCGTCCCACGTTAGGAAATATTGATCTAGACCAGTGGTTCTCAATTGATTTGGGGTCTTGCCCCACTTTGGTATTTCTAAAATAATGCTGCCCTCACCCCTGTAATATTTAATTCTTAAATGTATGCCAATGACACATGGACGTAGACACACAAAAATATTATTATGTAGGCATACAGTGTATGCATCGGATTTATTAACATGCATTAACATTAACACTGTCACTTAGACTCACTAGAAAACAATTCACTGTTAATAACTCATCTCAAATTGTTCCCTTCTGTTGGTATAGTAAACCGAAGGGTGCACATCATACGCATGTCCCACCAAAATCTTATCATGCCCCACCGGTGGGGCATGGCCCCCACGTTGGTAATCATTGATATAAATTCACTGAAATAATTTACGAGCATCTGGATTTATATTTTTTTCTCAAAGTGACACCAAAAATACTAAACATTATTTATTAGTCTGTTTGACAACAATAGTACATTAGTATCCCAAACATGGGACCTAGGTTTGAATCTTGTTATAGTTGATTTATAAGGAGGTGATTTCTTGAAAGTGATAAACGGTTCAAAAACTATTGATACTTAAATCAAATTTGTTTCATAGGGCTAAACGAAAAAGGATTCTCGAAATGCCCCACCGGTGGGGTATGCGCATCACGTTGGGAATCATTGATGTAAATTTACGAGAATCTGGATTTATACATTTTTTTTCTCGAAGTGACACCAAAAATACGAAACACTATTTATAAATCTCTTTGACAAGAATAGTATATTAGTATCTTATTCCTTCAGCAGTTTTTTTTTTTTTTTTTTTTTTTTTTTTTGTTATTTAGAATTCTCATAAAATCCTAACATGACTGGATTTATATATTCACTTTTATTTCTTCTCGAGAATTGACAGCAAATACTATTTATTTTATTAGATTGTTTATTTACGAAAATATTTTTTTTATGTTTACAGGATTATCAAGATTTAAACCATTTTGAATGCTATATTTATTATTTACCATTATTATAAAGAAATAATTATGAAAATAAATTTTGTTATTCATAAATTTATAAAAAACATCGGGACGAGAAAATTTAAATAAACACACACCTACAAGTAACTCTATGAGTTTAAAAAAATGTTTTTTCCAGGCATTTCTTTCTTACAATATGTGACATCAGAACCCGATCCAGAGTCATATTCCGGTCACGGCGCCAACTGCGACGTCGGCCACTCCCGTTCGTTCGTTCGTTCGTTCGGGTGGGTGTCGCTCCAAAGGTGATGTCCGCCTGTCTGCGTCAGTCGTTCTATCGCGTCCTGTGACGACCAACTGGCTTGGTATTGGTCGCGGCACCCAACTGTGACGTTCCAACCTTTTGGCGATTCGGATGGGAATCGGGTTAGATCCGATAACAGCCTCGTCGTTCCTAACTCGCCTCCAACGCCTGGTTACCGAAGTAACTACTTTGATTTCCAGTCTGCCTACCCACGCTGTGAATTGATCTAGGCAGAGGAAATCAATCAGTCGTCGGGGCCGTAATGCAAGCTGAGTTCGAATGAGGGTGGTATCACACAAATAGATGTGAGAGAAAATAAAATAACAACTCGAAAAGTTCAAGTTATTAAAAAAAAAGGATAACAATACTTTATATCTGTTGCTGGATACAGGGTCACGTCTATCTCCCAACCCGCTATGTGGATTCGTGACACGTTGTTTTTTGTTTTTTTTGTTAGACGAGTCTTAACATCTAAGCCGTCTGTACTTTAAGAAACTGGTTCTTTTTGTGTCTTCGGGCGAAATTCACAAAACTTATTTTGGTGGTGTGAGTCTAAGTCGTTCTTCAAAAAAAAAAATTGTTCTTGGTTAGAAGATGAGTTCGGAATTTGCGCGAATCTTGGTCAGTTCTTCGTGGTGGGTCTTCAGAGGTCTCAACTGGAACTCGGTCTCGAACTAACTGCAACTAAAAACTCTCTCTTGAACTCTCATTTTCGCTCGCTGCGACTTTGCTTATATGGACGCCGACCCAAACCGGGGTGTGCTCGTCGGGGTCTGAGGTTCTTTGATAATTCTAAATCCATAGTCCACTTCTTTATTTTCGTTCAGGAATTTTCCACTCCTTTCCATTTTTGGAAGTCTTCTCTTACCCCACCTTCTCTTATTCTCATATGGATATCTCACCATACTTCAGAGGGGCGACAACGGTTTTCCCACTTCCTCGCAGCAACTTCTCATACCTACCTCTAAATGGGCGGCGGCGGGCTCCCCCCTTGCGTCACATGATCACCTCCGCCTGGCTCTCGTTAACATTCATTCAATGGCGTTCAACATTGTGGGCGTGACCAGACTAGCCTTGTTCTTAAAAATATATATATTTTGCTCAAAGAAAAAAAATTATCTTTTTCTTTTCCTTTTCTTTCTTTTGTTTCTCTCTTCTTCTCTGGCCGCCAAGAGGACAATACGACCCGTAGAGTGGTAATCTCAATTCTTATCCTAACGTCACAGCATATGGAATTCTTCAATCAGATTTTCGCCAGCACCAAGAGGCTAGTCAATCAGACACACTCATTCTTCGGCGCCAACGAAATATTGTTTCGTTGTCATATTCAAATTCCAACGCAGTCCAGATGTGTTTTCTCTCAATGACACCTCCCATCGACAAAGACCCAACCTAGAGTTGGCTCTCTTTGTGTGTGGTCAACAGATGACCTATTAAATTGTTTGCCACCATGACACAGTTAATTCTTTATCTATTTAAAACTCTGTAACCACCTGGTGTTTGTCTATCAGCTCCATGACAATGTCCACAAGAACCTTCACCATTCTTCATTTATCAAAGTAACATCGCCAAATGTCTCTGTCGTGGGTGGCTTTCCTTCATTATCTAAGCCTAAGTCTCGCCTCTCTTTTCCTTTCTTTTTTCCTCACAGGGAATTTTCACCAACCTCCGATAATTTGCTTGCCACCATGACACAGTTAATTCTTTATCTATTTAAAAAAAAATCTATGTATCAACCTGGACTTTGTCAGCTAGCCCTACGACAATGGCCGTCAGAATTTTCACCATTTTTTCCATTATCAAAATAACATTGCCAAATGTCTCTGTCGTGGGTGGTCTCACTTTATCATATAAGTTAAGTCTCGCCTCTCTTTTTCTTTCTTTTCTTTCTCTTTTTCCTTTCCTTCTTTTTCCCTCTTTTTGCGCCTCTAAATGGTGTCACAATATAAATTCACTGAAATAGTTTGTGAGCATTTGGATTTATACTTTTTTTCTCGAAGTCACACCCAAAATACTAGACACTATTTATAAGTCTGTTAAACAAGAATAGTACATTAGTATCCCAAACATGAGACCCAGGTTAGAATCTTGTCATAGTTGATTTATAAGGAGGTGATTTCTTGTTATCATCAGACTGAAGAAACTCTCTCAGTGTACGAGACTTAGAAAATACTTCAAAACCACTCCTTGAAAGTGGTACATGAAACTATTGATACTTAAAACAAATTTGTTTCATAATGCTAAAAGAAAAAGGATCTCGAATTACCCCCTTATTCTGCTGGTATATCACCCCGAAAAGTGAACATCTTACGTATGCCCCAGAAAAAAAAAATGCCACACCGGTGAGGCATGCTCCCTACGTTGGAAAACACTGATCTAGATGAATGAATCTGTGAAAATATAATGATCGATATTATGAAAAGTGTGACACTATTTAGGGATGCGTGAAAAAAAAGGCGAGAATTAAATTTAGGTGATAAGAAGCTATCACGAAAAGACACTGAGCGATGTTATTTTTTCTAATAAAGAAAAGGGGTAAAGATTTTATTTTCATTAGCGAAGAAAGTAAGATACCGGGTTTAATTTGATTTATGACGACGCACCGAATGGAGGATGGCAATCTGCCCATGGCGGTGGTGAATGTTTCGGGTCGGTGAGTAGTAGGCGAAGGTAATCCTGTGAAGAAGGAGGGGAGGCCTGTTGACGGCTCCTGAAGGGATCGGTGTGAGATGCCACTGTGAGAGAGAGGGGAATTTGGGAGGAAAATTCTCTTTAAGTAGAAAGTATGAACTTCCAAAATGGAAAGTGGTGGATTTACCTGTTCGAGAACAAAGAAATCCTTGTTGTGGATTTAGAATTATTAAGGAACCTCAAACCCCGACAGGCCCACCCCGGTTTTGGTCGCCGTCCATATATGCAGAGTCGCAACGAGTGGACGTCAGTCAGTTGAACTGGGGTTAGAAAGACAGTTAGTCATTTAAGTTGGAATTGCAGAGACACGCCTCGCAGAAGGCTGACTTAAGATCCACGCATTCTCAACCTCAACTTCTAACCAAGAACAATTTATTTTTGAAGAACGACTTAGACTCACACCACCAAAACCAGTTTTACGAATATCGCCTGAAGATACACCAAAACTAGTTTCTTAAAAGAACAATTTAAGATGTTAAGACTCGCCTAACAAACACAAAGTGTCACGAATCCATATTAGCGGTTTGGGAGAAAGATGCAGTCCTGTATTCAGCAACCAGATATAAAATATTGTTATCCTTTTTTAACACATTTGAACTTTTCGAGTTGTTACTTTATTTTCTTTTACATATAATTGTGCGGTGTTACCCTTGTTCGAACTCGGCTTGCATTACGGCCCGGCGACTGATTGATTTCGTCTACCTAAGATCAAATCACAACGTGGATAGGTTAGACTAGAAATCAAAACAGTTACTTCGATAACCAGGCGTTGGAGGCGAGCTGAGAACGACAAGGCTGATGCCGAATTAAACCAGCTTCCCATCCGAATCAGCAAAAGGTTAGAACGTCACAATTGGTGCCGTGACCAGGATAAGCACGACGGACGCGGCCAGACAGACGTCACATTTGGCGCAGCGACTCCAGGGTGACGTCACAAAAGTAACCCAAATCTAAATCGATAAAAATTATTATTGTTAAATATTTAAGGGATGTCTTAAAATGCTCGACAATAAAATGTTTTTCCCATCGTCAGTCGATTTAAGTAAAACAAAACTTAAACCGACTAATAATGGGAAAATATGATCCGATCTACTTAAAATTACTTGTGTCACAATGATATCTGAATTTGCATATTCTGGAACTATTATTGTAGGAAAGGAGAAAGTATTTCCTGATTGGCATCAAGATTCATCGGGGAATAAAGATAATACTTGCATCGGCAGATAAATAACAGTTTGACTTAAAATTCTAATTCGGTTTAAGTTTAAGGATCAATCAACACTTACCAGGTGGTATTATCTATAGGGCAATATGGACACTTGCATAGGTCTGTGAATACAACTGGTTCAATGATAGCTGAAACTTTGCTACAAAAAGAAAAAAAAATGCAACTTACCCATTCCGGGAAACAACACATTTCTCATGACTAAGGAAGGCTAATTCTAAATTCAAATTGAAGGTGTTTTAATTAGTTTACACTAAGTCCTACCAGCCACTTATTTCTCGCAGAATAAACAGTGCAAGTCTCTAACTGCTATATCGCTATTTCAAATGAACTACAATCCTTATTTCCACCGGTCATAATATTCGCGTCTGAGAGCCATCATGTCACGCATATTGTAGTGAACCACACCCATTCTCTTCGTATACTCCTGGTTCTATTTAAATTCCACTCAAGCAGCTTCTTTCTACGAACCGCTTCTTTTTGGGACCGACTTCCAATCACTACAATCTTAAACTGTTCCGTCTAAGGGTAACCGTTATCCGCACATATTCTCATAATATGTACCTCTTATTCTGTAAATTACTACTGCATTTTGGTCTAGGGCGTTGAGCAGGGTGAAAAACATTATAAAAAACAGAAGATAATTCTTAATAAAAAGTAGGTACTTGCAAAAGATTATGTACCGAAAAACAATATGAATATTAGTACTTAACTGTCACGAACCCAACTTAATGCGCACTAATATTTTGAATTCTTGTATGCTAAAGAGGCTTTTTGTTATTCCGAATATTTTCGACAATAGCACAATGTCATAATCACGGTGTTGTTTATTCTAAGACAAAAATTGTTGTGTTTATCATTTCTCTATGACAAAATTGACAAAACTAGTAAATACTACTATGTCCACCACAAATCCTAGCAAAATAATTTTATACTATACTAAATACAATATATCCAATTGAATCATTCGTAGTGACTCTTCACCACCAACTAACAGAAAACCAACATTGTACATAAATTAAAATGTCCCTTGGTAGATTGTATCATCAGAAAAACTAATATATATTTTAGTCATGCTGCTACTACATTGTCTCGACGTTTGATTTTTCATTTGAATGATACATCAAACATATCATAACAGTTACAATAGCATGCCTGTCCACATTCGCAATTTAGAAAAAATCTTTTTGAAAATGAAAATTTGTCAAGAAAATAATATACATAAAATAATGAAAATAATATGTGACGCTATTTATGCTAAATAATTGAAACCAACCTTTAATAAAATTAATTATGAATATTGCACAACAGATTTAAAATGTTTACAGTAAATAGTTTAGAATATCTAGTTTTTAACTCGTATTTTTTAATGTTTTTTTTTTTTTTAATTTGGACATGTCATAAATCAGTTGCCTCCCCTGGCGTTTAAATCGTGGAATTTAAACCGTGCAGTACATGAACTTATTTTTGTTCACATTACAGTCAAAAAATCTAACTTTCAGTTGAACTCAAAAATTTTGTCTTAGAATAATGTTGAACACAACAATTTTTGTCTAAGAAAAACAACTATTGATGACAGTGTGAAATGTCGAAAATACTCAGAAAGAATGAACATGTACCAACTTGAATTTATATATATATATATATATATATATATATATATATATATATATATATATATATATATATATTAGGTTGGTGCAAAAATAATATCGTTTTTTGACGTATTTTTTTAACGTCAAAAAATGATATTATTTTTGCACCAACCTAATATATATATATATATATATATATATATATATATATATATATATATATACAGAGAGAGAGAGAGAGAGAGAAAGAGAGAGATACGAATTGAATGAGATAGATATATCCGAACCGACTGAGATAGATTCGAATCGACTGAGATAGATAGACAGAGAGACAAAGAACAGGAGAGAGAGATGGACAGACTGAGATAGATAGATAGATAGATAGATAGATAGATAGATAGAACAGAATAGGATAAATAGCTAGCTAGCTAAACAGACAGATAAAAGCAATTAATCTCAAAGTATTATTTTTTTTTTATACAATTTGTTTTTTGTCAGTTTCTATTCACTGAGCACATTTTTCTTCCTGGACTAAACTCTGACGAGAGACAACCGAAAAAGCCGTTTAGCTCAGTAGGATGTTATTTTTAGAGCTCTTTTTGATATCAAATGTTCCCTTTTTTAACATCTCCATTTTCGTGCTTTTTAAAAGCATTTCGTACCGCTGCAAAAATAATTCAACTAAATATAATCCTCGCTAAAGGAGTATTAGATTGAAGATGCTAACTGCAAACGATCACACGAAATGCACACGTATTAATTTATTTTATTTATAAATTTAAACAATTATTCAACCAAATGAAAAATCTTTGTAGACATGGATGAATTAATTTGCCGTGGCTTCAAAACCAAGTAAATTTAAAAATAAGTTACTCCAAAATTCGCTTGAGGATGAAATGGAACTAATGTCTAATTTAATTACAAAATTAAATTCGAAGCTTTTAGCTTCAATTTTTGAAACATGGTTTGAACTGTGTAGCGGAAAACCATATTGTAAATCAATTAATTTATAATATTAATGCTCTGTAAATTTACATTGAGCACTATTTTGTAAAAATATCTATAAGAACACCGGATTATATATCTTACTGTTCTTTCTTTATATTATATATATATATATATATATATATATATATATATATATATATATATATATATATATATATATATCATTCTAGTAAAATATAATGCACAGTAGTAGTAATGTAAATATTTAACTTCATAAGACTCTCGTTTTATTGTTAATTCTAAATTCTTTGTTTTCATTGCCACGTGTTTATTTTTTTTTCTTGCCTCTTGTATACGTGTATGATAGTAAATCCAGTTTTGCAAAAGAGTTTAAACTTAATACGGAATTGATGAATCCAGTTCACTTAATAATAAAATTATAATCATCAAAATCTATATATAAAATTCTCTGACTTCCGTTAGTCCGTCCGCCTGTTTGTCCCACCCTCTAAAACAGTGTGGACATATCGAAACAGTATTTACGGGAGAAGTGCAAACAGCTGAGTGGGGTGGGGGTGAGGGTTAGAAAATACTGTTGCTCTTACTAGGGTGTGTAGCTTAGTAAAATAAATTTTCATCAATGTTGGTGTGATCAAAATATAAGTTTTATTATTTAACATACGAAATAATCCCACTATTTTAAAAACAATTTAATAATTAAAATAACAAATACTGCAATATTGTTTTTTGCATGTTTTTTTTCTTTAAGCTTATCTCTATCTATCTATCTCAGTCTATTCTATCTATATATCTATCTATCTATCTCAGTCTATTCTAACTATCTACCTATCTATCTATCTCAGTCTATTCTATCTATCTATCTATCTATCTATCTATCTATCTATCTCAGTCTATTCTATCTATCTCAGTCTATTCTATCTATCTATCTATCTATCTATCTATCTATCTATCTATCTCAGTCTATTCTATCTATCTCAGTCTATTCTATCTATCTATCTATCTATCTATCTATCTCAGTCTATTCTATCTATCTATCTATCTATCTATCTATCTATCTCAGTCTATTCTATCTATCTATCTATCTATCTATCTATCTATCTCAGTCTATTCTATCTATCTATCTATCTATCTATATATCTATCTCAGTCTATTCTATCTATCTATCTATCTATCTATCTATCTATCTATCTATCTATCTATCTATATATCTATCTATTTCATTCTTGTAAAATCTAATGCACAGTAATGTAAATATAAACCCAATAGGAAGAGCAGAGTATATAAATCACGACAAAAAATTTTATCAATAACTTCGAATAACAGTAAATATTGCGAGGATTTCAACACGCAATAGCGTGTTGTAAAAAAACAATTCTATTTAAAAAAGAAACAAAAAAACTTTTGTATTTCAACCTTTTGCTTCTCGGTCATCCAACTGTATTAAAAATGTATATTTGAAAAATTTCGAATAAATTGAGACATTAATAATGCGATGTTAAAACTGGTTAAGAGTTGTTTCCCTTCGACGAAATATTGGTTCTGTGTAAAGTGACTTCCCTTGTTATTTCAAACCTGGTTTAAATTACAGCAGTTGATAGGTTCAATAGTTGATAAGGATATATTGTCATATTAATTGATACGAAACACAGTAGATATTCCCCACATGTAGGAACCTGAATGAATGTGATAGAAAACCTTCAGTATAAACATCTGGGATAAAGATTTATCATCATTTAGACTCTGTACATGTGGACTATTGTCTTCCCCTTGCAATTTTGTTATCACAAATTTTCGGCCAATATGCCACCTCCGGGCTTCACCATATTCATGTCGTTCCGAAATGAACCCTTTATTTAATCTACGGGAGGGAGTGGACTCTTCTTGTTCAAACTGGCTATGTCTAAGAAGAGTTTGTCTAGTCCTTATTTCTAGAACTGTTCCAATATTGTCCACCATTTTTCTCCTAAGTTCAAGTATACAGTGCAGGTGATTGATCTCATGATTACAATGACATCAAATTCTCAGCAAAAAAGAAATTACTTGTACCAAAACAAGAAAAAAAAATAATTAAAAGACTAATCCCAGAGCCTTATCAGTCGTTTCAACGAAACTTATATATATATATATATATATATATATATATATATATATATATATATATATATATATATATATATATATGTATATGTGTATGTGTGTGTGTGTGTGTGCTCAGATATATAGAAAAATAAGAAAGAACACGTTAGGTAAATAATCCGGAGTTCTTTATTATTTTTGTTTTTAAAAATAAAAACAGTGCTCCATACAGAACTAGAGCTTAAATTATAATTATGTTTTAAGAAAAAATGGTCACCCCAGCCGTTTCCATAGTAATTAATTTTGCGAATGAACATGATTATAAAGATGCGTAAATTTCAAGATTAGTTATACCTAAAATTTTCGCTTGAGGATGAAACAGGTTTTTATACATTAATTCAATTTAATTTTAATAATTATATTAAGGTTTTCGACTCTAGTTTTTGAAGCATGAGAACTCTTATGCAGCGAAGGAAACATATTTTTTTTTAATATTTATATATACATATATATATATATATATATATATATATATATATATATATATATATGTGACTTCAATGTTCACTTTTATACACACACACACTCATATATATATATATATATATATATATATATATATATATATATATATATATATATATATATATCAAGTGAATATTGAAGTCAACACTCAGAGACGGCAATGTTGACTTCAATGCTCACTTTTACATTTAGATAATCTTTATCTTTGATATTGAACACTTCATCCCATAAATATACCACACCTTAAATCTATATTTATTCCTATATATATATATATATATATATATATATATATATATATATATATATATATATATCGATTGTAACAGCAAAATTGTCCACTTGTTAGATTAAGTTCTGAACCGGTGTATTTTAGAAATGATTAAAAATATCTTACTGGAATTTTGCGAAGTTTTTATAACACTACTGGACTCTACTTTGAGCAATAAGAATTTATAATTACATTCTTATTGCTCTTCCGGACGTCTCAGTTGTCTCACTTTAATACAACGCTCCACACTTTTGTTCACCACTGCAGTATCCAGGTATCGAACTCACAACTTGGATCAAGTCACTGGATCCAAACCACGCTTTTATACACTAAACAATGTGTCCTTGAGCAGATCACTGTATGAAGGAGATAACTGAGATTCCAGGCAGAGGCATGACACGTGGAACTACGACAGTCTACTCCGGTGGACGAAATAAGGTGTTCAGTTTGAAATTCCAATCCCCTGAAGAAGGCCGGAGTGTACAAAGTCTGAAACGTCGTGAATATGGCACTAAAGATGAGGAAAACATTTTGAACAATGTAAATAATGTAATTAATTACAATACATCTTCTTAGAAATATAGACAGATATTGAAGAAGGCCGGAGCGTACAACGGCCAAAACGTCGTGAATATGGCAACGAAGATGTGGAAAAATGCCTGAATGATGTAAATAATATACATAATTACAATACCTCATCTTAGAAATATCGATGGATTGTCTAAGGTTCATATTTATTTTTATATCCGACTACTTTCAAATATCATTGTCAAGAGTTGGAAATGATAAGTATGCTAAACGTGATGTATGTGACTACATTCTAGCCTTTTTTAGGTTGGTGGAATTTGAATTTAAGTCAGTTATAGGGAATGCTATTCGCAGCACTCAATCTTGAATGGTCAATCAGAAAAAGTATATATCGTGCATTTATAGGTTTTCTTTTCTAATACATACTTCAATATACGATCTCATATGGTGAAAAATATTTTATTTAATATTGGGTGTTTGGCTTTTCGAATCGTTTATAATAGATTGGGATTCTCTATTAAATTATGGCTTACGTTAATTGTATTTTAGTTGTTTGTGATATGCTACCTGGATTCAAGGCATTGTATATCATATTCAATTAAAATTGCTCGCAAAAGTAATCATAACATTTAAGTTTTGAAAAAAGATATTCAACACTTAAACCTTCTACATCTTCTACATAATGCCGACAAAATTATTGTTAGTAATATTTTTTTTCGAAAATGTATTGTTGGTAATATTTTTACAAAACTGTATTGCTGTAACTTTCAGGCCAAATTTCAACTGGCTTCCTTACAGGACACTTAGTAGAATGCCCACTCTGACATTATCTGATGTAAGCTAGAGATAAAAATGGGATCTTAGTATCTCCGGAGACTTTGTGGATATTCCTGAGTTTTACAACGCTTGTTGTAAGCAACGTACAAACGTAAATATCTGTCTCATTTTTTTATGTCTAACTTAGTAAATAAACGGTGTGAATCTGTCGCGTTTGGTTTGGTTTGGTTTGGTTTGGTTTGGTTTGGTTTGTTTTACGGCATATCAACTTGAATGGGTTATTTAATGCCAACAAGATTTATATTGCTGCTAATATTGTTTATCTATCTATCTATCTATCTATCTATCTATCTATCTATCTATCTATCTATCTCAGTATATATAGGTTTCGTTTGTTTTGTTTTATGGCATACCACCGTAAATGGGTTATTTAATGCCGGCAGGATTTTTATTACTGGTAATATTTTTTTCAAAAATGTATTGCTGGTAATATTTTTATTTTCAAAAATGTACTGCTGGAAATAATTTTTCCCAAAAAAGTATTGATATTAAAACCTATTTTTACACTTTCATAGTGTTTTGACCCCTTTTTTCCATAGATGGGACCCGATCAAGTGCTACCAGCCCGGGTCAGAGTAAACCTGGAAACAACAGCAAATAAAAGGTGTCTCCATGCTCTTCAAAACCCCACGAACAAAGGCCTTGCTGCCGGATTTAGTTTATCATCTTAGCCAGGAATCATATATAGTTTATCGTTATATACCCAGGACGGATATTAATTTGTCTATTTCTTCTTCTTGATGTGTCATATCTCTTCAGGATGTTGGTAATCACGGCTCTCCACAATTTCCTCTCCTTTCTAGTAATTAATAAATTTTATCCTTTTGTAATTTCTCCTAAACCGTTATCCACCATCCATTTACTCAATCTCACTATGCTATGCATTGATTTCTTCTGTCCCTCTTGCCCTCTATATCCCCTGTGTGTATCAGATTTTCCAAGCTCTCTTTCCTCAGTATACGCCCTAGATATTTCAAATGTCTCTTTTTGATGTCAATTATAAGTTTCCAATTTGTTCTTCATTCTCTCTAAAGCTTAGTCGTTGAACAAATAATTAGTTCATGCTATCCTCAGCATCGTTCTGTAGAACCACGTTTCTCTTGATTCAAGGCTCTTCTTCATTTTTGATGAAATTGTCCAGCATTCACTGCCATATAGGAGGAAAATGTCTACGTTAAATACGTTAGAATTTAGTTAAATGGAACCGCGGTTCACGAATTTAATTCGTTCCTGAAGCCCGTTCGTAACCCGAAATGTTCGTTAACCGAAATTATTTTTCTAATAGGAATAAATGTAAAATGGATTAATCCGTTTCTGGTCCCAAGATGATTGCTTATTTAAATTTTTACAAAAGTACTTTGTGCACAAGTTTATACACAAAACTAATGAAATTAATTAAATATAAGAAAAAAATAAATAAACCCAATGCTAAACAGATAAAATATAGACGAACACTTTAATTTTAGCGTACCTTTAAGTAGGAGAGTTGATGGCGTAAGTGGAACAGGAAGGAAAGTGATGTTATTGTTTGGAAAGGGGAAAGAAAAAACATGATTGTCTCTTTATTTATAAGAACTGATTTCGCCATATTAAACTGAGTAGGAAGAGACAATATCATCAACAATTATTTTTTATAAGCTTTCAATCCCAAGCAAGGCGGGAAGACACTAGCACGCAAGGGCTTACAGAGAGTTAGAGCGAGAACAAAGAGGAGTGATAGAGGAAAGAATGAAGAGATGGTTAGGGGATTGATCAAGGCATCTGGAGACGTCGATTGACGTTACATTTGAATAGTTGGAGATTATAGCTATCAGGAAAAAAAGAAAGAGGGGAGGGAGTTCCACAGGAAAGAGGTGCGAGACATGAAGCTATTGGAGTAGAAGAGACGGCTACATTTAACAGTTTCGACATTGAGAGCGAGATGCTAGACTAGTTGAACGGTTAAATTCATGAAGTCTGGGAACCACTGAAAGCAGCTCATCGGAGCAGTTACCGTGAAAGCATTTGTAAAAAAAGGCAGAGGGAGGCGACGGCACGTCTGTGAGAGAGCAACTGCAGACGAGATGCCAGATCAGGGTCAATTACATTGCATATCCGTCTTTGAATTTTATCAATTTTTTTCTCAACTTTTCTTTTTCCGTTACCAATATCACTCCTAGTTTTCTTTGAAGCCGTGAATAAGGACTAATGAAGAGAATAATAAATGGCACAGTGCAATGAAATTGGAAAGGAAAAGCAACAGCACAACATACGAATGTATATAATACGGCTGTCGACTCAGAAATGATACCGTTCGGGTTAACTCGGTTCAGCTCGGTTCGGGTCGTATCGGCTCGGATCGGGTCGGCTCGGTTCGGCAATACTGTTCGAGAAACGAAATTTTGTTCGATAACCGAGGCTTTTTCTGTTCGAAAACCGATTTGTTCGACATGTGAGACTTTCGAGAAACGAGGTTTCTCTGTAATCTTTTCTTTACTTCTGTTGTTCTTTAATGTGATAAATTGAAAACAGTGCGTCATTGTTTATTTTTCTGTTCTTCTTCTTGGGTAGGTCAAGACTTGCGAGATGGCTGACACAGCAAACGCAGTGACTGTGCCGACGACACCACCCACAGCCACGACTCCCACTACGGCCAACACGGCCACTACCCCCGATGAGAAAGACTTCCGTCAGCAGCCCAAAGCGGGCACGCGGGCCTTGTTAATTGAAAAGGTAAGTCCGATTAAATTTTAATTTTGAAATAAAAATTTGACAGAATTCACTTTAAAGAAAAAAAAAAAAAACTAATCGCATATTCTTCGATAATTCCGAACTGTTGTTCTCGTCTTGATTATAACAGATGTTGTTACAGATATAACGTTTCAGGTAAGTACACTCTGGCTATCATCAGTTACTGACTTTTTGGCTATGTGTTTGTTTTTAGCGTTTTTTTTCTTCCCCTTCTTTATTGCTGGGAGCCGGTGACCGTCCATAAATATAAAAATACGTTCCGCTCCCTCTGATGTCATTAACCACGCCTAGATTTTTCCCCCACGGTCTTTATTAATGGGTGTCATTTGGCTAAAATCATGTTTGTCATCATTTCTCAGAAATAATTCAGAAAATACTATTTTCCATTTTTCTTCCTGAAAAATAAATGGAAGAAAGTTTGCGCCAAACGGACTCTACAGCATCGTCATCGTCATCGTCATCATCATCATCATCATTCGATCTCCCTATGACTGGTCGGAACTCCGTTGACAATTCCTTTCCACTCTAGTCGGTCCTGTACTGCTTTCCCCGGATCCTCAATGTCCAGTCCTGTGTCTCGAGCTATCGTGTCCGGGGAAAGTCAATTTTCCTGAGAAGACAATTCCAGAAGGATGCCATAGGAGTAAGGACGAGACGATTTCCATGTCTACTGGGTGGCAGTGGCCCGCAAATTGTTATCGTTTTTTGTTTCAGCTTAAGGAGAGATTGGTTTCAGTTCTCCGTAAATTGTGTTAAGTGCGGGATGGGATTTACATAGACAGTCTCTTCTTCGAAGCAAAAATGCTGATGTACAAACCAACAGTGGCTAAGGAGTTCAGGGCAAGGGTAAAACTGAAAGGTTTATTTTATTGCACAAGACCAGAGACTAATTCTGTAGGTTCTGTGACCAATACATTGAAACTTGATCACTTTATCTCCGGATTCTCAGTACTAACACCCAATGAGTAGAAAAACCGTCATGGCCTGGAAGATTCGTCAACATTAAGGGATAAAAACAGCTGTTAACTGGTATGGACATATCCTGAATATGTAATTGAAGGAACAGATCTTATCATCCTCTGAGATTTTTCTATCAACACAGATCGATCAATGCAAGCAAATCTTCAAGATATTATAAAAAGCATAAAAGAAAAAAGAATTGAACTAGTGTAAAATTGAGACAAAAAACATCTCTGTGAATGTTTTTGTAAACCTAAACAAATACAAAAAACTGGAGATGGAAATCGAAAAAAAAAACTTGCCACTTAAAACTAAAACTGCTGCTGTTGTGGTTGGAGCTTTGGGTCTGATAAGAAAAGGAACTCAACAACATAATCAAAAAATCCCAGATGCGACACCTATCCAGGAAATCAAAACATAGTTCTAACATTCACAGTCTATGTCATGGGGTGACTTTTCCCCTATATTTTTTTTTCTTTTGTGTCATTAAGTGGAAGTAAAAAAAATCACCAGTCATAGGTCATTGTCTATGGCCCGGTATGTGAGCCGTTTTGTATTTATTAACCGAACACCCAAGACCGGAACGTTGTAATAAATATGGCGACAAAGATGAGGACGATAGACCGAATAATGAAATTAGTGTACATAATACCTCATCTCAGAAATATAGACAGTTACTAAAAGGCCGAAACGTTGTAATAAATATGGCGACAAAGATGAGGACAATAGTCCGAATAATGTAAATAATGTACATAACAACTTATCTCAGAAATATAGACAGATACTGAAAGGCCGAAACGTTGTAATAAATATGGCCACAAAGATGAGGACAATAGTCCGAATAATTTAAATAATGTACGTAACACCTCATCTCAGAAATATAGACAGATACTGAAACGCCGAAACATTGTAATAAATATGGCGACAAAGATTAGGACAATCGTCCGAATAATGTAAATAGTGTACATAATACCTCATCTCAAAAATATTGACAGATACTGAAAGGCCGAAACGTTGTAATAAATATGGCCACAAAGATGAGGACAATAGTCCGAATAATTTAAATAGTGTACATAATACCTCATCTCAGAAATATAGACAGATATTGAAAGGCTGAAACGTTGTAATAAATATGGCGACAAAGATGAGGACAATAGTCCGAATAATGTAAATAGTGTACATAATACTTTATCTCAGAAATATAGACAGATACTGAAGGGCCGAAACGTTGTAATAAATATGGTGACAAAGATGAGGACAATAGATAATGGGTTATTTAATGCTGAAATTTTCTTTTCTTTTGAACTTTCTCATTGTTTTTTTCAAAAAATATATTGCTGGTAATTTTTATTTTTTAAAAAGATTTTGCTATGAAAATGCATCGCTACTAATTTTTATACTGTACTGTTTTTACCTAAATTTGGAGGTGATTATAGTTGGGTCCCTAACAGGTGCTACCATCCTAAGAGGAGCAGTGTCGAAGTCAAACGAACATCACTCCACTATATTTTTAAAGAAGGCATGGCAACTCACCAAAATAAAAGCTGTGGAGATATATATCATAGCCCAGGCACTGGAAGTGACAGAGGGGAATTGGCGTACACAAACGCAAGTGTGAGGAAACAAGTAACCCACAGAAATACACGCATGTCAACACAATCACACACCCACATCACGCAAAAAGAAAAAAAAATATTTTCTTTGAATTTCGGTTGTTTGCTTTTTTTTGTTTACACAGCTTTTATATGTGTCAGTTACTTTATTTATATCAATCTGTATTTTAGATTAGGCTAATTTATTGTTAAACTTCCACGAAAATGTAAGCCACCATTTGAAAAAAAACAATGCAAAATTTTTAGTTCCGCAGCTAATTTCATGGGAGGCAACTCAATATATTTTCTTTAAAATTACCTCCCTTGAGCAGAGCGAATTTTCTTTTAGAGTGGTTATCCTTAAAGCTGATTTGACTCAGTATACTTTTTTCTTTATGTGCCGTGTCACATCAACACGTAGGAAATCATGGCTCTCCACATTTACCTGTCTCATATAGCACTTAACAAGAGTTTTCTTTCTGTTCTTTACTCTAAACCTTGTTCAAGCTTACTGAGAAATAAATGAAACAAACTATGAAGGAGAAGGTGAAAGAAAAAACGTAAAAGAAAGAAAGAGAAAAAAAACGAGGAAAGAAGAGGTGAAAGAAAGATAAGATGAACCAGAAGGAGAAAGAAACGTTAAAGGAAAAGGTGAAAGAAACGAGGAAAAGGAGAAAGAGAAGGTGAAAGAAACGATGAAAGAGAAAGAGAAAGAAACGATGAACAAGAAGGAGAAAGAAACGATAACGGAGAAGGTGAAAGAGACGATGAAAGAAAAGGTGAAAGAAAAGAAGAAAAGGAAAATGAAATGTTGAAGAAAAGGTGAAGGGAAAGATGAAAAGGAAACGATGAAAGAAAAGATGAAAAAAGATGAAAAAAAAGGAGAAATAAACGATGAAGGAGAAGGTGAAAGGAACTATGAAAGAAAAGAAGAGAGAAATGATGAAGAAAAGGCGAAAGGAAAGATGAATAGGAGAAAGAAACAATGAAAGAGAAGGAGAAAAACGATGAAAGAGAAGGGAACGATGAAGTAGAAGAAGAAAGAAACGACGAAGAAAAATGTGAAAGAAACGTCAAACAGAAGGAGAGACCAAAGATGAAAGAAAAGGCGAAAGAAACGATGACAAGAAGAAAGAAACGAGAAAAGAGATGAAAAAACGATGAAAGAGAAGGAAAATTAACAATGAAGGAGAATGTGAAAGAAACGATAAGAAAGGTGTAAGGAACGATGAAAGAGAAGATGAAAGAAACGTTGAAAGAGAAGGAGAAAGGAACGATGTAAGAGAAGGAGAAAGGAGCAATGTTTATTTCTCTTTCTACTTTCATCACTTTTCATTTGTTTTGTCTTCTAATTCATCGATTCTTTCATCTTCATTTTTATCGTTTCTTTCACCTTATCGTTTCATTCTCCTTCTCTTTCATCGTTCCTTTCACTGTCACAGATTCTGTCTCACTCTCTTCTATCGTTTCTTTTTTTCGACTTCTTGTTTATCATTTCTTTCTTCTTTTTTTTATCGTTTCTTTCTTTCACCTTCACTTTCGTCGTTTCTTTTTCCTTCTTTTTAATCCTTTCTTTCACCTTCTCCTTCATTGTTTCTTTCTCCTTCTCTTTAATCCTTTCTTTTTTTCACCTTCTCCTTCATCGTTTCTTCCTCCTTCACTTCCATTGTTTTGTTCTCTTTCTCTTACACTGATTCTTCTATTCACTTTCTCATTTATATTTATTTTCGCCTTCTTCTCTATCTTCGTTTCTTTCTCCTTTTCGTTAATCCTTTCTTTCTTTCACCTTCTCATTCAACGTTTTTTTCTTTCATCGTTTTTTTTTTCACCTTCTAGTTCATCGTTTCTTTGTCTTGTTCATTCATCGTTTCTTTCAACTTATTTCTCTTTCATCGTTCGTTTCCTTCACTTTCTCTTTCATAGTGTCTTTCTCCCTCTTTTTCATCGTTTCTTTCTTGTGTTTTCTTTTTCATCGTTTCTTTCAGCATCTCTTTCATCATTACTTTCTTTTTTAATTTCTTTTATCGTTTTTTCCTTCGCTTTTTCCTTCACCTTTTCTTTCTCCTTCTCTTTCATCTTTTCTTTCTTTCGCCGTATCTCTCATAGATTCTTTCTCCTAATCTTTTACCGTTTGTCCTTCTCATTTATCGTTTGTTTCTCTTTCTAATTCCTCGTTTTTTTTCGCCTTCTTGTTCTTCGCTTTTTTCTCTTTCATTTTCATCGTTTCTTTCATCACTTCCTTCACCATTTCTTTTTTTGTCTTTCTTCGTTTCTTTCATCTTCCCTTTCGTCGTTTCTTTCTCCTTCTCTTTCATCGTTTACTTTCCCTTATATGTCCATTTCTTTTCTTCATTTTCTCTTTTATCTTTTCTTTCTCCATCTCCTTTTTCGTTTCTTTCTTTCACTTCCGCTTTCGTCGTTTATTTCCTTCGTTTTCTCATTCATCGTTTCTTTTTCTTTCATCTTTTTTTCTTTCACCGTATTTTTCATCGTATCTTTCTCCTTCCCCCTTATCGTTTCTTTCCTTCACCTTCTAATTCATTGTTTGTTTCTCCTTCTCTTTCATCGTTTTATTTTTCTCCTTCTTGTTCATGGTTTCGTTCTCTTTCGTTTTCATCGTTTCCTTCATCTCTTCTTTCATCATTTTTTCTTTCACTTTTATCGTTTCTCTCATCTTCTCTTTCATTGTTTCTTTCTCCTTCTCTTTCATCGTTTATTTCTCCTTCTCTTTCATCGTTTCTTTCCTTCACTTTCTCTTTTATCTTTTCTTTTTTCCCTCTCTTTCTTCGTTACTTTCTTTCAACTTCTCTTTCGTCGTTTCTTTCTCCTTTTTTTTATAGCTTCTTTCTTTTTCTTTTTTTTATCGTTTATTTCTGCTTTTTAATTCATCGTTTCTTTCTCCGTTGTTTTCATCGTTTATCGCTCCTTTTCATTCATAGTTTAATTTCTGTTTTTGTTTCTTTTCACAACACAATTTTTCTTCAAATGCCATGTCGCAACAAGACACGAGCGATCATGGCTCTCCACAGATCCCGTTTGTATTATCCTTGAATTACCATGTCACTTTGTTGTAATGGCAATGTGGTTCCACGGTTTTGAATTCATTTTTACCTTCGTCCTTACGTCATTGCCACTCCAGACTTTAGAGATAGTCTCTATTATGCTATTTATCATATAATTCGTGGGGGCGTAAAGGCTGTACAAAAGTATTAATGCATTTCATTCTTTCACTTTTTAATTTAATACCTTCTATCACTTTCAGGTGCATATTCTTATTTCTTTCTTTCTTTTTCTTTCTCTCGTTCTTTCTGTTTATATTTCTTTCTTTCTTTCTTTCTTTCTTTCTTTCTTTCTTATCTTCATTGTTTGATTTCCTCTTTTTGTCTCCTTCTCCTGCTCCTTCGACGCAATTCTAATTTATCTTAATCTTTGATAATTTGAAAGTTTCTTACACGGTTATCTATGCCCCTTCTCTGTCTGTCTGTCTTTCTTTCTTTCTTTCTTTCTGTCTGTCTGACTGTCTGTTTGTCTTTCTTTCCTTCTTTCTTTCTGTCTGATGCCTATCTTCTTTATTCTTTCTTTCTTTCTTTCTTTCTTTCTTTCTTTCTTACTGTCTGTCTGTCTTTCTATCTTCCTGTTTATATTTCTTTCATTCTTTCTTTCTTTCTTACCGTCTGTTTGTCATTTTTTTCTTTCTGTCTGATGACTGTCTTCTTTCTTTCTTTCTTTCTTTCTTTCTGTCTGTCTGTCTGTTTGTCTTTCTTTCCTTCTTTCTTTCTTTCTTTCTTTCTGTTTCTCTTTCTTTCTTTCCTTCTTTCTTTCTGTTTGATGCCTATCTTTTTTATTCTCTTTTTCTTTCATTCTTTCTTTCTTACTGTCTGTTTGTCATTTTTCCTTTCTGTCTGATGGCTGTCTTCTTTCTTTCTTTCTTTCTTTCTTTCTTTCTTTCCCACTTTCGACACGGTATCTATTCCTATTTTTCACTTAGAAAAATGAAATAATGTCTACCGGCCTAGTAAAGTATTCGATTAGGTCGGTAGATATTAATTTCATTTTTTCCAGTAAAAACAAGCTAAACAATTTTGAATATATACTGAAACACATGGACCTATTCAAAATTAACGCAAAAAATCAACTCGCAACGCTAATTCAACGTCGATTGGAAGAGGTGGTTACATTTAAATGTTTCAACGGTGAAAGGGTGGGGCCGAGATGCCAACCTAGTAGCACGCTTAAATTCATGCAGTTGGGGTACCTGTGAAAGTAGCTCGTCTGAGCAATTGCTTTGAAAGACAGAAGGAAGTCACAACACGTCTGTGAGAAAGTGATGGCAGCCTTGAAGCCAGACCAGATCACATGGCATATCCGTCTGTGGATTTTGGCCTCAATAACACGGATAGAGCTTATATAAATATAAAGTTGGAATTGGCGAGTTTATTTTTCTGCCTAACTTCTCCCACTCACGTTTAATAGGTACATATTTTTGTGCATATCTCCTTTTAGGTTTTGTTTTGTCTTAATAGAGAAATTAATGTCTAATGGCTTCGAGCACTTAATAAGGCCGGTAGACGTGAATAAATAAATATCGATTTTTACTGCTTTTTTTTCTCTCTACGACTTTGATACATTACTCCTCCTCAGTCATTTCTTTTTACTCTTTCTACTTTTATACATCCTGTCTCTCTCTCCGTTATACGTCCGTTCGTTATCTCTTTCTTTCTTTCTATCTTTCTTTCATGCGATTTTTTTCATATATCCTCTTCTTTTTCTTTTCCAGATTCTCTTTTCTCCTTTCGTCTCTCTTTCTATATACCATATTTTCTTTATGCTTTTTCTCATTTTCCTTTCTTTCTTGCGTTCTTTTTCTTTCTTTCTTTCTTTCTTTCTTTCTTTCTTTCTTTCTTTTTTCTTTCTTTCTTTCTTTGTTTCTTTCTTTCTTTCTTTCAATTCTTTCATATATTCTCTTTTTCTTTTTTCCAAATTTTCTTTTCTCCTTTTTTGTCACTTTCTATTTATACATACATACATATATATATATATATATATATATATATATATATATATATATATATATATATATAATTATTTATTTAAAAATTTATAACATAAATATGTTATAAAATTACTACAAAAATAGCCATTTCGTTTCAACACCCATATATATGTATGTGTATATATATATATATATATATATATATATATATATATATATATATATATATATATAAACGGTTTGATAGAAAAGTAACTCCCCATTTTAAAATACCTATAATTTATTTATCACTAAAATTTTTACAATAACTTGATATGAGTGGAAAGCGTTTAGCATCAGGTTTCATTTCAAATGCATTATGAGCATCCATTTTCGCTACCAGCTTCTCTAGCCTCCCAGGAATTCGCGTCAATTGATTTCACCAGAAACTCTTGTGGTATGAAATACATAACTTCTATTTACACTTCATGTTCTTGGTTAGGTATAACAGATTTGCTCCTTTAACAAAACCCCAAAGAAAATAAATTTACAGGGTGTTAACTGAGGACTCCTGTCTGGCCACTCATACATAAAATAAGGATTTACTTTTCAATCACACTGTCCTTTTATACGTTATGTCTCTCTTTTCGTTATCCGCCCGCTCGTTCTCCCTTTCTTTCTTACACTTTTTGTGACGTCCCCCCGGTGTCGCTGCGCCAAATGTGACGTCTGCCTAGCCGCGTCCGTCGTGCTATCCTGTCCTGTGACGACCAACTGGCTTGGTATTGGTCGCGGCACCAAATGTGACGTTCTAACATTTTGGTGATTCGGATGGGAATCTGGTTAGATCCGGTATCAGCCTTGACGTTCCCAGCTCGCCTCCAACGTCTGGTTACCGAAGTAACTGTTTTGATTTCCAGTCTAACCTGCCCACGTTGTGAATTGATCTTAGGCAGACGAAATCAATCAGTCACCGGGCCGTAATGCCAGCCGAGTTCGATCAAGGGCAACACCGCACAAGTATATGTAAAAGAAAATAAAATAATATCTCGAAAAGTTCAAATGTGTTAAAAAAGGATAACAATATTTTATATCTGGTTGCTGAATACAGAACTGCGTCTTCTTCCCAACCCGCTATATGGATTCGTGACACTTTGTGTTAGTTAGGCAAGTCTTAACATCTTAAGTTGTTTGTTCTTTAAGAAACTGGTTCTTGGTGTATCTTCATGTGATATTCGTAAAACTTGTTTTGGTTGTGTGAGTCTAAGTCGTTCTTCAAAAATAAATTGTTCTTGGCTAGAAGTTGAGGTCGTGATTTGCGTGAATCTTTCGATCAACTCTTTGCGAGGCGGGCCCAACTCAATTCGACTCAGCTGCGAACTTCACTGCGAACTTAATTGGAACTCGAACTGGACTTAACTCGCTGCGACTCTGCTTATATGGACGCCGACCAAAACCGGGGTGGGCTTGTCGGGGTTTGAGGTTCCTTGATAATTTTAAACCCACAATCCACTTCTTTCTTTTCGGTCAGGAAAATTTTATTATTTTCCATTTTTGGAAGTCTTTCGTCTTCCCACCTTCTTCTGTTCTCATATTGGTATCTCACCATGCCCTCAGAGGGTGTCAACGGGTTTCCCCTCTCTCTCACAGTGGCATCTCACACCTATCCCTTCAGGGGAGCGTAACAGGCCTCCTCTCCTTCTTCATATGATTACCTCCGCCTAACGCTCATGCCACCATTCACCCAATGGGCGCTCAGTAGCGTGGGTGAGGCCAGAGTAGCCTCGGTTTAAAAAATTTTGCTCAAAGAAAAAAAAAATTATCTTCCCTTTTTTTTCTTTTCTTCGACAAGACCTCACACCCTAGACTCTTATCTTAACCGAATAACCTGGAATTCGTCAATCAGATTTTCGCCAGCATTAAGTGGGTGGCCATTTGGACGTATTTGCATTCTTGGTGCCAATTACTGATCCGATAAAATAGTTTTGCTATCATAGCCAGCCCTGACGATAAACAATGGTCCTCTCAATGATATTCGGCATATAGACAAAGGCTTAACCTTTCCTTCATGGTGGTCATGGGAGACTCTTCGGTTTTTCTCGGACAGTCCGTGCTTAATTAATTTTTATTTTTATCTCTTTAGAATTTTGCGGGAGGTAACTTGTCCAACTTGAAAATTCCCTTTACCATTGCCATGGGCAGATTGGACATAGCTTACTCTCCGCCCTGTAACATAAATCAGATCAAATCCTGTGTTTTACTTTCTCGACAATGGAAATACAAATCTTACCACTTTTCTTTGTCAGAAAATTAACACCGCTTAGTGTCTTTTTCGTGATGGATTCTTATCACCTAAATTTAATTCTCGCCTTTCTTTTTTTTTTCTTCTTTCTTTCTAGCGACGTAAATAGCAAGAATATATATATATATATAGAGAGAGAGAGAAAAAATATATATAGTTATTTTCTAAGCGTAGCTTAGATGTGGCACAAGGCCGAAAGAATGGGACACCTTGTCAGGACGGAACTCAATTTTCAGTCATAACTGATCTAGTGAGACAAGCTTGCTAACCATTACACCACACCGAGGTGCCCAGTGATTTTCCAAGGGTAGCTCAGATATGGCACAAGGCTTAAAGTATGGGACACCAAGTGAGGATCGAACTCACTACTCATTTGTAATTGTTCTAGCGAGATAAGCTGGTTAATCATTACACTACATCGAGGTGCCCAGAAAGAATATATGTATATATAAAGAGAGATAATACATACATATATATATATATATATATATATATATATATATATAGATAGATAGATAGATAGATAGATAGAGAGAGAGAGAGAGAGTATATATATATATATATGTATATCTAGAGAGAGAGAGAGAGAAAAAGAAAGTATATAGATAGACAGAGAGAAAGAAAGGATATATATATATATATACATACATACATACATACATACATACATATAGATAGATAGATGGGGAGAGAGGGAGAGAGAAAGAATATATACATGCATATATATATATACAGAGAGAGAAATAATATATATATATAGAGAGAAAATATATGAGACAGAAATACTATATATATAGAAATAGAAAGAATATATATATATATATATATATATATATATATATATATATATATATATATATATATATATAATTATTTATTTAAAAATATGATTCCATGGAATCATATTTTTAAATAAATAATTATATTTATGCTCTACTTTCGTATCGAGCACTATTTTTTAAAAATAATTACAAAAATACTAAGGAACTTTGGATTATTTACCAAACCAGTTTCTTTCCTATTTTCTACAATATTTTCACACACACACACATATATATATATATATATATATATATATATATATATATATATATATATATATAAACTGATAATACGTCTATACGTGTTTGCATGTGTGTGTTCATATTTAACACGTATGTGCGATTTTTCATGTGCGTGTGCATTGTTTTTACGCAACGTCTTCAGTATGTGCAAGTTTTCCTCTGTGTATTTGTATTATTGTGCTTTCCTATGTGTGCGTGTGTGTAAATATATGCTCTCACCTGTGTTTAGACTGCTTCTACGTGAGTGGATTGCCTGTATGCGTGTATGTTCTGTTTAACATTACTCGTAATTGTCTGGTAGTGTGTGTGTGTGTGTGTGTGTGTGTGTGTGTGTGTGTGTGTTTGTGTGTGTGTCTGAGCGCGCGTGTGCCTGTGTGTGTGTGCTTGTGTGCGCACATACGTAGAGAAAAGCAAAATCCATTAAAGAAATGACGAAATTATTTCGATGCTTTTACCGAAGCTTCCAGGAAGGAAGCCTCTAAATTTCCTCATGTCCATTGTTCCCAGAATTCCGTACGATAAGAAACAAGCACAACTCCCTCTGTCGGCGATATCAGGCGACACTTGAAACCAAATGACGTCATTCGTTTTGGGAAAATAATCCCCACCAAAAAAAGAAAAACCAAACAAAATAAAAAAAAGGATGTTGCAAAGCGTTGAAAAGAAAGATTAAATTTACAGAGAAATATGGAGAACAAAAAGAAAGAGAAGAAAGAGAATGAAAGAGAGAATGTCAGAATAATAAGAAAGAAAGAGGAAGAAAAAATTCGAAAAAGAGAAATAACAAGAAAGGATTTGAAAAAAATGATCGGCCAGAGATGGAAAAATAAGACAAAGGAGATAATAATTCAAAATTAACGTTGATTTAAATTAAAATTTGAAATTAAAACCAGTAAAGTAAGAAAAAGTAAAACGTCTTTCCATCTGAAACTGCTCTTTCTCCATCTATCTATTTCAAATGTTAATATTGTCTATTATTTGAAATATACTTAATTTATTAAGCAAAGTGTATCACGGCCTGCACATTCGAGAAAGAATAATGTTGCCGCTAAAGATCGAACCAGCGTGTCCTTTTGTATGGAAAAACACAGCTGGATTCAGTGAGCCTTAGCGCACAGTCACAAATAGCAATATAGCATACAAGCTGTTATTTTTCCTTTCTCTCTCTCTCACCCTCTCTCTCTCTCTCTATATATATATATATATATATATATATATATATATATATATAGATAACTATACTCGTTTCGAGGTAGGTTTGTCTGGGTCACTAGGTGTATCTATCTATCTATCTATCTATATATATCTATCTATCTATCTATCTATCTATATATATATATATATATATATATAGATAGATAGATAGATAGATAGACATGTATGTATGTATGTGTGTATATGTATATATGAAATCTGAGATAGATCTATAAATAGAGAAATATGAACTGAGATAGATATGAACAGACTGAAATAGAGATGCACATGTAGACAGACAGACAGACAGACAGATAGATAGATAGATAGATAGATAGATAGATAGATAGATAGATATGAATAGCCTGAGAAAGATATAGATAGATAGCTAGATGCATACATAGCTAGATCTATAGACATGAACATACTGAGATAGATAGATATGAACATTCTGACCTAGCTAGCTATATAGATAGAAGTGAAGAGACTGAGCTAGCTAGCTAGCTAGCTAGATAGATATGAACAGACTGAAATAGAGATGCACAGATAGATAGATAGATAGATAGATAGATAGATAGATAGATATATAGATAGATAGATAGATAGATAGATAGATATTGGTAGTTTTTATTGATGCAAGTTGTTTGTGAAGGATCTTTGTATCTTTTCCTTCTTTTCAAAAAAATTTAGTAGCAGGATCGATGCTTCATAGACATTCGTCCAAATGCTGAAATCTTTCATGATTTAGAAATGCCAGACTCACAATTAATTACATCATTTTCTATATGTAGTTTAATTACAGGACGTGGGCGATAACGGTTCTCCACAACATCCGGAGCTTTAACTTTTTACTTACCGTCTTCATCCCTGTTCTGCCATCCATTTACACAAGCTGTTACACGTTGTTTTTTCTGCACTTCTTGACTTCAATGTGTCATGTGGGTGTCTAAGTTTCAAAACCTTCTTTTCAAATTTGGCATCACAGAAAGATCAGCTGTATATCTTTGATTCTATGTATGAGTGACCATTTTCCCCTTATTTACAGCGCTGCTTAAAAGAATACAAACTGAAAATCTGTTACTTTTTTTCTGTCTTCCTTTATTTCTATGTTCGATTAAGCACACACACTTGTACACACACACACACACGCACGTATATATGCAAAGGAAACGTTTCCTTACAAATGCGCTTCATCACTCGAGTAACTTTATCAAGGTAAATAGTTATATAAACATTCATTTATCTTGATAAATAACCTCAAGGAACGAAACGGGTTAGTAAAGAAAATGTTAATTTTGTCTTTATTCATATTCTGTTTTCATAGATATATTTTATTTTTAACTAAATTTTCAAACACACACACACACACACACACACACACACACACACATATATATATATATATATATATATATATATATATATATATATATATATATATATAAAATAAGATTTAAAATAACAAATAAACCTTTTAATTATAAAAATCAGGAGGACGGTTGAATTCGTTTCCTTGGTTTCAACAATACCTATTATATATATATATATATATATATATATATATATATATATATATATATATATATATATATAGATAGATAGATAGATAGATAGATAGATAGATAGATATTAGTGGTTAATACACACACACACACACACACATATATATATATATATATATATATATATATATATATATATATATAAAATATATAAATATATATACATACATACATACACATACATATCGATATAAAAGTTTATAGAGGATAGAATCCAGGTAGAACTCAATGTCCAGGACAGAGTAAGGATATAATAAAAAGGCTTAAACACTAATATTTCATGGTTATAATTTATTATATTGGAATCGTAATAACTCCGAGAATAAAAAGTAAAATTTAGTGAGAGTGTATGTATGAGAATGGGGGACGAATGTGAGGGGTAAATGAAAGTTATAGAGAGGGGTAACTCGTTTGTTTTTATTCCCGGAGTTATATTTTCCGATTTCTTTTTGAATTTGTAGGTCTGATGAATTGGATCGTGATTACGATTCCAATATAATAAATTATAACCATAGAATATTAGTGTTTAAGCCTTTTCATTTTATACATATATATATATATATATATATATATATATATATATATATATATATATATATATATATATATATATTTCAAATTATTTCGTCGCTTAATCTTCAGATCAAAAGCGAAATATATATATATATATATATATATATATATATATATATATATATATTTCAAATTATTTCGTCGCTTAATCTTCAGATCAAAAGCGAAAAATATGTTGCGTGTGTGTTTATTTGAGGATGTTTAAAAAAAATGGAAGTTATTATTTTTTTTCCGAAGCTAAAAATAATGAAAACGAGGGACTTTAAAAAAAAAATCTGGAACATTTTACATTCTCTGCTTTAAGTTTCTCAATTGAGTGATATATTGTAATCCTTCAAATACATTTTAGTATTTAGCTATGCGTTTTCCGTGTCGACAGCATGGAAAAAATAGGCTGTATAATCCTGACAAAGTTTCAAATTATTGACGATTGGAAAGCGTTCATGAAAATATGTTTCGAAATATATACGACTATGGATTTCACTGCTTAGGCTTTATCTGATCAATATCCAAAATACGAAATCAGATATATTTCGAAATATACTTTCATAAACGTTTTCCAATTATCAATAATAGGAAATTATGTCTGGATTATATACCTCATTTTAACACACACACACACACACACACACAAACACACACACATACAAACATACACACACACATATATACATATATATATATATATATTTAAAGTACAATATATTATGTAAAATAACCTTCTGTAATAGAAGGCTAAAAGTTCTCAATACAAGATTATAAACTCGTGAATGTAGCGCAAAAATATTTCCAAAATCATTAAAATATAATCTCCCTTACTCCCCGGGTTTCCACCGCAAGGTCTTCTCAGGTAAGTAGAAGAATTTTAATTGCGCATTAACCTACAAATCACTCGATGAATGTTATAATCCTTGTTTTTAAAAATTATAAGCTGTATAAGGTCTTTCTTTAATACGCAAGTACTTTCAACTGCACATTCAGTCATCTTCAAGCAAGGAAATTATTTTGTTTTTGGTAAAATTCAGGTTGCATCCGAGACGAAAAAATTAAATGCGAATCGAAATATGTTTTTTTTTTTTTTTTTAGAAATGTGTTATTGTTCAATAAATAGAGTAATGTCTCAGTTATTATCCCGAAGACTTGCACGTCGGATCAGTTCTTTTAAATCAAATATATGGTGCAGTTCAATTTATATTACACGGAATCATTCATACATTTTGTTTGCGAAGGGATTTCGCCATTTTATATCATTAACTTTACTAATCTACTTTTTGTATGAATGATAATATAACTTTACTAATCTACTTTTTGTATGAATGATTCATTGTAATATAAACTGAACTGCACCACATATTTGATATATATATATATATATATATATATATATATATATATATGTCTGTGTGTGTGTGTGTTCACTACAAGCAATGCAGTAATGCCAATAAGAGAAAAGGTGTTACTGGGCCTGGATGAGTTAGAAATATAAACATTAATAAGGAGCAAAAAAAAAAAAAAAATAAGAGAAAAGCAATCAGGTGGACAGTAAATAAGGATTGACATTGCATTCAAATTTTTGAAGATTAAAGTTGATAGGAAGAGTGTTCCACAAGCAAGAAGTGCGAGGAAAAAACTGTTAGCATAGAACTTACGGCTATGAACCTTCTTTTTTCTTTATGATACATATTCCTTCATTTATTAATTTAACGTAGGTCTCTCTCTCTCTCTCTCTAACTCTCTCTCTAACTCTCTCTCTAACTCTCTCTAACTCTCTATCTCTCTCTCTAACTCTCTCTAACTCTCTCTCTCTCTAACTCTCTATCTCTCTCTAACTCTCTCTCTCTCTCTCTAACTCTCTCCCTCGAAAAAAATATATCTTGAAATTTAGGACGAGTGTGGTTATTGTTCTCCACATAATCCATTATTTTGTGCCTCAATAATTCTTTAACTTTTGTCATGTCCACTAAAATATCAAATACAATATTCATGGACCAATCACACTCAATAAAGTGCTTACATCTTAAATCACGCCAAGAAAACTATAGAATACAAATCAGAAATGTTTTATTCTTCATCAGGATTTAGGAAGATACCGCCAAAATATCGCGCGGACGTAGTAGAAGATATACCACGTGACTTTTCCAGTTAGGAAGAAATAAATAATCTAATTCTGGAGCCGATGTTCTTATGAAAAAGTGTATAAAACACACGAAATCCGGCCCCGAACAGGATACGCATAGGTGTCACCAATGTCCACGCCACTCTCGCTGATGATCTTCACGATTTTAATCACATCTACATGGTAGAAGCAACAGCGCTGACAAACTACAAAGAGACAGCTTCAGACTACGGCACCACAGTTCACAGTAAGAACCAAATTCTAATTATCTCTGGTATGCTCTTTACTATTAACCATGCACACATGTGTTGACTCTTTCACACAAACACACATATAACAACATTTCATTGTTTCTCACATACTTACACAAATAGAATTTATATTCTATTCCAGAACTTTATTAACCAAAGCAAAAAGAAATTATTTTCTAATCTAAAACCATCTGCTTATATTCTTGTCGTTATATTAACTTAATGTTTATTTGTTGAAACTACGTTGTCTTCTTTCTACAGGATTTTATTCTTTCAATGAAAATTGTGGGATTATTCTAAACGGTCGAATCACGAGCAGTCCCGCAACAATATTTTGTATTATTGTATCGAATCCCGACATTAAGAATTTTGACATTTAATAAAAATCCGAGTAGTAGGATTTCTACAATAGCCAATCTTTACACGAAAATGTACTCTCCGCCAGGATTCGGACGTGCATCCCCTAGGGGAACTCAAATGCGAATATCCAATAAGAATATCGTTTAAGTAATTACAATCTGTAGGAATTAATAAATAAAAGATCCATCCATTTCTTTAGAAATTGCTTTGTTTTTATATTAGGATAGAAAACTGAGCAAATATGTCTATTCCGACAGTCAGAGAGAGATCCGTGTTTAAAGGTACTAATAAGCTGTGTGTGAACATTTATGGCACACAGTGGCCAAGATGTTCAAGGCACATAATATCTAATG
Source organism: Acanthosepion lycidas (assembly GCA_963932145.1). Lineage (NCBI taxonomy): Eukaryota > Metazoa > Mollusca > Cephalopoda > Sepiida > Sepiidae > Acanthosepion > Acanthosepion lycidas. Next base: position 71,022,960 of record OZ010604.1, on the reverse strand, counting down.
ACAGTTTCCCCTCGGTGAATACAGGTTCAAATCCTGCCAGAGAGCGTATATTTTTCTTTAATATAACTTCCGGTGCAGCTGAATTGTGGGAAGATCAATCAAAATCGCGACTCCTCAGCAGAAGGCGTTTTGCGTGCTTGAGTTCGCGAAAACAAACGCCATTGTCACGGTGCAGGCAGATTCGAATGACTTCATTTTTCAGCAAGATGGAGCACCACCCCATTGGCATATCCGGGTTAGAGCTTATCTGAATGAAAACGTTCCTCAGCGATGGATTGGGAGGAGAGGTGCTAAAGACCTTGCTCTCTGTGCTTGGCCTGCCAGATCCCCAGACCTCACTGTGTGTGACTTTTTCTTGTGGGTGTATGTTAAAGACCAAGTTTATGTTCTAGCACTTCCATCAAGTATTGATGACTTGAAAGATCGAATAACAGCTGCAATCAACACGGTGGACCGTGGCATACTGAGGCATGTTTGGGAGGAATTCTCATTGGCTTGATGTTGTCCACGCTGCCAGTGGTGGCCACATTGAGCACTTATAAAACATGAAATGAAACTTGAATGTATATACAACACATGTGTTCATGCTAGAGGTTTGTAAATCTTTTTGTTATTGACACATCACGTGATGATTTTGGCGTATTCTTTTTGAAACACCCTGTATATATATAAAAGTGAACATATCTATATGTTAGTACTTGAACATTTTTTTTTAGTGGATATTTGTATTATTAAACAGTATATTTATTTAATTTCATGTACTGACCTCAATATTTGAGAAAAAATATGCACTTTCTGGCATCCACTTAAAATGATGTTTAATAAAACCTTTTTGATTAATAAACAAAAAATCCATCCTGTTCTTTAGAAATTTCTTTGTTTATGTTACGATAGAAAACTGATCAAATAGGTCTATTTCGAGAGTCAGAAATGTGTTTGTGTTTAAAGGTACTGTTCGGCTTCGTGGCAGAGTCGTTCTAAAACACGTCGGATCTAACGGTTTCCCCCTAGAGGCAGCACATTCGAATCCTGCTGAAGTGCCTATATTTTTCTTTTATAAGATTTCTCGAATATTCAACGAAAAACCGAGTAGAAAGATTCCTACACATTTATGACAGTTTCTCGTTTAAAGATACAGCATATCAGGAGGAGGAGGATATGGAAACGATTCCCAGAATCTTTGGCGCCTATATATTTCTCAGTATACATCGGTCGAAGCACATGCCAGGTTCTTTCTGCATTTGTAACGAAAGACGCTGAATCGCCTTCCTATTGGCCGAAGAAAAAGAAATAAAAAATTAACAGAAATGTGACGCTATTTTTGAAACCTGTTATTTCCTGTTCTTGACTTCCGTTTTCAGTTTTTTTTTTATCGTTGCTTTTAAAGTCACTTCTCACTCGCCATTAAAAAAAATGCAGGCAATCAGACAGAAGGTGCGGACAAAGAATTGTGGTCGGTAAAGTGACACTGAAATCCTTAGACGTATTGTGATGTCCAAGGACGCATTTCAAAAGCTGGGTAAAGTATTGCCTGACAGGAGGATTTCTTTGGTAACAAAGAAAAGAATATTGAGCTATTATGTGACATCTATCATTTATGGCAGCGAATGTTGGACAATTTCCTCAAAGCTGAAGAAGAGGCTCGAAGCAACATAGATGTGGTTCTACAGAATGATGCTAAATATATCATGAACCGAGCAGGTGAGCAATGACGAGATCTTAGAGGATGCAAACATGAAGTCTTAAACTTTATGTCAGGAAGAGGCAGATGAAGCTTCTGGCAAAAATACTGAGGAAAGAAGGCCTGAAAAATCTGATACTAACGGGTTGAAAAAAGGAAAAAAAGCGAGACAAAGGAAAACAAAGCGTGACATATATGTAGGGCTTAAGCAAGTGGATGACAGAACATGTTCTGGGGGAGGAAGCATAGAAGGGACTTGTTGAGATATGCAAGGGGTAGAGAGTGGAGAACCATGATCGCCTACGTTCTGAAAGGACATGGCACATAAAAAGAAAGAAAGAATTCTTTAAATTCTCTAATATCTTCTTCATTTGAATGACATCGTTTCTTAGCTAATGATCATGACTTTCTGCACAATCTGTGTTGAGAAAAAAAATTACATGAGACAATAATGATAAACACGAAAGCGGGAAAGAATAAAAGGGAATGTAATGAATAAGTTTCGCGTTCCAGAAACAAGTCATCGGTGTGCCATGTTGGTAAGCATGCTAAGGGTTTCCAACCCATGCCATATACGCTGTTGATATTACAGTTTCTTTGTAAGGACATTAGTCAATACCGAGGTAATTTATCTAGACTCTGAACAGCAACAGCCTCAGATCCTTGGGTTAGCGCAACTCATTGATTGTGGATTCTCCGTTGCGGAACACACACATCGCGTTTTCACTGCTGTCAACAATCTTTTTTCTTAAAAATTAATTCTTAACTCTTTTTTTTTTTTATTATGATATCGAATATTTCTTTTAGTAGCCCCGAAAGTTTTCTTTCTCAATATATCATGAACACAAATGTCATCTAAAAGGTTATAGCACGCCAGGCTTAATGATGGTTCGTTATACAATGCAGGTTCGATTCCTGCTGGTGAAAGTATATTTTCTACCATATTGCACGAACATTCAGGTCGGTAAATATAATTAGGCAATTTTCTTATCCGAATCCGTCTTACATACCGTCTGTAACAGCAAAATTGTCCAAATCGTGTAATAACAAAATTGTCAAATTATTAGATGTAGTTTGAACTATTGCATCTTAGAAATGATTAAAGATATCTGACCGGAATTCTCCGAGAATTTTATAAAAATACGATTAGATTCTACTTTGAACAATAAGAATGTATTAAAGCTCTAAGTTGAAATGATGATCCCTCTTGCTGTTGTGAACTATTGACCCAGTTTTTCTCTCTACTGTTCCCTCTTTTTCAAACCTAATAATCGATCTGTTGATGGTTCTTGAATGGACTTTGAAGATGGAAGCCAGACTATTAATGTTGTTTCCATTACTGAAGGCATAAATGATCATTTTCCTCTCACTATTGCTCAGTTGGGAAAACAGTATGACTGACAAAAATCGATTTTAATCTGTTCTCTTTCTAGCTGAATAACTCAGAATTTTTCTGTGATTCTTACAACAAATGGTGTCAGTATGGCTAAATGTCTTATCTGGAGACATGGAAAAATAAACTCAATTAGTTTAGTATTTTCTTAGATATTAAAAATTGTGTGGGATGAACAATTATCACATGCAGTTAGAGAAATTGGACAATTTTGCTGTTACACGCGGTACTTATGTCTATAATTCGTCCATGTTTAGAATATTGCTATTATAACATAGTCTGGTGTTTCTGCTCCGTAATTAAAGATCTTTGATGAAATCCAAAGAAGAATCTGCAATATCTTTGATCTTGATCTGGCATCTCGGCTTCAGTCATTTGCCCACTTCAGTTTTCCTCTGCCTTTTCTATAAATATTTTCATGGTAATTGTTCGGACGAAGTCCTCGCTATGGAACCCAGACTTTTTGAATTTAAGTGTAGTACTAGATTGGCGGCGAGGTCTCATTCTTTTGCAGTTGAAATGGCTTGAATTAACCGTTAAGTTCTACGGTAACAGTTTCTTTACTCACAGTTCTTGCTAGTTGGGCACTCTTCCTGTTTCTTGCTTACCATTCCAGATTGTTTTTCAAAACTTTAAAAGCAAACGGAATCGGTATCTTCTGTCTTCTTAATTCTTGTTCTTTTATTTCTTTGATTTGTTTTGTTTAACGGCATATCAACCACAATGGGTCATTTAATGCCGACAACTTTTTTTTTCCTGGTAATTTTTTGTTTTGTCAAAAATCCATTTGTGTTAATATTTTTTCTCGAAAATATATAGCTGGCAACATTATTTGTTCAAAAACGTATTATCAGAGGCCTTGCTGTTGGATGTAGTTTTCATCTTACCCAGGACGCGGATGTAGTTTATCGTCTTACCCAGGATGCGGATGTAGTTTATCGTCTTACCCAGGACGCGGATGTAGTTTATCGTCATACCCAGGACGCTTTCTTTTATTGTTCTTGCTCGCTGATGCTTCTTTCTTTTTCCTATATTATTTTACATTCATTAACCCTCTAAGTTTTAGTGGCTTTCTCACCTTGCTTGGGGTAAAATGATTTAAAAAAAATATTTTACTCATGGAGCTGTGAAATATAGATCAGAGGATTGATCAGCTGCCAGGCACTTTGTCATCAAGATATATTGGACGTGCTACCATACTGTGTGATATAATCTGTATATATATTTACTACAGATCTGAGAGTGTTCTTGGACAGATCCTTCATAGAAAATAAAAAGAGAGCAAGACCTAGGAGAGAGCCGTTTGTGACGTCAGCATTGGCCACATGTGCTTCGGACGATTCGCCATTTATTACGACCTAAATAAATCTACCTGAAATGTTCACTTTGAAGTCCCTCACCGAGACTCCATAGCTGGCAAGTTTGTGTAGCCATTCCCTGTACTACAACTTGTCAAGGGCGTTCGAGACACCTAGAGCAATTACTCTCGATATATAGTTAATTCTTATATTTTAATATTCACTGCTGCCCCAACTGCTGAATTTAAGCGTGCTACGAGGTTGGCATCTCGGTCCCACCTTTTTACTCACGAAACAGTTAAATGTAACCGTCTCTTCTACGACAACAAAATCTTCTTTCGCACTTCACAACAGTGGAACTCCCTTCCTTTTACTTGCTTCCCTGATAATTATAATTTTCAAAAAATTAAATGTCAATCGACATTTGATGCCTTGATCGTGATCACCGTTTTTCTCTTTATCCTCTTCTCAGACAACCCTCTTTACTCTTAATTTCACTCCTTGTAACATCTTGCGTGCTAGTAGCACTGCTGCCATGCTTAGGGTGAAATGCTTAAAAAATTTATCCTGAATGAGAGGGTAAATACGCGAAAAAAAATCCGAAGCATCTGTATAAATGTTTTCGGACATTTTTCAGATCAATTTTATGTTTCCCCTATTATTTAAATACTTTTTGCATCATCACCAATTGTTTTATATATATATATATATATATATATATATATATATATATATAAAATATATATTAAGCATATCACCCTAAGCAAAGCGGGAGTGCCACTAGCACGCAAGGGGTTACAGAGAGTGGGAGCAAGAGTAAAGACGCGTGATAGAGGAAAGGATGAAGAGAAGGGCAGGAAATAGATCAAGGCATCAGGATATGTCGACTAACATTGCATTTGAATATTTTGAGATTATAGCTATCGGGGAAGCAAGTAAGAGGAAGGGAGTTCCACAGACAGGAAGTGCGAGACATGAAGCTATTGCAATAGAAGAGGCGGCTACATTTAACTGTTTTGACAGTGAAAGGGTGGGACTGAGATGCCAGCCTAGTAGCAAGTTTAAATTCATGCAGTCTGGGAACTAGCGACAGTAGCTCGTCGAAGCAGTTACTGTGAAAATATTTGTAGAAAAGACAGAGGAAGGCATGTCTGTGAGAGAGAGGCTGTAGACGAAATGTCAGATCAGGGCCAATCACATTGCACATCTGGATTTTGTCGTGGACCTTAAGATGAACAGCGGGAGCTCGAGACTATATATGGCAGTAGTATTCCATGTAAGGGCGAATGGTAGATTTATAGATTTGAAGGATGGACTCAGGCGAGAAGAAAGATTCTGGCAGGACACAGGGAACCAACTTTCCTTGCGGTGGATGAAAGCTATGGATTCAATGTAATTGTTTCATCTCAGGTCAGCGAACAGATTGAAACGAAGCAGTGGCAAAGAGGTACTCTCCTGGAGTTGAGCATCAGGCATTTTGATGCGAGGTAGGATTGGTTCCCTGTGGTGAGTAATAGAGAGCAGTTTTTTTTTAGGCATTAAATTAACCAGCCAATCCCTGCCCCAGTAAACAACCGATTGGAGGTTCTTTTATTGAATTCTTAAATTCTTTTATTATCTGAAATCATAGAGAAAATATCCGAATGGAATAAGATAAAAATATCGAAAATTGCCAAGAATATGATCCAAAGAAACCCGGAATTACCATAAACGACACCTCAGAAATATTTTCGAAGTTTCAAGGAACTGGAGGCATTTCTAATGGAAATGTCGAATTCTAAGGGAAATTTGATTGCTCTCAGGAATTCTGGTCTAGGATCGTACGGAAACTGAGCAGGAGAGCAAAAGCTCAACCAATGAAGACTGCTTGACAGTTGGGGGAAAAATTGTTCAATTTGGCGTCCCTAGATACTATGAAGCGCATTCTTTGTGAACGTAAACTGAAGACAGACATTTCAAAGAAGAAACTATTATTTAAAAAAAGTACATGAGAAACATCTAAAGCTAACCGTAAGTTCTGTGCTAACAATTACTTTTCTCACACTTTTCTCGTGTGGAATTTCCTTCCGGCCACTTCCTTTCTAGTCAAAATTGAAATGCAATGTCAATCGTTATCTTCTATTTTCTTAATCCCTATCCTTTTATTGTCTTCTCTCCTTAACGGTATATTTTTCTCATATTCAATAACACTTAGTAACCCCTTTCCGTCTTAGTGGCTTTGGTTCCTTACTTGGGGAAATTTAAATGCAATGCCAATTATTATCTTCCGTCTTCTTAATTCTTGTTCTTTTATTGATCTCTTTCCTAAATAGTAGTTTTTCACATATTCTCTAACATTTAATAAACCCTTTCCGTCTTAGTGGCTTTGGTTCCTTACTTGGGGAAATTTAAATGCAATGTCAATCCTTATCTTCTGTCTTCTTAATTCTTGTTCATTTATTGTTCTCTTTCCTTAATATTTATTTTTATTTTTCTCATTCTTTCAAACTCAATAAGCATTTGTGTCATAGTGGCTTTATTGCCTTGCTTGTGCTGATTGGAAATTTCTGCTTGTTCAGGAAATTTACGTTGGATAATTGCTCATAGGTAAATTCCCAGATCAATTCTGTGGACATGACAAATTGTTATAAGATGACAACTGGAAAAAAATCTAAGTTTTTGCTGACGTGTTTCATCTTCCGACATTTTCAAGGCAAAAATGAAATCGAAATGTTTTTGCTGTTGAAGTTACATCACAAAATCTAAATTTAAAAAAAAGAGAGACGCTTCTGCGTAAACCTATTTCTCTCTTTTTTAAAATATGGATTTTCTAATGTAACTACAACAACTAAAACATTTAAATTTTATTTTTGCCTTGAAAAAGTCGGAAGACGAAACACGTCGGCCAATAATTGCTAATGCTTATTTCACCAAAATGGCTTGTATTGATGCAAAAGATGATGGGAATAAAAGGAAGGGATGACAACGAGACACATCTGCAACAAGATTACGACGTGATACATGATTGTGATGAAACCTGGACTGAAACTGAAAAAGCTATAGAAAAGGTTGTCAGTTTTATGTAACGATCATTTTCTCTCATTCATTCATATCTGCTCGATGCGTATCCAAATGTAAACAAATGACGTCACACATTATGAAATAGACAAAGTCCGACATGGAGAATTGTATTTTAGAAACAGTAAAATCGGTTTCGCTAAACGAGATGCTGCTCTGTGGCTCAATCAGTAAAAGCACCTCAGGCTATATAACGGTTCCGTATAGGATGTAGGTTCGATTCCTGTCGGAGGATGTATATTTTCTATGAAAATTTTTCGGACATTCAGGCCGGTAAATGTCGTTTACAGAGCATTAACTTAAATATCTTTAACTATAAAAAGAACGTATAAACATAAAATATGTCTTAAAAAGATGTTATTTGTTAATATTCAAATTCAGAGAAGTTGATTGAAAATTTCACATCTTGCAAACATTAGGGACCCTATGTATAACATTTCAGTACTATTTTCTTTGTTTCTAACAAGATTTACCTGTTTCTTAATACATTGCTTACTTTTTTCAAGGTATTAATTTTATTTTATAGCGATGCGTCTTCGGATTTTGCTGACGCACTATCCTTCTCCCTTTAAAACTCTTCCTAGATATTTAAATGTTTGTACTTGCTTTAATTTGGCATCGCTGATTTGTAATTCGCATGCTGGGCACTTCGTTTTGCTAGCAGCCATTGATTCTGTCTTATAAGCTTGAAATGCACAGGATCATATATATTGTTTTGATAATAATCCTCACCGAATGCCTAAGTGTTGTTGCTTTTTGCTCGATTAATCTAATCCTCAGAGAATGGCTTCTCATACCTGGGAAGATGGTGAAAAATTTACATTCATCCATTCAGAGGCTCGCTGAAGCAATTTATATGCAATCTAAGTGAAGCCACAAGGGTAATTGACACTTTCTTTGTCTTGGTGTACCTTTCGAGGTTGAGTGGTTTAAAAGCCCGCCTGGCTGTACGGTTGTTTATCTTGTATCAGGGTGGCACAAGATCGGGTGTTGCTGAAGGGCACGTATCATTTATTATGCTCTCTCGTAAAACCAAGGTCGATAGACAAAAATTATACTGTTTGACATATCTTCCCGAACCGATATATCCAGTAAATATAACATAAAAGGTAAGGATGGCGAATTATAAATGAAGAATTAATTCCTTAGAAATGAACATTATGCAAGACATTTCCGTTATAGGCATTCTTCTGTAACTCTATTTGCCGGGTTTTATGTAAAATGGCCGAAAACCTTTTGAATCATCGCATATCTTCTTCTCACATACATAAATACTTTTATACAATATCACTATTAGATATAAAAATATTTCCTTTAGGGCAGTGACTCTGAAACTTTTAGATCTAATGCACACATTTCACTATAAGTCACAATGCTATCCCCCGCCCTTTGCAAGATTATCTGGCTCAGATGGTATACTCCAGTTAATAGGGATATTGTTGAAAACCATCATTCCCTCTAATACATATATATATATATATATATATATATATATATATATATATATATATGTCTATATATATATATATATATATATATAATTATTTATTTAAAAATATGATTCCAACGCTACATAAGAGTTCTCATGTTTCAAAACAAGAGCAGAAACACGAGAACTCTTATGTAGCGTTGGAATCATATTTTTAAATAAATAATTATATTTAGGCTCTACTTTTGTATCGAGCACCGTTTTTTTTTTAATAATAACAAAAATACTAAACGATTATTTACCTATCAAGTTCTTTCCTATATTCTATATATTTTCACACACACACACACACACACACACACACACACACACACATATGTATATATATATATATATATATATATATATATATATAAATTTACATGGGAATTTTTATAGAGGAATCTTATAAATTTAATAACAATGGAAAATGTTGATGGATTTTTAAACTTGAATAAATGTACAATAGTTTTTTTTTAATTCATAACAAATTATTAAATAAATAATCTGAAGTAAACCTTAATAAACAGAATCTTCAATGGAATGCCAGGGTACTGTCATTAAATAAACAAACTTCTGTAAAAAAAATAAACAAAATACAAAGCATAATCTTAACGCCTTGTCAATGAAACATGTATAATATAGGGATTGCTACCAACTATACATATTTGTTCATATTTAGTGCTTTTGTTTGTATGGATGTCCTCAATCCTTGTTCTAATTGATTACAGGCGGATGCTTGTCTAAATTATTTAGAAACCATATGTGCTACCCATTACCATAAAGTAATTACAGATGATCAGGTATTTGTAAGGAATTATTTAATGTATACGTTGCATAGACAATAGGCTAATAAAAACAGACACTGCTTAACGAGGTAATCCGGTGGACCGTTACTACTGAGTAGAGAGTGCTAACCTCACTCTGCGCCTCGGAATAGAGAGGTTCTGGTTTTTAAATGAAACAGTTTCAAAAATGCAAAATACAAGAGTCATATTTCAGTCACCTCCTTGGTTAAATATTTCCTCGGTTTGTGCTTTGGCCGGGCACGGCATGGAAGATTACCGATCTCCATATCTTCTCGAATTTTTTTTTCAGTATTAATTTTTGGTTTGCAATCACTATTTGTATTTGGACGGTAATTATTCCTTCATTAAAAAAAGAAAAATATTTTTTTTTAAATGGCACTATTTTTCTGTTAGTCTTGCGTTTAATGCCCAAAGCGAGTGTACCTACTCAAATTTCGTATACTACATTTTAATATTGAAATGAGAGTCCTAGCGATATATATATATATATATATATATATATATATATATATATATATATATATATATATATATATATATATCAGTAACTATACTCGTTTCGAAAGACCCTCGAATTTTTTATTTGCCAATAATATATATATATATGTATGTATATATATATATATATGTGTGTGTGTGTGTGTGTGTGTTTGTGGATTTAGGCAGCCTATCTTTATTCCAGCATGTTTAACTGAATACATATACATATATATATATATATATATATATATATATATATATATATATATATATATTCATTCAGTGAAAATGCTTGAATGAAGGTATATATATATATATATATATATATATATATATATATATATATATATATGTATGTATGCATTCAGTGAATCATGCTTGAATGAAGATATGCCGCACAAATAGGCGCGCACACACACACACACTCGCACACACACACACATACACATACACACACACACACACATATATATATATATATATATATATATATATATATATATATATATATATATATATATATTAAAAATGAGAGAAACCGGAACCCTTTTTGGTTATAATATGAATTTATCTTAGTATGTATATTATATTTTATTCTTCATATTTCTGCTATACGGGTTTCCGGTCTCGTTACCTTCTTCAGGCAAATAAATAAAATACATTTTTAAAAGGAATACATTTTCCTTATGTTTTTTTAAAGTCTCATTGTATTGTTCGTCTGTATTTGTTTGCGATCCTTGAACTCCTTTCTGGACTGTTGACAAAAGTGAATTTCTGCCTAAATGTTAATAAAACCATTAGGTTTTGTTTAAGAGGTGGTGATGGTAGACGTGTTGATGAGAGATGACTTCCTATCCCTGTGTGCGTGCGTGTTTCCATTAGCCTGCATATGTATATTCCCTCCCCATATATACATATTGTCTTTTAATAAGGAATGAGCACACACATATATGTATATGTGTCCACACACACGCACACGCACACACCCATACAGTCGGGATCCTAAAAATAACATCAATCAGCTAAGTGACAAACTTTTTACTCATATTATTTCTAACTTTTTACTTATATTCTAATATATATATATATATATATAGCCTCTAAATGTTGACTTCTCTGTTTACTTTTATATATATATATATATATATATATATATATATATATATTATACACACACACACACACATATATATATATATATATGTATATATATATATAATGCATTTATATATGTTTAATATATATATATATATATGCAATTTCTATATATATTATTTATATATTATATATGCGCGATACTTATTGGAAAAAGCTCAATATCAGTGAAATAGCTAACATAGTTGTTTTTATGCGGCCTGACAACTGCGTCTAGCATGAAACAGACTGTCACCTCTAAGTGTTGACTTCTATGTTAAGGTTATATACTGTACGATTTTTAAATTTTATATTGTAAAGACACTATACACGTCAAGTGAGTTAACTAATTCATTGAACTGAAGTTAGAAAAATGATGAACACAACAATTTTTGTCTTAGAAAAATACAAGACTATGACGATGACATTGTCAAATATTGTCATGGCATAAAATTATTTACGGAGACATGTTTTAATATATATATTAAACAAACCAAAAATTTCATTAAACCAGAGGCCAGAAATATCTTTTTAGATTTATGCTATTTTTAGGTTTTAGCCGTAATTTTATCAATAAATATTGTCCCTTGTCAAATTCCCCTTAGCCTGTTCAGCCTGATGATCCAAAAAGTTATGGTCGGTGGTATCTGGCTCATTAGGAATTATTTATTTTATTTTGCTCTACTTAGCGTATTGAGCACTCTTCGTTTTAACTTATTACTCGCTGTTTTTTTCTTTGTAACAGAAATTTAAGGTACTGGATGATTTTTTCGTCACTGTTCGGATGTTTATGGTACTTGATTTTTTTTTCCATTTTTTTCTCGGATGGCAATTTGTTTGAAAATTGTGCTACCCAACTTTTTTCACCGACCAAGTTAAATAGATTTACATTATATATATATATATATATATATATATATATATATACAGGAGGTCCAGAAAGTTCGTGTGCACTTTAAAAAAATGTTAAACTTTATTTGGATTTGGGATAGAAATAATTTGTAAAAAGGATTAGAAAGAAGCAAATTTATATTTTTTAAGGTTTTATCGAAATTTTATTTAAGTTTCCACATGTCCTCCATCATTAGCAATACAAAGGGTAATACGATTTTGCAGTTCACGGAAAACATTTGCCAACTGATTTACAGTAATGCCTAAAATCACATTAGTTATTTTAGCTATACTTAAAACCAGGTACATTAAACTTTATAACATTTTTTACTGATTATTTCTATCGCAAAAACAAATTAAGTTATAAATTTTTAAAGTGCACACGAACTATATGGCCGCCCTACATATATATATATATATATATATATATATATATATATATATATATATATATATATATATATATATATGTATGTATGTACTACAGATTAATCTATACAGATATTCGTGTATACGTGTAAAATATTCAGACAGATTATATCTGTGAAATAACTATATGAAAAAGAGAAAAATGTCCCCCACAAGACGAAATGTTGGTGATGATATTTATTTTATAGCAATGCTTGATGTATTTTTGACGATTGCGATTAAGTTACTCTTAACTGTGTTATATTAATTAATTATTGGTGTTTTTTTTTTGGGGGGGGGTTTTGTTTTTTTAAGCATTCAACCCCAAGCAACGCGGGAAGCCACTAGCACGCAAGGGGTTACAGAGTTGGAGCGAGAACAAAGACGAGTGATAGACGAAAGAGGCGGTTAGCGGATAGATCAGACCATCTGGAGACGTCGATTGACGTTACATTTGAGTAGTTGGAGATTATAGCCACCAGGAAAACAAGAAGTGGGGTGTAAGTTCCACAGGCGAGAAGTGCGAGACATGAAGCTATTGGAGTAGAAAAGACGGCTACATTTAACAGTTTCAACAGTGAACACATATGTGAGAAAACGACATTATTTTTGCACCAACCTAATATTTGTAAAAAAGACAGAGGGAGGCAACGGCACGTATATGAGAAAGCCGTTGCAGACGAGATATTTTTTATAATATATGGTAAAGTTAGACTAACTTTACTATTTATCATAACAATTAACACACCAATAATTAATATGTCAATAATAATATCACAGTTAAAATTAACATAACCACAATCGTCAATAATATACCAACAGGCAGCATTTTTAAAATACAAACATCATCATGATGATGTCCACAAACAGAACCCAAATTAACCAACGTTGTGGTCGACACAACTGATATTAATCAAATTCCTCCCAAACAAGGCAGTAAATACTCAAGGGGTTACTGAGTGCAGAAGAATTAGGAAACAGAAACATAACTAAACGGACGAGAACAAAAGAAGTGTTATCAGGAGGACTGTAAATAGCGATTGACGTTGCATTTACATTTAAAAAATTAAAGCTTACTTGAAAGGATGGATCCGGAATCGATTTCCGCAGGCGCACCCCAAGTAAGGCGATATATCACTAGGAGAGATGGTTGTTGCAAGGAGTGATTGCAAGTGAGATCACTTTAGTGAGGCGAAGTGAGAAAAAAAAAGAATAAAGGAAGAGTATTCAGGAAGACGACAGAAGATAGCGATTGACGTTGTGTTTAAATTTTTGAAGATTGTAATTGACAGGGAAGCAAGAAATCGGAAGGGAGTGCCACAGGAAGAACTGCGTGAAAAAAAAAAAACTGTTATAATAGAACTCGTGAATCACGAAACATAAAAACTTCAATTACACGAGAGTAGGGATTTCTTATCCTGTCCGACCTGCTTAGGTTAATGTGTCAGAGACCGGCGTGTCTAGTATCAATCCAGGATCGAACTCGCCGCCGTTTTCATTCACATATCAGCTGAACACGCAGGAAATTACTCCATATAATGTTCATTCCTTCTTGCTTTCACCGGAAATAAAAACAAGTTATGTTTTTGAATATTTTCTCTGATTTTAATAAAAACGATAAACGTTTATCTGTTTTTATGTTGATGGCCAGATGTTTTTATTTTTCTATTAGCTGTCAAAAATGTTTTTCTATGAGCTGTCAAAAATATTTTTCGTAAACTCTAGCCGCTTATCAAATTATATTTTTTTTATAAAAAGAAATATGTTTATTAAATGTTCTGTTCAGTCAGTTATCTTTCTTCTATCGTGTGATTTGATATTTAATAAATACCTGCCAAATAATATATATATATATATATATATATATATATATATATAAACAGTAACATTAATGTATTGCAGGTTAGAGATCGAAAATCCTCCAAAAGCGAACGCGCCACTCACCAGGCCTGGCGGCATTAACTCAACTGTTTAAACAAGTAACTTGTTCCCTATATATATATATATATATATATATATATATATATATATATATATATATATATATATATATATATATATGTGTGTGTGTGTGTGTGTGTGTATGTGTGTGTGTGTGTGTAACATTTACTGGCATAAGAAAGAATGTCTGAGGAAAAAATCATTATTTATAATGTAATGCCTAGTAATTCTCGCCTTCGGGTACACCCGTCTGCTAGGGTATATATATATATATATATATATATATATATATATATATATATATGCGTTTCACCCCAAGTAAGGCGGGAAGCCACTAGCACGGAAGGGGTTACAGAGAGTTGGGGTGAGAGCAAATTGGAGTGATAGAGGAAAGGAAAGAATGAAGAGAAAGATAGGGGATAGTTCAAGGCATCTGGGGACGTCGATTGACATTACATTTGAATAGTTGGAGATTATAGCTATCAGGGAAACAGGAGAAGGGGAGGGAATTTCACAGGCGAGAGGTGCATGACATGAAGCTATTGCAGTAGAACAGATGGCTACATTTAACAGTGAAAGGGTGAGAGCGAGATGCCAGCCTAGTTGAACGCTTAAATTCATGAAGTTTGGGAACCAGCGAAAGCAGCTCATCGGAGCAGTTACCTTGAAAGTATTTGTAAAAAAGACAGAGGGAGGCGACGGCACGTCTGTGAAAGAGCGACTGTAGACGAGATATGTGTGTATGTGTGTGTGTGTCTATTGATGTAATAGTCCTTCACCCCCCCTAGTTCCATCAAAACAGTGACCATCTGGATTATGAAAGACAAACCCTAGATCACACTTTCATTTCAAAACTATAAATGAGTAAAACATTCCGTAGCATAGTTATTCCAAACATAGCCTGAGGATTAGACTGTCACCCGGTCGTTTAGGTTTAATATTGAAATTAAACCTGAATACTGCTGACACGTTTCGGAACATAGTAATTTCTGTATCGCGACTGAATCCCATTTTTTTTTAAAATAATCATAATTTCCTACACCCCTTTTATTTAAACAATCGCGCTAGCCGTTACCATGGAAACTTTGATTTCAATAATGAATATGCTCTTAATACACGTAAATTTCAGAAATAAGTTATTCCAATAGAAATTTCGCTTGAAGATGGAATTCTAATAATTATATTGAAGTTTTCGGCTCTTGTTTTGAAACATGAGAACTCTTAAGTAGCGTGTTGGAATCATATTTCTAAATAAATAATTATATATATATATATATATATATATATATATATATATATGAAGAAATATGCTCTTAAGGTGTGCTATATTTATGGGATAAAGTGCTCAATATCAGAGATAGAGTCTGTGTAAATATAAAAGTGAACATTGAAGTCAACACTTAGAGGCGAAAGGCTGTTTCATGATAGACGCAATCGTCGGTGGCCTGACGATAGCATGAAACAGTCCGTTGCCTCTAAATGTTGACTTCAATGTTCCTTATATATATATATATATATATATATATATATATATATATATATATATATATATATACATACATACATACATACATATATATATATATATATATATATATATATATATATATATGTGTGTGTGTGTGTGTGTAGAAGGAATCATTCATTTACCATAAGTCATTTGTATCTTTTTATCTGTTAAATCTTGTTCTATTGATTTTCTTAAATATGGGGCAATGAATTTGGACAAATGATATTGCCGATAGTCTAGACATTTTTGAGCGAATTGAACGCAATTCAAAACAAGAAGATGCGAAACGAAATTAGACAAGTTTATTTAAGACTATGTCTCAAGTTGTTAATTTATTGGATTTGTATCATTTACTAGTCTTGAACACAACTACATCTAGCGCAGTCCAGTATATGTTCAATTTCCTTTTCTCCGTTAATAAATTCTGTTATATCGATTTTCTAAGCGTACCTTTGATGTGGCACAAGTCCGTAACTCTGGGACACCCAGTGAGGTTCGCACTCACTATTCAACCGTAACTGTTTTAGTGAGACAAGCTTGCTAAGCATTACACCACGCCGAAGTGACCTATTGCTTTTCTAAGCGTAGCTCAGATGTGGCATAAGGCCGAAAGTATGGGTACCCTGTGAGGTACGATCTCACTATTCAGTATGGGGCATCCTATAAGAATTGAAGTAACTATTCAGTCCTAATTGTTCTAGCGAGACAAGCTTGTTAACTATCACACCACGCCGAGGTGTCCAAATAAATTATGTTATAATTCTACCTGTACTTTCCTGAATAACTTAGCACCTACGTACGTTAGAAGAAAGAATAAATAAATAAATATTGAAGTGCTTAATGTTGTCAATTTCCAATCTCTTCATTTGTACCCCCTTACTTCTTAAAATAATGAGCAGCCTTCATATTTATGATTGTTATTGCAATATTTTGTTCAAGTTGTTAAGCTCAAATATTTAATGATACGACAAGCGAATTTCTACGGATATTTTATTGTCATAGAATTCGCTAATGTTTACTCAATCAATAACTGAAGAATTAAGATTAAGCACAAATTTAAAATAGGAGAACTGTTAAATTTTCACGTGTTATTTCCTTTGAAAGAAAGAAAGAATACGCTGAGAAATGAAAAGTAAACTGAGAGAAAAAGAAATGAAAAATAAAGAAGCAAATAAAAAAAGAAAGAAAGAAAGAAAGAAAGAAAGAAGCGAAGATAGAAGTCTTTATTGCCTCCTGCCAATACCTCATAAATAATGGACTATTCCGTTTTGATCTCAAAAAAAAAAATGCATATGCACTACTTGGTATCAATGAAAAAAATGGAAAAAAAGAAAGAAAGAAAGGCAGGGAGAAAGAAAGAAAGAAAGAAAGAAAGAAAGAAAGAAAGAAAGAAAGAAAGAAAGAAAGAAAGACAGGAAGAAAGAAAAAAAAGGAAACAAAAATACGCGGAGAAATAAAAAGTAAACTGAGAGGAAAAGAAAGAAAGAAAGAAAGAAAGAATGAAAGAAAGAAAGAATGGATGAATGAATGGAAGATAGAACTGTTTAACGTCTGTTTCAGTGAAATGAAAAAAGTTGCCAAATTCAAATCTTTTTATTTGTATCCCCTTACTTCTTAAGATAACGACTAGCATTCATATTTATGGTTGTTATTGAAATATTTTGTCAAAGTTTATAAGCTTAAATATTTAATTTTGCGATAAGAGAATTTCAACGGATAATTTATTGTCGTAAAATACGCCATTTGCTTATTCAAACATTAAATTAAGTATAAAGATTCATCAGAAATTTCAAAGAGGAAAACTGTGAAAGTTGCTTTGTTATTCGTAGTTTCTCAAACAGATCCATACACCGAAGTACTTAAAGTATTTAGTATTTACTAGTTCAATATACTGCATTTTATAATGGATTCAGTGTAAATGGCGTCACTGTTTTTATTTTGATTCCAATTCAAGACGGAAGATCAAAATGAAACGGAATTGTAATTATTCCCTATTTACAAGACAATTCTAAGAGCCATTCCACAGCGAGTAGCTCTGTACTAATTAAGTTTGAATTCTTGAATACAACGCCTCAAGTATGACAAAAACCATTGAGAATTGAAATCATAACTGTATAATTAGTCAATGAGTCAAGCTTGCTAAGTGTTTCTCTGTATTTCGTCCAAATAGCTTTACTGGTCTTCTTTCAACCTTTTAAATAGTATTTCCTTTTTTTTTTATTTCTCTATTTATTCTTCTTTGCGTCTATTTTTCAATCAGTTAACTGTGACGCCAAGTGTAGACGTTCGGTCGCAGGTAACCGTGTGAAATTATAAACCCAGCATGGAACAGAAAATGTTCCTTATGGAAATACGAACATTCCCCGAAGAGACATTAAATTCACTTTCTTCACTACAAACCTTGAACCGGCAACACATGTGTAACATCTATTTGTGATATACCTTGTAATACTACGGAATAATTTTCTTTTATTACATGTACTGCAAAACAATTTTAACCTAAAAAATACACACACCGATGCACAAAAATATAAATAAATTGTATGTATTGTACATTCAATTTACCGTGCTTTCCGTGTTATTTGTGTACGTTTTATTTTCTGTCAAGTATGCTTTTATCTTCATGAAGACAAGACTAATTTCTGCTACTATGATGTGAGTGAATCCCCCACAAGGTGCTGTCAGTTTTAATTACAATCCAGATGGAAGATCATAATCAACCCGAATTGTAATAATATCCAATTTACGAGACAATTTTAAGGACCATTCCACAGCGAGAAGTCGGTACTAATTAAGGTTAACTTCCTAATGTACAACACCTCGAGTATGGAATAAACATTGATTATTGAAATCATAGCTGTATTATTAAACGATGACTCAAGTTTAACAAGTGTTTCTCTACATTTCGTCCAAATAGCTTTACTGATCTTCTTTTAACCTTTTAAATAGTATTTCATTTTTATAATTCTCTATTTATTTATTTGTCTTTGCTTCTAGTGTTCAATCAGTTAACTATAACACTAACTATAGAAGCCTGGACATTAAATTCACAATCGTCACTACGTACCTTGTCTCTGTGATGTGGCTTGTAATACGACTGAGTTTTCTTTCTTTTTATCACATGTACCATAAAACAATTTGTTATGGGGTCCACCCCTTTTTCATACAAATGGACTCGCCCAGTGTGTACTTGTACTGCTGCCGGTGAATACCCGGGAGTTAGAGAGAGATACTCTGATAGAGAGACACACTGATACAGTGAGAGTGCGAGGTAACCGCTTTGTAGGAGTCACAGCTGCGAGCACGTAAATTCAGAAGGAAGTCATACTTCGATACTGAATTTCCCAGACTGTATATATATTATTATTGCTACTAACCGCATTTGTGGATCTACTAACCATATTACCAATTGTATTATTACGTCAATACATTTATTTGCTATATTTCATTCCTGCGTTTGTCATTCATTTGAGACCGGATTTCATTCCGGAATCCACAACACAAGTGTAACCTAAAAAAATACACACAACAACAAAATATAATAAATTGTATGAAATTAACATACAATTTACCATGATTTTTTTCTGTTATTTGTGTATGTTTTATTTCTTGTTAAGTATCTTTTATCTACGTGAACATTCCAGAGCTAATTTCTGCTGCTATGATGTGAGTGAATCCCCAGCAAGTTAAAGTCACTGTTTTCATTACAATCCAGATGGAAGATTATAATCAACGCGAATTGTAAACATTTTCTATTTACGGAACCATTCTTACAAACATTCCGCAGCCAGTAGGTCGGCACTAATTAACGTTAGCTTCGTAATGCACAATGCCTCAAGTATGGAAAAAACATCGAGAATTGAAATCATAATTAGTCAATGAGACAAGCATACCAAGCGTTTCTCTAGTCATGCGTAAAAATGGCGTAAAATTCGATGCTGTAATATTTAAAAAATGGGTTGTCCAACAAGTTTGTTTGTTTAATTTAGTCGAAAATATACTTTAGAAATCGAACAAACTTTTGGTCCAACATAATAATTAAAAGTCTTACGAGCAACGTTTGCTAGGATTTGTCAGTTTATACACTAATACAAGGATTATAGCGGATTAAATTGAACACTTAATCAAAACAGATTTTCGTGAAAGAAATTATAACTGATAAGCAAAGGAATTTAAAAAAAAAATGTTGACAGTTAAAACCTAACAGAAAAGAAAATCCATAATTTAACTAAATAAAAAAACAACTTATATTTAATTATTTTTTAAAGCAGCTAACATTTATTCATGCATATGCAATCTTTTCTGTTTATGTGGCTTGAAAGGAGAGGAAACAAGATTTCTATAATCGAGAGTTTATATCAGTGCTTCACAGTAGACTAAGTACGGAACACATCAAATACCTTCGTGCTTTGGATCAGTTATATCAAAATTTTGTATAGGACATAAGGACAATGAACATGCATTTAACAAACGTTTAAGTTCACTCAGCTCTCACATGGATATTTTCAATTATTTTCTTTGAGGTAGCATGATGAAATAGCTCTTTCTTATTGCATTAGTCATTATTCAGACATGAAATATAGCTGGCTTCTCGTTTTCCTGGCTACGTGTCTTCTAGGGCGGTTAGCCAATCCCTATTACAGACGCAACACCTACAGAGTCCACCTGTAGCTTTTACTGCAACTATGCTTAGTTACAGTTTCTTGGAAAGAGCTTGTTATCTAGCGTGATCAACAATTTGAACAAGGCCAGCATGCTTGATCCCGATGACTATCGACGGGTTCCAACGGTTCCGTCTACCCGCATTCACTCACAGGGCTTGGGGCATGGTTTTTCGCCACTTTCTAAAGGTGCTGCACCCCTCCTGTCGACCATAGCGAGATTCGAACCCGGAGCATGGTCCGAATGCGAACATTCTAACCACTCAGCCATGTGCCCATTCGTAAGAAGAATATCAGCGCCATATTAGTATTTAGTAGCAGTTGTAATAGTATTTGTGCAATTTTGGCTTAGAATATGGGCAAGAAATCGTCACTTTGACACGACGCACCCACATTGTTTCGATTAATTCGTTTGCCAAAACTTTGCAGGCTATTTAAAGCCAGAAAATATGTTTTTCTTAGACTATGAGAATTTTTCTTTTTTGAGATAATAATCCTTTAGTGCAGGGGTCGGCGACCTACGGAACGCGTGTCACACGTGGCACGCCAAGTAATTTGCAATGGCACGCAACCGCAATTGATATCACGAAGTTCGAACCAATAACTACCACAACACAAAGAAGATATTTAGCTGCTTTAATTTTAATATATATTAGGTTGGTGCAAAAATAATGACGTAATAATGTCGTTTTTGACGTATCTTTTAACGTCAAAAAACGACATTATTACGTCATTATTTTTGCACCAACCTAATACTAAATTATATATACTATTTATTAATATATAAAATATATTGCAGAACATTTACAAACCCTAAATCGGTATATATTTAGCAAAAGGTTGGCGACCCCTGAAGATGGACTGTCAGTTCCACACCATGAACTTTTCCTGTAGAGTTGTCATCCTTCGCCATCCCAAGCCAAACTGTTAGGTCCGTGCTATAAATGGGGAGGAAGAATTACTTAAATCCTACCAAGATTTTTTTGCGTGTAAATGAATGTACTTATAATTTTATGGATCAATTGTAACTATATAAGACAGGGGTCGGCACCCTACGGCACGCGTGCCACACGTAGCACGCCAAGCAATTTCCACTGGCTCGCAGCTGCAAATAACATCACGGAGTCCGGACCCATAATTACTGCAACACAAAGAAGATATTTAGCTGTTTCAGTTTTAATATATACTAAAGTATATATACTATTTAAAATATATTGTAGAACAGCTATATTGACATTATCTAAAAAAATTACGTATGCTGTTGGTACAATGAACGATTTTAAAACCCCAACAGAAATTGGAACTCGGCTCCCCGATTAACAATACCTAGCCATTATCCTTTACACCATCAGCACATCCAAGCATACAGCGCGTGGCCTTCAACCTGGACAATTTTCCACACAGGAAATTCCAAATTCAGTTGTTTACAAAATATACTTTTTCGTTTTCCAGTCCGCCTTTGCAGATGTGTGTCAATCAGCATTGACCCCTAAATCTTGGTTACTTTTTCCATTGTTCCAACTGCTAGACATACAATTCAAGTCGTTTATGCCTGAATTAAATTCTCAATTCTTCCCACGAGTTTTTGGTATTAACCCTTCTTGTTTCAATATCTCTCAGCACATAACACTTTCTTATGTTTTAACAAAACTTTCCTCCGTTTTACTGTGGCAACGACAAATAATATCACAATTTGCCCATAGCTGGGACCCTAACAAGTGCTACCACCTTGTGTTAGGGTGGACCTTGGAACAACAGTAATTAAGATGTGGCTTCATGTCTCTTAAAACCTCCAATCAGAAGCCTTGCTGTCAGATGTAGTTCTCTGTCATACATAAGACGGTAGAATTTATGGGAAATTCAATTACGGAAGCAATGACAGAGGCTATTAAAGAATTCTAGACAAAATAAATGTCAGCTGATTATTGTAACAATTTGGTTCTCAGCATGTTCCACCGCATCAAAGAAGTAATCAAAGGAAAAAAGACGTAATTCAAAATACAGACCGCCGGGCTCTTTGGCTTGAAATGAATAGAAGAAATCCTCGTGTACCAATTTGTGAGTAAAGTTGACTCTCTTAGAAATGACTTGTTCTAGTGTTTTATTTAACTTTCAAATAGTAAAATTACTAAGTAGACATATAATTCATTTAATGACTGTAGATTCAGGCGCCTCTAGGTGTACTTTCGCCTAGCACCGCAAAATGTTACAAAACCTAGGCATTAACTTAGCAAATCTGGCCATGTTCTGAAGTTTCCGAAACATATGCATGGATATATCCTTATCCGAGAAATCCAGACTCAAATTATGTGGTTGGTGACATCGCCCGATCTATAGTGTTTAATCAAACATTAAAATCCCAGAAATCTAGGATTCGATTTATACGTCAATCGCAATCACGTGTCCTGTACTCTTTTCGCACCGTAGAGGTACTCTAGTCGTAACAGCAGTGTCTCTTTCTGTGTCTGGGATAAGACGTAGTTTTGTTTTGGAAGTAGAGAATTCCTTCTCCTCAGCTGGTTGCCATCCAAAGCTAGAGAACATAATGTACTCTGATAATTAATCCCATAGTTAATGCAGAGAAGGATTCATGCCTTTTCTCAATGGTATTTGTACAAAAGTGAAAGTGAAAGTGAAAGTGAAAGTAAAAGACTAGCCCTGAATTTGAACTGTTGACACTACCCGCGTATACCAGAAGATGCTATAATTATATCAAGTTAGCAGAAGGCGAAAATAATATTTGCTGAAGAGAGAAACCTGATTATTCACCTGGAACACTAATGTCATTGGAAAATCGTTAATGAATGTTCATCTACCTTAAGCTTTTGATGAGAGAAGGCTTAAGAAGAGCGAAAGCAGAAGAAGATTAAGAAAGATCAGAGATAATCCGGTGTAAAGAAATTATATTTTCTGATAAAAACGATATTCTGATCTTGAATTCTGTTATCGGTATCTTTTAGAGACAGACAGACAGGCAGAGACAGAGACAGAGAGAGATTTCTGGTTAGTCTTCTTAAAATCTTCCTACTCTTCCTCAATAATTCCGAGGGAAACATATCCACAAATTCTTTAATTAGCACCTCGAATATGGAAGAAAGCAATGGCCAGAAATTGATCAACTCGAATTACATATTTTCTTACGATAGTTTTAATTAATATTCACAATATACAACGCCCATAGACCAATAAAGACAGAGAGTTATTAAAGGTCTACTGTGTTATCCTAAAGGTTATTGAAACAATACAATAGGGCTTGATAGCCGTAATGCACTCTTGCCCATCATATATATATATATATATATGGTCGTGTCAAAGCACAATACACATGACCTGAGGAGCATTTATATATTTTTTAAATAAATATCTGACTTGACGATTGCGCGTAAGAAACAGACTGTCGCCGCTTGTTTTTGACCTCAATGTCCACTTTATATATATATATATATATATATATATATATATATATATATACGCAATCGAGACATCAACCATTGTCCAGCATATATAAATAGTCGAACAAAAACAACTCACACATGGCCTGATGATTGCGCATAATAATGATAATAATAATAATAATAATAATAATAATAATAATAATAATAATAGTAGTAGTAGTAGTCACGGTATAACGACTCGTATTGAGGAATCGGAGAGCCGAGTTCAAATTCCATTCAAATCCGTTACATTCACTTACGTCTTCTCTCCGCAGTTATGAATAGCAGTACAGACTGGGTTCTATAGCCTTGGATGGTAACTGGTCTAGTAGGATAACTCTGAATTCAAATTTTGTGTCCTGCTCCTCAAAGAGTTTGGATGGTTCTGCACAAAATCTTCACCACTATACTCAAATTATATGTGCTGGTGACTGGCTGTCGCTTATACGAAGTGAGCCGCTTGACCCTCCTGTGTTAGGGCTCGAATACGACGGGAGAGTCCACCCCCATCATATAGGTGTGTGTGTGTGTGTGTGTGTGTGTGTGCGCGCGGATATTGGAATCAAGATCCAGCCATGGCACTCTGTTGCAAGCGAATACTGTATCATCAGGCCATGTGTATTGTGTTTTGGCTTCACTATTTATCTGCGCTGGGCAAAAGAACATTGTAGTCAACACTCAGAGGCGACGCAATCGTCAGGTGGCCTGAAAATTGCGTATAGCATGAAACAGACTGTCGCCTCTGTGTGTTGACTTCAGTGTTCAATTTTATATTTATATACGCTCTATCTCTGATATTGAGCACTTTATCCCATAAATATACCACCCTTGAAACTATATTTCTTCATATATATATATATATATATATATATATATATATATATATATATATATATAATAAATAGAGGCAAAGAGGCAAATATATTGAAGATTAGTCTTTATGGCTGGATTTCTAGAAATGGTACGCTCAGAATTGATATGCGTAAATATTGCAAAATATATGAAAGAAATCTTAATAGAGACAGAAGAAGAGAAAGATAAAAGAAACGATACTCTAGAAAATAATTCTTTATAGCGCGTTCATTTATCGAACGTAAACCTATTTCACGTTTCTGTAATATTTAGATAAATAATTGTGCACAAAACGGAGGCTATTCATTGTAAATGAAATGATAGAGGTAACTGATCGAATATGAGCAATCAGCCTTAGCTCTATAATTTCAAAAATTCCAGCTACCGTATCTTTCTTATCAGAAGTATTTTTGTCTTTTTCATATTAGACACACTGCTATATAAAACCCAGCTTTGTTTTGAAGACAAAATATTTTAATGGCTACAATCGTAGTTGAAATTTTTTTATTGAATAAAAATTCAATCTGAATTTTTTACGAAATTGTATATATTGTCCTAAATCAACGTCCAAAATATCAAAATAAAACGCTATAAATTGATATGAGTAATTAGCAGAGTTCATTAGCTTTGGGATTAGACACTGTAAAAGAATTGTCAGTTTAAATAAAACCTGCTATAGAAAGCAACAGGAATTTTTTAAGGAAATCACTCCAAGGGAAGCGGGAGTGGCACTAGCAGGCAATTGGTTACAGAGAGTTAGAGTAAGAGTAAAGAGGAGTCTTTGAGAAAAGGATAAAGAGAAGGACGAGGATCAAGGTCAAGGCACCAGGATATTTGAAGATTATAGCAATCAGGTAAGCAAGAGATAGAAAGGCGGGAAGTGTGAGAGAAGAAGCTGTTAGAGTAGAAGAGATGGCTACATTTAACCGTTTCGACAGTGAATGAGTGGGGCCGTGATGTCTACCTAATAGCACGCTTAAATTCATGCAGTTTGGAAACCAGCGAAAGTAGCTCGTTGGAGCAGTTTCCATGAAAATATTTGTAGAAAAGACAGAGGGAAGCGACATCACGTCTGTGAGAAAGTGACTGTAGATGAAATGCCAGACCAGGACCAAATACGTTGCATATGCGACTCTGGATTTTGTCGAGGACCTCGAGATGAACAGCAGAAGCACCAGACCATAGAAGGACGAATGATTGATTTGTAGATTTGTAGGATGGACTCAAGCGAGAAAAACCTTTTGGCCAACACAGGTTATCTCAATGGAAAAATATTGAATTTTCTGTAAAGGTGAAAATATTTTTAAAACTGGTTCCTCAGCAGAAAAATTACCAAATTGTGGTAAAACATGCATCTACCCCAAGAATGGCGAAAGCTGATGGAAAATAACAACTTATTATTCAAGAGGCTATCGAGTCGAATAAATCCTGGATCTGAATGCGTACATGTGGGCCCATGACAAAAATGACATTTTTACCGGAAACGCCGTTACGCTGCCGCCAATATTCCGCCAACGCTAACTTTTTTAATCCATTGAGGAAGTACTGCCATGCGATTAGAATACTTGAGACCGGATAATCTTCAAAGATTTTCCATTCCCCACCCCAAAGACAGAAGCAGCACAGAGAGATAAAGAACAACTACTACACTTTGATATCTACCACTTGCCCAACTTGGTAGGTTGTGATACAATGTCGTTTTAAATTAGCGGGGACCATCAATAATTAACGGCAACCATTGTGACGCTGTCGTCGGTCTGCACCAACCCTCCCTCTTTAATAGAAATAAGGGAAGTGCTGCCGCAGGATTGGACTCCCAGGATGTAGATTTCTCTTGCAGCTTTTCCATGAACTGCGTGAAGAGAGAAAAGGGCTAGTGAGGTGAAGAACAGATATTTTATTATCCTCTCTCACCGACATCTCCAGTGAGCGTGGGTAGTTCCTCTATCCTCCTTGATGTTTTATCTACGCTTTCTACCTCGACCATTTTCCGTCCAGGGAAAACTCAGTTCAAAATTCAGTTGTTTACAAAATTCAGTTGTTTACAAAATATACAAAGCAATATTGGCCCTAAATCTGGGCTACTTTACCTTTGTTTAAACTGCTCGACATATAATTTAAATCGTTTATGCGTGAATTAAATCCTCAGATCTTCTCACGGGTTTCTGGTATTAACCTTTCTCGTTTCAATATCTCTCGGCACATAACACTTTCTTTAACAAAACTTTCTCCCGTTTTACTGAAGGAACGACAAATAATATCGCAATTTGGCCATAGCTGGGACCCTAACAAGTGCTACCATCCTGGGTCAGAGTGGACCTGGGAACAACAGTAATTAAGAAGTGGCTTCATGTCCCTTAAAACCTCCAATCAGAAGCCTTGCTGCCCGATATAGTTCTCTGTCATACATAAGACGGGAGAATTTATGGGTAATTCAATTACCGAAGCAATGAGAGAGGCTATTAAAGAATTCTAGACAAAATAAATGTCAGCTGTTTATTGTAACAACTTGATTCTCAGCATGTCCCACCGCATTCAAGAAGTAATCAAAGGAAAAAGACATAATTCAAAGTTCTGCTAAAACATATATCTGCCCCAAGAATGGCGTAAGCTGGTGGAAAATAACAACTTTTTTATTCTAGAGGCTATTGAGTCGAATTAACTGTCGAGTGCGTACATGTGGGCCCATGACAAAAACGACACTTTTACCGGAAACACTGTTACGCTGTCGCCAATATTCCGCCAACCCTAACCCCTTTTAATCCATTTAGGAAGTACTGCCATGAGATTAGAATCCTTGAGATCAAGTAGCCCTTAAATATTTTCCATGAAGAAACAGAAACACCACAGAGATGTAACGAACAGATACTACACACTGGTGTTTACAAACCTGCTCATATTGTTAGGTTGTGATACAGTAATCTTTTAAATTAGCGGGGGGCATCAAGAATGACCCAGTACAGTGACAATTGTCAAGCTGTCGTCAGTCTCCACCAACCCTCCCTCTTTAATAGAAATGAGGGAAGTACTGCCGCAGGGTTGGACTCCCAGGATGTAGATTTCTCTCGCAGATTTTCCATGAACTGCGAGAAGAAAGAAACAGGTCAGCGAGGCGAAGTACAGATATTTCAGCCAACCTTGTTTGCGCACCTTCCAACAGTGTCAAGATGTGACAAAAGGTGTTATTAACGTGGGGCGGATGGCAGCCTGAAGGCCATTTAATGGGGCGCTGTGTTTATAGAAACGCCTGCCATACACACAAACAAGCCGAATTATCGTTTCATTTCTTGCTAAATTCATTTCATTTCTATTATATTTGAACGACTATTTTCCTTTACGTTCAAAGCAAACTTATATCGCAAATTGCTACAAAGTATAACATTAACCTAAGACCTCGAGCCTCGTCAGATCGACCGAGAAAAGCGCCATATTGTTTATCTGAAAGAAGGTCGTGAGTCGTGGGATGCTTAACTAATTCAGAATTTGATTAATAACTCTGGTACCTTATGTTTAAGATTAGTCGAAAGTAACGGCACGCTCTTAGAGTGTTCTTGACAATAAAAATTTGTTGGAAGCGACTTAGCTTATTGTAAATACTTATTAATAAATACAATAATATTATAATCTCCTTTAAGGCGATTAAGAGGACAGACGTTTTGCGTCAATTAATTTTATTTATTGACTTTTCCAAGTTATATATTACTATAAGTTATATACTTCAAGTTATATATTACTATATATATAAGTTACATATGTATATATACATATTACTATATATATATATATATATATATATATATATATATATATATATATATATATTATTACTATATATATGTTAGATAACTATATAAATTACTATATATATATATATATATATGTTATATATAAGTTCTATACCTATATATATATATATATATATATATATTACTATATATATATTATTATTACTATACATATAAGTTATATAACTATATATATTAATAAATATATGTTATATATATATATTTATACATGTTATATACCTATAAATATATATATTACTATATATATAAGATATATATATATATTATAAGTTATATACCTATATATATATATATATTACAATATATATATATATATATATATATATATATATAATTTATATAAAAGTTATATACCTATATATATTATATATAAATATATTATTAGTATATATAAAAGTTATATACTAATATATATTACTATATATATATAAGTTATATACTTGTATATATATTACTATATATATATATATATATATATATATATATATATATATATATATATATATATATATATAAGTTATATACTGTGGAAGGAAGGCCTGGAGAATGTGATACTTACGGGGCAAATAGAGGGAAGGAGAGACAAGGGAAAGCAGCACGTGACATATCTGACGCGCTTGAGCAGGTGGATGACAGGACGTGGTCTAGTGGAGGAAGCAGAGGGAAGGAATTTGCTGAGAGTTGCAAGGGATAGACGGAGGTGCAGGGCCATAATCACCTACGTCCTGAAAGGACATGGCACAAAAAAAAAAGAATCTTTTCTTCTACAAAACGAATATTCGCAATTCCATTCGTTTTTGTTACATATATATATATATATATGTGTGTGTTTCGTGGAACTGGTGATTGTAATGACGGAGGTAAAAAGTGTTTTGACGTAGGCAAAACTGTTGTGACGTAGGCAAAAAGTGTTCCAACGTAGGCAAGGTGTGACGTCTGTGTGTATTTATTTATTTAAAACATATCTATATAAATAAAGAAATAAAGTAAACACACACACAGGTCCTATCTCGACGACATCGCCACACTCTTTGTTTACGTCACTACTCTACAACGATTTGCCTTTTATGGCTTATCAGCCTTTTGTAGGTTTTTTACACCAGAAAATCTTTTAGATTGTAAGGATTTGTTTTTTAAGATCATAATGGTTTAGTGATATAAGTCTCAATTACAAATTAACCCAAAGATAGAAGGAGAAAAATCGATTCAAACTTTTCCCATGGCGTAATTTGGTTCCCTCTTTTACGGTTTATCAAAAATTTGAAGGTTATTTAAAGCCAGAAAATATTTTTAAATTGTAAGAATTATTTGTAGAGATAATAATAATTTACTCATCAAAGTCCTGCTAATCAACCAATACCTGGGCGCGAAGTGGTGAATTCATTTCTTTCCCAAAGGTATTTGCGTGTAATTAAGTTGGTTGATATGTTTTTCAACCATCTGAAGGCTTGTTAAAATGATAATCTTAATATATAAGATATTTAGTGATATATATATATATATATATATATATATATATATATATTTTTCCATCAGGTTATTTGATTAATATGTATCCTACTAAAGACGTACACGCTATCTGTAACCTATTTTGGCTACGTTGAGTGTATATTTTTGAAACTGTTAAGTTGGTGCAAAAATAATGTCGTTTTCTCACATAGTAACATATGTGAGAAAACGACATTATTTTTGCACCAACCTAATATATATATATATATATATATATATATATATATATATATATATATATATATATATATATATATAAAGAGAGAGAGAGAGAGAACAAAGAAATGAAGCTTGCGAATGTTGGTTTTGTAGAAGGCAAGATACTTTTTTTTGTGTCATGTCATTTCAGGACTTAGGTGATTATGGCACTCCACCTCCGTCTATCCGTAGTAGCTCTCAGCAAATTCCTTCCCTCTGCTTCCTCTCCTTAGAATACGTATTGTCATCCACCTGCTCAAGCGCGTCTGGTATGTCACTCACGTGCTGCTTTCCCTTGTCTCTCTTTTCCTCTATTTGACCCGTGAGTATCACATTCTCCAGGCCCTCCTTCCTCATTATGCGTCCCATTAACTTCAGCTGCCTCTTTCTGATGTTAAGTATAAGCCTTCTCCTTGTTTGAAACCTCTTCGTTGCTCACATGCTCGGTCCATGATATCCTTAGCATCCTTCTGTAGAACCACATCTCCATCGCCCCGAGTCTTTTCTACATCCTTGAGGAAATCGTCCAACATTGCTGCTGCAAAGAAGAACAGATGTCAAGTAACAGTTCAGTATTATTCTCTTTTCAAAGAAATCCTGCTGTCTCGCAATACTCTGCAAAGCTTTTGGAATGCGTCCTTGGCCATCCCAAAACGTCTACAGATCTTAAAGTCGCACTTACCGTATTCTGACAAGACGCTTCCCAGATATTTAAACTTCTGCGTCTGCTTGATGCTAGTGTACCCGGCCTGCAAATCGCATTTTGGGCTGTTCCTCTTATTGATACTAGAGTGAAAAGGATGTAAAAAATGTAGGCATATTTTATCACTGGCAAAGGTGAAGCGATATTCAGGGACTCATTATTACTTCCAGAAGAGAGCTCAACTTCACATCGCTCTTACCGGTGGGCAAAAAGAAAAGTAAGTAATTTACAACGCTTAGCCGCTGGTGCACGAAGATAACAGAAAAACGAAAACCACCTCACTTCCGTTTATTTACCATGTGTAACAGCAAAATTGTCCCAATCGTGTAACTGCAAAATTGTCCAAATCATGTAACAACAAAATTGTCCAAATCGTGTAACAGCAAAATTGTTCCAATCGTGTAGCAGCAAAATTGTCCAAATCGTGTAACTGCAAAATTGTCCAAATCATGTAACAGCAAAATTGTTCAAATCGTGTAACAGCAAAATTGTTGTAATCGTGTAACAGCAAATTGTCCAAATTGTGTAACTGCAAAATTGTTCCAATCGTGTAACAGCAAAATTGTCCAAATCGTGTAACAGAAAAATTGTTCAAATCGTGTAACAGCAAAATTGTCCAAATCATGTAACAGCAAAATTGTTCCAATCGTGTAACAGCAAAATTGTCCAAATCATGTAACAGCAAAATTGTCCAAATCATGTAACAGCAAAATTGTTCAAATCATGTAACAGCAAAATTCTTCAAATCGTGTAACAGCAAAATTGTTGTAATCGTGTAACAGCAAATTGTCCAAATTGTGTAACTGCAAAATTGTTCCAATCGTGTAACAGCAAAATTGTTCAAATCGTGTAACAGCAAAATTGTCCATTTGTTAGATTAAGCTCTGAATCGTTGCATTTTAGAAATGATTAAATATATCTTACTGGTATTCTCCGAGGATTTATAATACTATTGGACTCTTCAAGGAGGGAGGATGGTGTCATGGATAGCAGCTCGGACTAAGAAATCGGAGAGCCGAGTTCGAATTTCACTCGAATCCATTACATTCACTTACGTGCTAATGCCTTTGGAGAAGGTATGAATCCTTGTCTTCTTCTCCCAGCTATGGGTTGATAGCAGGACAGACCAGGTTCTATAGCCTTTGATGAAAACTGGTCTACCGCAAAAATGGCAACCTACTGCGGAAAAATCTGCCTCTTCTGTCATGTATCGAAAGGTACATGATCGACTAAGCGTGTATCACGCATGGTACATAACTGTCTGAATTGGACTCTACTTTGAGCAAAAGAATATATAATTACTCTCCAAACTTAACAGTAGATTCGTTATGAAATTGATCATAAACGGAAATGACATGTTCATTATTGATTAATCATCGATAAGGATTGGAAATTCATGAAATATTGAAATAAAATTCAATATATATATATATATATATATATATATATATAATTCCAGGATAATTTCCAACTTATTCAAGATGATCCTCACCCTCTCTAACATTCTCTCTGCCCTGAAGTAGCAAGGTTCCTCACGGGTTTCACGTACGATTTTATTTTCAAGTCTTTTTTGCTGCTCTTTGGAGTGTCATAGCTGAAACTTCTCCCTGACATGCCAAATGTCTTATGAATTGAGTTGGATCTTTTCTAATTAATATTTTTTAGCTCGAAGATGAAGTGATGATTCCTCTTGCTGTTGTGATCTCCTGATCCAGTTTTCCTCTTGATGATTCTTGAATGGAATTTGAAGAAGGAAGCCAGAGTCTGAATGTTGTTACAATTACTGAAGGCCTGAATGATCTTTTTCCTCTCACCATTGCTCATTTGGGAAGACAGTGGGACTGACACAAAATTTTTAACCTGTTTTCTTTTTAGCTGAATAACTCAAAGGGGTTTTCAGTGATTCTTACGACAAGTAGTGTCAAGTTATCTGAAAACCTGTAAAAAAACTCAATTAGTTTAGTCGAGTTTTAGATATTAAACATTTTGTGGGATGGTCAATTATTCCATGCTGTTACACGATTGAACAATTTTGCGGTTACACCCGGTATATAAGTGTTTGGTGTTAATATATTAATAACAGTGAATATTCAATTAAAGGTGAGTTATTTGCAATAAAAAAAGTTCTGCTAATCAGTGAGAAGTGTAACTGGTGTGTAAAAAAAGAATTGATCTGGACTTCATTTTCTTTTTAAATCATTTCACCTCGAGTATGGCGATAATACCAAGAAGGGGTTACTTGGGTGAGAGAGAATGAAAAGACTTTTGAAGGAAAGTGGACTAAATAAAATGTTCGGTTCGAAATTTCAAAAAACTATCACCTGAAAAAGGCCGAAGCGTACAACGGCCGAAACGTCGCGAATCTGATAGTAAAAACAACGCTGAATCCGAACAATGTAAATAGTGCAAATACTTACTATCTTTATTCTAAATAAATGGCCTTTAAACTAGTGTCCACTACCAAAACTTAATATATAAACAACAAAGTTTAATATATACGGTGTCCCCCAAAATTTGACGTAATTTCGCAAGACAATACTTTTGGCAATTCTTGTTGAA
>OZ010604.1:70984168-70986668 GCA_963932145.1 Acanthosepion lycidas | reverse complement strand
AGGCCAATAATTTGGGAAATTCTTGTTGAAATAACCTCAAATTTTCACAGAATGTATAGAAACAGATCCAGATTTTATATTGAATGGAAGAGGATAATATGTCCTTATCTCAATCAGAATCTGCCAGAGAAATGGATTGGGTGTGGTGGAGATGAAGACAGATTTTCATCTTATTTTTTGATTGTTGCTTTTCACTGATTCTCTATATTACTCTTTCTCATATTCTATTTCTATGCTTGGTCTGCTTAGTAGATTTTTGTAGCCTATAGCATATACGCTGATTCCTTAAGTTTACGTATTTTTCTTTAATGTTCTTTGGCTGTTATTTCAACTGACGATACCTGATCTCCAAAATATAGACTGACCTTAAAGAAAATCAGCTAGAATTGAAGCTAATAAAGTAGCTCATGATAGGGAGGCTTTAATGTTGAGATTTATATTCAATTCAGATCTTGGGAAACTCGGTGGTGTAATTGTTAGAAAGCTTCTCTTGTTACGACTGAATAGTGAGTTCGATCCCCCATTTTGTGCCCTATCCTTTAGCCTTGGGCCACATGTGAGCTATGCTAAGAAAATCATTTTGGGCACCTCGAAGCGGTGTAATGGTTAGCAAGCTTGTCTCCATGGAATAATTATGACTGAATAGTGAGCGCTATCCTCACCGGGAGCCACAAACTTTGGGGCTTGTGCCACATCTAAGCTACGCTTGGAAAATCATTATATTTAATTAAGATTTACAGGATTATTCCAAGAGGTATTAGATGCAGTTTCAGGAACTGTAGAACGAAATTGATAACGATCATCTTGTTCTTAATGGAGACGTCTTCAAATTGCGATATTTCAATTTTTTCTGCAAAATTGTGACATTGCATTCCAAAGACATTTATTTATCTAAGACAACAATACCCATGGAAATCCATATGTGCTTCTAATCATTTGTTATTGTTTTCAACAAGGAACGTGATTAAATAAGAAAGTTTTGATAACGTTTACAAAGCCGGAAGCAGTCATTTCAAGCGGATCATTTTGAGGGGATTATAAAGATGGAAGCCTTTCTCTTTTAAAATACCGTATTAAAGAGGAGAAAAAAAAATTAAAGATAAGCGTTGTTTCGTCGAACGGTTGTCACGGGGAATGACGTCATTGAAGCAATTCATTTATTCTCTCTTCTATATTCCTGCTGCAGTAAACTTATATTTTTCAGATTTTAATGCCGAATATTCCTCCCTCCAGTTACTTAACATATACCTCTCTCTATGTTTCTTTCTCTATTTCTCTCATATTCTCGATAGCATAATTGCGGACATAGAAATTAACATTATATATATATATATATATATATATATATATATATATATATATATATAATTATTTATTTAAAAATATGATTCCAACTTGCTACATAAGAGGTCTCATGTTTCAAAACAAGAGTCGAAAACTTCAAAATAATATTTGAATTAACTTGAGTTAAAGTAGGCTCTGTTCCATCTTCAAGCGAAATTTTTTTTTGAATAACTTATTTCTGAAATTTACGAGTTTTAATAGTATATTCAGAATTGAAATCAAAATTTCCATGGTAACATCAAGGGCGGATTGTTTAGAATAGGCAGGGGAGGGGTGTTAATAATTTGTATCAGTATAGAGTTATTTTCATAGATGCCGGGTCAGGGTAAGGTGGGGGGGGGGCTAAATTAACGACGGAGGAAGTTTTCGCATAGTCTGGCTTGACCGTCGATGGAGATTTATTTATTTTTTTTATTTTATTCTTTTATTATATCTCTTTATGAAAGGGATTTGTGTATATAAAAAAGCTGTAACGTTTATTTTTTGACGACTTCATAAAATGTTATCTTTTTTTTGTAGGGTATTAAAACTATGTATATGGGCTATGGATTTTAAAATTTATTTTATTGTATGCGTGTTTTTATCTAGTTATTCAGAGCGTAAGTTTGGTGGTGTCGGCAGAAAACCGTTAATTCTTGCCTGTTGTTTAATAGATTTTTATTGTTTAGAAGCTTAATAATGTGTAGTTTCTCATGGAGTCACAAAGGGCATGGGTCATCCCAAGTTTTGCAAGTTCTAGTCCTATACATATATATATATATATATATATATATATATATATATATATATATATATATATATAGTGCGCGATGGATAATTTGTCGTCTGCATTATGCAATAATGAAAATAAAAATTATATATAATTTTAACTGATATATTTACGAAAATTGTACGAAATATTTCGAAGTACTAAGCTAAATTTATTCGATAAAATCTCTATTTGTTTCAATCACGCCCCCCCTACGACTTCGTAAAGTGTGTAATAAGTAATTAAAAAATAACAATAATTTCTAAGTAAGAAATATTTAAAAAATAATTTAATTCAGTTTTTGTCGATATTTCCGAGATGAGGTATTATGTACACTATTCACATTATTCGGGCTGTTGTCCTGATTTTTTCGCCATATTATATATATATATATATATATATATATAT
>OZ010604.1:70909168-70981668 GCA_963932145.1 Acanthosepion lycidas | reverse complement strand
TCATCAGCTTGGCCACACAGCCTGTATTTGCTTTCTTCTTGAGATCTGTCTATCCCGGTCTTGATTGCTGTCGTTCTAATCGCCTTATTCTGTACAGCAAATTGATTGCCTCT
This sequence comes from Acanthosepion lycidas, assembly GCA_963932145.1. Classification (NCBI taxonomy): domain Eukaryota; kingdom Metazoa; phylum Mollusca; class Cephalopoda; order Sepiida; family Sepiidae; genus Acanthosepion; species Acanthosepion lycidas. The sequence continues at coordinate 70,981,555 of OZ010604.1, read as the reverse complement.
TTTACCCTCTTGAGAAAACAATCTTTTACCCAAAGCCCCTACTCAGATATTGCAATTTTCTGTCAGCTGAGAAATTATTATTATTATTAAGTCGGTGCAAATATAATGTCGTTTTCTCACATTATTTTTGCACCAACCTAATATCATCATTATTATTATTATCATTATTATTATTATTATCATTATTATATGCACATATTAAATATTTTACCGATACTTTAAAATATCATCTAATGCGGGGAAAATATTTAATGTGGGTTGTGTATTTTATATAACGATGGTTTCGTGTAAAGTGAGTCTTTCCTTGCATTGAGTGTAGTATAGTTTTTGGCATTATCTACTAATATTTGTCTTTTGTTAATAGTTCTACCTTGGTTGTTTGTGATACTGTGATCCGTGTATGAACGAAGGGCATTTATGTATATTTATTTCTTTAATTATGATATTAGGTCTGTTGCTTGGACAATATCGATGCGGTGTAATGGTTAATAAACTTGTCTTGCTAGAACAATAACGACTGGGTCGTGAGTTCGATCCTCACTCACTCCGTACTTTCGAACTTGTGCCACATCTAAGCAACGATTATAAAATCAATAGGACACCAAAAGGTGTCAAAGGGTGTGATGGTCAGCAAGCTTGTCTCGCTAAAACAGTTACGACTGAATAGTGAGTTCGATTCTCATTGGGTGCCCCATACTTCAGCCTTCTCCCACATCTAAGACATGCTTAGAAAATCTATTTAGTGCGTAAATTACTCTCTCGAGTATTTTCTAACACATCTATTCATCATCTCACACTTGTGACTCTGTCTTTGGGCAAAGTGCACTCAGGGGCGGCTCTGTCAAAGGACAGAGATCCAACTGACAAAAATTATACTAAAAGGTGCCGAGCCTTGGGGAACAGCTACCTCAGGCCGCGCTCTCTGGTTGCACCAGAGAGAGGGATCGATGCGTCGGTTGTGGGGTCTGTGCGCAATTTTTGTTCCTAGCCCGGGTGTACGCGCTCGGGCTTCCCACATTAAAACGACCTTTTGTCTCAACCTGACCTCATGGGGGTGGTCAAGTCTGTTGCTTGTATCATGCGGTCACTATATACGGTGAAAATCTAGAGTAAATTACCGCTATCATGTAAAACATCTGATTGCTTTTTGCTCTTATTATTACTCTGCCATAGGTCAGTCATTCTTGGCATATGTATGTATATATATATATATATATATATATATGTGTGTGTGTGTGTGTGTGTGTGTGTGTGTGTGTGTGTGTGTGTGTGTGTGTGTGTGTTCGATAGTCTCCTCAGTAAATATATAAAAACGAATCTTTTTTTCTTTTACTGTTGAAGGAGTGGAGTACTTAGTTTCAGAAACTTAATTAGAGACCAAGTAATTTTCGATAATTCACATGATTTTATGGTTCAATTATGAGAGACGCCACCGGGAGCTAATTAACCAAAAACGTTTGCTGGCAGAACTCGTAGTGAGAGGGAGAGTGAACAGACAATGCTTACTAAGAGCACTAAAATATATAGAGATGTAGAAAGTCAAACTAGCCAAAATCCTCAACAGATTTGGTATATATACAAAGAAGAATCTATCCATCTTTCCTGTTTTTTGCTGCAATATGATATTTTTTTTATTCTTTTCGGTCTTAAGTGACAGAATAAACTTAGACACGTTAAAATCTTTCTACGTTAATCAATGTTGATTTCATAAATTTTCGCTGCTCTCCCTGTTCTGAAGCTTAGGCTGGTATTGCCCGTTAGAAATTCCTTTTCTTTTATATATTGTCCAAAATTCTGTTAATTTCCGACGGAGACGGGTCTAGATCTATCTTCCAAAAATAGGAAAGACTCCTAAAATGCATAGGTAACAATAGTAGACTTGTAAAAAAAAAATGGAAAAAATGGAAAAAAAGAAAAAATGATGCTCTTCACGACGAAGCAAAGAAGATGAATTGATTAACTATTGCAGATGTTTTGTCTGTCAACAGGGTCCATTTAAAGTCCATTCTAACTAGGTTGGAGAAAACAGAATGATTCAAATCTCCCGAGCAAGCAACAGCAGCACTTTCATTCCTATGAGGAGGGTTCATCTATAGTAACTTTTATACTGAACGTGGAAGCATTTTCTTGAGAAACTAAGCAGAACAGTTGAACGCATAACAGTAGCAACTGCTTTGTCTATTAACATGGTCCCTTTTAAGCCCAAAGCAAAATCACATTTTAACCTGGTGGGTGAAGACAGGGTGATTCAAATCTCCCGAAAAACCAACAGCAGCGCTTCCATTCCTATGAGGAGGGTTCATCTATGGTAAATTTTATTTTCCACAATATATATGAATTGATACACCTCCTATGGAAAGATGGCGAAATTGTTTCCCATCATTGTATCTGCTGTTTTGGAAATCAGACTTTGTTCATGAGAATTGACAACAACTATACTAAATACTATTTATTTGTTATACTATTTATTTTCACTATTTATTTATAATATTGTTTATTAGAATTGATGATAATGTGGCGGTTGTATTAATAGATTAAATTATATTGATCAAAAATTGTTGGGTAAATTAGGCTGCATGATGAAATTAACAATTTTCTCTCACATTAAATTTTAGTATGCAACAAACAGAATAAGGACAACATGAGAAACAACAATTTTTGCACAACAATGAATAAAATATTTATATAAACAAGAGATACATAACAATTGGAGTAAAAAGGTAGTTTTAAAAAGTTCAAACGTTCTTTTATGTTTAGATGAAAAGTTATCAAAGTTCTGGTTTTTTAGATTATAATTTGTTGAATGGTCTGTAAAATAATGAGAAAGTGTATTTTGGTATAATTGTAATTAAAAAAAATAAACAGTTCAAGTTTGTATTTGAAATAGAGAAATATTGTTTACGACTTATTTTAAGGTTTACGGAATTTGTTTTTACATGTTCGAAGAGAATATTCTAGTTGGAGTAAGTGGTTTTTAACAAGCTGTGTTTATGTTAATTGCAATAATTGACCTTGTGTTTCAAAGCGTATGAAAAAGATTCGTGTATTTAGTTGAATGCGAAAAACTTGAGTTGATTGTTCGCCATAAAATATTGCTGTGTGAATGAGTGTTCGCTCAGGCTGGAATCATGTAAAGGAACTTTAACCTAAAGCCTGGAACTGTGTGATGAGTTAAAAGGATACCGATCGGTGCACTGTCGAAGATGAAAGACGTTTCATATTTTATTTCTAACTTTGGTCACGTGATAGGATCGAAGAAGCTTGATAGATTTTGGTGGAATTATCTTTTTGGTCAGGTCAAGAACTAGGTCGATGTTATTTAATATTAAAAGACCAATTAGAAGTTGAGATTTCCTGAAAATATTTACTAAGCTGAGAAAGCTCTGTAATCCTTTTTTGTACGAAAACTGATGTTGATATTCGGGCATGATTTAAATATCAAGTGACCAATCAGAAGTTGAGGTTTTCTGAAAATATTTACTAAGCTAAATAAGTTCTGTGATCAACTTTTTGTACGAAAATTGATGTTGATAAAAAAAGATGGCAGTCAGAAGTTAAAGTAAATTTCCAATTGGTTCAAACTTTATAAAATAGTAAATAATAAGGACTTCCTTATTGTTGGTTTACATATTTTAATAATTTATTAAATATTTATAAATTTATGAAGAAAACCTGTTTTCCTATTTATTTATTTTTAACTAGTTAAATAATAAATATTACATTTCTTTAGTTTTAATTGTATTAGTTTTTAGGATTTTGTAAATATAAAATTATTCTTGTAATTAAACTATATAAAAACTAAATAGTGTTCAATATTTTTGTTGTAAATTCACAACAGTTTTATATAGTGTGAATTAATTAGCGATTAACCGATATTTTGCCAACCATTCCAATGAATAATATAATCTATAGTATAGATAAACATTCTAATAAATAAAAGTGTTTATTATCCTTATTGTTAATTCTCAAGAACACAAAAATATATAAATACATTTTCATCTTTTGTTTAGGATTCATTCCAATGTTATTCATCTCATCATTGCTTTTTTAAAACAATAAACATTACCGGAAGAGTGAAAATAGTTAAAAAAAGCGGTGTCACCGGAAAAACAGTCCATTTGACATTCCGTCCTATCGCGGACACGGTTATCCATATTTGCTGACTTGAAATAGTGCAGGAAGCGTGCGATCCTAGATAATTAGGCACTATTTTCATTTGCTGAATTCCTACATAGAAAACTTAGACACGTAAAAACCTCTCTTCGTTAATCAATGTTGTATCCTTAAACTTTTCACTGCATCTTTTATGCTATGACTGATCTAGAACTTCGACGAGTATAGCTCGCTACAAATTCCTTTTCGTTTATATATAATATCGAAAATTCTGCTAATTTTTGACGTAGACGTGCCTAGCTCTATATTCCAAAAAGAGGAGAGACGCCGAGAATATCCAGGTAACAATAGCAGAGTTGCGAAAAATGATCCTCTTCACGACGAAGCAAAACTGATGGATGCTTAATAGCAGCCACTTTGTCTATTAACAGGTTCCCTTTTAAACAGCAAGCACAATCAGATTTTAACCAGGTGGGAGAAAACAAGAAGATTCAGTCAAATCTCCCTAGCAATCAACAGCTGCTGTTCCCCTCCTGTGGGGAGAGTTCATCGCTGGTAACTTTTATTTTCGCATCATCGAAATAGCGCTAGCGTATAGAGAGGCTTGCAACGTTTGGTTTGTGGGAAACGTGTTGTAGGGTAGAATATAATTCACCATTCACAATGCCGCTTGAACGCATTTGAAGACTAGAAAGTTAAAATTTGGGAATTTATTCTTTTTACTCTTAAATAATACTTTTTTAAAATAATGTTAAACTTGTAGAATACGCAAGGGCAACTCTAAAGAGTGGGTTACAGATTAAGAGACACAATTTATGAGGCTATGTGGCGAAGATAGAGGTTAACTCGAGATTTGAGCAAGTTAACAATGTACTGAAGGTGGAAGCATCCAGTGGAGAGTTTGTTCTATAAAGTAGCTATATGTGAGAAGAAACTGCTTTGGTGGCACATCCTACGCATGCTCCATCGAAATATTACCATGCCCCACCGGTGGGGTATGCGCCACACCGTTGGCAATTATTGGTCTCAATACTGGTGAAAATTCTGTTAATTTTCGACGGAGCCAGGTCTAGCCCTATCTTCAAAAAAAAAACTTATAGAAAGACCAGATACTAATTATAGATAAAGCATCTAAAATGATGCTCTTCGCAGAACAGAGGGATGCTTAAAAACAGCATCCGCTTTGTCTGTTAACAGGTTCGATTTTAAACCGTAAGCACAATCACATTCTAACCAGGTGGGAGAAAACAAGAAGATTCAGTCAGATCTCCAGAGCAACCAACAGCAGCTCTTCCACTCTTATGTGGAGAGTTCATCGCTGGTAACTTTTTTCGCATCATGGAAATAGTGTAGAGAGAGGCTTGCAACGTTTAGTTTGGGGGAAACGTGTTGTAGGGTGGAAAATAATTCAACACTCACAATGTCGCTTGGACGCTTTTGAATTCTTTTTAATCCTAAATGATACTTTTTGAAATAATGTTAAACTTGTATAAGACGCAAGGGCCACTCGAAATAGTGAGTTACAGAGTAAGAGGCACAGTTTGTCAATACTAGAATGTGAAAATTCGGAATATCCCCCCATGTATGGCAGCAGTACTCCATTTTCTACCTGGTCTAGCTCTTGTAAAAATAGAGCAGAGCAGGAGGTGCCAGATACTTACTGGGGTGCTACAAGAAGCCGACCATTTTTCCAGTATCTTCAGCGATAGATGGATAGAGTTTCTTTACATTATTTATACGTGAATTATTGTTATTATCTTTGTTGTTCTTTATCAACGTTTCGACCGTTGTACCCTCCGGTTTTTATCAGGCGGTCGATCAGTGTAATCTTCAGGGAATTTGCAACTGAGCCTACTGAAGATATCAGGAGTTTTCAGGTAATTACTGGAAAAGGAACCAACCATTTTCCGGTATCTTTAGCGATGGAACCTATTTTTTTCTTTTGTTTGTTTAAAAATATATATTATTTTAGTTAAAACTGATGTGTCTGACATAGGGTAGGTAAACATGTGAGTCGGCAGTAATTTGGTTGATGGTGGGAGAGGGTAGCCATCTCATCAGTCTTCGAGATTAGATAAGTAATGCCTTCAGTAAGTCATTCTGTGTTTCGCTCATTGTAATTGAGAGCATTAGATAGCAGATCTGCTAATGGTTTTTGAGGAGACAGGAAAACCTTTAGCCAGAGGTTAGTATTTTTTGGTAATTCCATTTCCATAATTTTTCTGAGAGCTTCTTGTACTTCAACGTCTATGATGTTGCCTTCGTGTTCATCATTCTCTCCATAATATAGACATTCTTAATCCGTGCTTCACTTCCGTTATAATGCTCTTTCTTTCCATTTATCTTATTTCAAACTTCTGACACTTCATTAATTTATGATGTATACATTTTTTTCTATAGAATTTCTCGATTTCTTCATTTACTTCTAAAATTTCCCCTTAGGTTTGAGTGAGATTTTGTTTTATAAAGAATATTTCTCTTTTGCTCTTATTTACTGTTCTTTGTCCTTTTTGTTAAACGCCTATTTCAACAAAATCTTTGTCAGTTTTTCGATGACATGAAGTGGAAAGATTCTATTGAACGAACTGCTATGTCGGCTGCTAGAAATGGTGCTTTCCTTTGTCGTGCTAGACCAGAGTTTCTCAAAGTTTTTAAGCAACGGCACACGTAGAATCAAATAAAAATATCAGGGCACACTTCGCAAAACTTTTAAAGGGTATACATTCAAATCTTATGAAAAAAAAACATAGATTAAAAAAAACAAAAAAACAAAACAGGCACAAATATGAACTTACTTCATTTCAATGTTTCTATTCAACTATCTGTACAGCTTATTTAATATGAAACCTGTGCCTGCAGTTTTTATTTAATTTTTATTTGCGATTTTTCAATGTCCTCGATTGTGCAATAAGCAGACCCGCATTTCTTCTTCAGCGGAGCGTGGTTTTTTTCGCTTTTTATTTTTGATGTTATTTAGGGTTGCGAAGCCTAATTCCCATAAAGAAGAAGTAGAAAATTGCAATAAAACTAATAAAGCCTTTTTAGCTAATGTGGGATATTAATTTTGTATTGAAATACAAAATGTATTAATGGGTACCGTGGAATGTTTTATTTTGAGCCATCGATCACTAGAAATGTTGACCAATTCTTCTTCACATAAGTCCAGTATTAAAAGAAATATTTATAAAAAGATTTCAGATTCGTACATTTAAATTGATCCGGTTTTTCTTAACCTTTTAAAGCAACGGTAGAACTAGAAGCAAATGAAATTATCACGGCACAATTAGAAACATTTTTAAAGGTTATACATTTACATGTTATGAAATAAAACCATAGGTTTTAAAAAAATACCCACACAAATATGAACTCTACATTTTTTCAATGTTTCCGTTTAATTATTTGCACAGCTTATTTAATATGAAACCTGTGCGTGGATTTTTCTTTTTCTTTTTTTGACGATTTCTTCAATGTTTGGTCGAATGTGCGATAAGAAAAAAACCATTTCTTCATCAGTTGAGCGTATTTTTCTCTAGCTTCTTATTGTTGATGTTATTTAGGTTAAGAAGCCTAATTTACTTAAATAAGAAGTAGAAAATTGCAATAAAACTGATAAAGACTTTTTAGCTAATATCGAATATTAACTCTTTAATTCTGAAATACAAAATATATTCATGATTACCTTCGAAAGTATTTTTTGAGCCACCGATCACTAGAAATGTTGACCGATTTTTCTTCTTCACATAAGTCCAATATTAGAAGGAATATTTCTGAAAAAAATTCGGATTCGTATATTTAAATTGATCCGATGCTTTTCAGCCTTTTTAAGCAACAGCACACAGGGGCAAATGAAAACATAACGGCACTCTTAGCAATTTTTTTAATTGCATGCATTTATGTTATGAAATAAAACTATGAATAAGTAATACAAACTCAAATATGAACTTAATTTCTTTCAGTGTTTCTATTCAACTATTTATGCAGCTTATTTAGTGTGTCCATGATGTTTTTTTATTGGAAATTTCTTCAAAGTTTTGGTCGAATGTGCGATAAGAATATCCCCACTTCTTCAGCTGGACTTAATTTTTTCTCGCTTCTTATTGTTGATGTTATTTAGGGTCGAGAAGCCTAATTCACATAAATAATAAGTAGAAAATTGTAATATAGAAACTGATAAATTATTTTTATCTAATGTGGAATATTAATTTTGTATTGAAATCTAAAATCTATTAATGGGTACGTCGAATGTTTTGTTTTCATTTAATATTTTATTTTATTTTTCTGATGGAAGTCTATTGTCTAAACCAACAGAAGTCTTTAAAAAACGAAGGCATTAACATCTAGACCAGTGTTTCTCAACCGTTTTTAAGCAACGGCACTCCTAGCGACAAAAAGAAACAGCACACTTAATATTTTAAAGTTAATGTGCGATATTCCTCTTGTATTGAAATCCAAATCTAAAATGGCTACCGTCGAATGTATTATTTTGAGCCCTCGATCACTAGAAATTGTGACTAATTATTCTTCTTCACATAAGTCCAGTATTGGAACGAACATTTATGGAAAGATTTCCGATTAGTACATTTAAATTGATATCAACATTTATTCTCAGGCACAGTGTTGTCGATATCATCTTTAGCATTAATTGTAGCTTTTTCCTTCACAAAGATTGGATGGAATTTATAGTAACCGTCTATTCTAAGTTAAAAGACAAGTGCAACAATTAACTTATGACCAGTTGCTTTCCTTTCTGTAATGTGACTGTCGAAATAAAACGATCAGTTCCCAAATTCTACACACAATTCAGCGGCTACATTCGTTACTTGGAAAAGCTTTCTATTTAACCTAACCTAGTGTTTCTCAATCTTTTTAAGCAATGGCACGCCTAGAAGCAAATGGAAATATAACGGCAATTTTTTAAAAGTGTATGCATTTAAACCTTATGAAATAAAAAATATTTAAAAAATATACACACAAATATAAACTTACTTTATTTCAATGTTTCGCTTCAACTATTTGTGCAGATCAATTAGTGTGAAAACTGTGCCTGATGTTTTCGCCATCTCTTCAATGTTTGAACCTATATTTCGCGACACAATTAAGAGGATCACGCATCAAAATAGTGCGCCATGACTCGGCGGTTGAGAATTACTTTCGTAGATAATTATTCTCGCCACAATCTATCTTACATATTTGTAAGTCAACCATTCGTCCTTGATTTCAATATGGTTGCAACATCTGGCCTGCTGCCCCTGCTAAATATTTAGAGATTCATGATAAAATCAAAATATGCAACATTATTGGTCATGTCCTGTCATCTCGGCTTCCGTCCTGCTCCCATGACCGTAAAGTTCATACCCTGGTATTTGATCTGATGAACGTTTCTCTGTGTTATCTACACTTTATGAATTTTATCGCAGTTCTAGATTGGCGGAAAGGTTTCATCAGTTTGCAGTTTAAATGGCCAGAGTAAACCGTAAGTTTCTTCTATATCACACATCGCTTATGGAACTCATTTCCGGCTTCTTGCTTCTCAGTCATTTTTAATCTGCAGTTTTTCACTTTTATTCACTTTGACACCTTCTTCTTCTATGTTCTGTGTGCCTTCAGGAAATTGGCGATTATGTCTCTCCACAACTTCCTGTCCTTTTTAAGCCTTAGTTAAGTTTATGTTTTTGTTATATCTCCTGATTATTGCTCTGCCAACCATTTACACGAGCTTGTTTGGTCGGCTAGGCTGTGCCTTTCCTCTTCTATCTGGCCTTGATTATACACCCTTGTGCAAATTAATTATACAGGAAGATGTGGAGGGCCATGATCACATACATCCTTGTGCAAATTATTGGAGAAAAATGAATAATTCCTTTATTATTTACTTTATTCCGTATTTTTCCAATGAAACATGACCCAGCGCACGTGTTAGTACTTCTTATGTCCATTCCACGTATTCGTTCCTTGCAGATTGACCACAGATTTTCGATTAAATTTAAATCAGGAGTGTTTCCTGGCAAAGTCTAGTACTTTGATTTGCTCACTGGTAAATACTGATTGAACCAGTATACTGTTTCTGGTTGCGTTGTAACAATATTTACGTTGTGTTTAGATAATCTTCTACAATTCTAATTGTGATAGCAGGCAGTATAATTTGTCTATTTTATTAAGTCCTATTAGGGTACAAAATGCGTTATAGAGCTCTTTTTCCTTATAACATCAAAATCTTTTAAACCCATAAGAGTATACTAAAAAAAATCACATAAATTCCATCCATTGCATAAAATGGTAAATATTGTGAATCTTAAGAATGATCATGCTCAAAAATATATTCCAAAACAGCATAAATTACCTCTCTTGCATAACGAGTAAATATTTTGAATTTTACGTTGTACACGCACACATATCTATAGACACTCAACACCTGAAGATCATCTCGGAAAAGATTAAAAGTATTTGGGAAAGTAGAAATTATTTGGAAGAAAATTTTGAAATTTTTCTTGAGCAATTTTCTACAGCTTCCAAGAAACTAATCTGTGGAGTGGAAAGTGTTAAAATTAAAATAGGCAGAATCAACCTTGTTAAACGACAAATGACAAGAGCTAAAAATGAAATCCGATATTTAAAAATGTTATTCAACCTAAAATGTTAGAAATATTCCGTGACATTATCCATTACACCACCCACACATCCAAGCTTAGAGCACCTGCTAATCCCAAATGGTCACCCCTCTACGGAGTGAGGCGTCTCGATGTTGCTTAACTTCGGTGATCGTAGGGAAACCGGTGTTTCAATGTTATGTGGCAGTAAGCCTCTAATGGACAGGAAGTTTGTATGTCGTAAAATATTATTATTGAAATTGCCATATTATGAAGACGAAAGGATTTGAAAATTTAATACACTTAGCATGTATTTGGGGTAGGAAGGTTTCGAGAAAAATTGAGCAGCCTTCATAATGAGTTTGCGTAAACGAACGGCCAAGAAGGGTTGGTGACGAATCCAAAGTTGCTTCGAGATACAAGGAACAGGAGCGTCCTGGGTAAGACGGTAAACTAAATCCAACAGAAAGGCGTCTGATCAGATTTTGAGGAGCATGGAACCACATCTTAATTGGTTTTAATATATACCAGAAAATACTTTGTACAAATAAAAAAAATTACCAGCAATAAATTTTTAGAAAAATATTTGGCCAACTATAGTTTACTATGAAAGAAAATATTAGATAGATAGATAGATAGATAGATAGATAAATATGAAAAGACTTAGATAGATAGATAGATAGATAGATAGATAGATAGATAGATAGATAGATATGAATAGACTTAGATAAATAGATATGAATAGACTTAGATAGATAGATAGATAGATAGATAGATAGATAGATAGATAGATAGATAGATAGATAGATAGATAGTATTGTGAGACCGGAAACTACTTACACAATATATTCCAGGCCTATATTAAGTAGGCGACATAGCACTCTAGAGAGAGAGAGAGAGTGACAGAGAGTCTCGTACGACTACCAGTGTTGGACACTAACTTATAGTAAGTTCTGCTTACACTATGCCTGTAACCTGTTGTTACTATATCTTTCTTACATCTAATCCGTGTTCCGTGTTTTACTTCTGTGGGCCCAACTTTGGCACCCACATCAGATAGATAGATAGATAGATAGATAGATAGATAGATAGATAGATAGATAGATAAAAACAGTTTACCAGCAATAAAAATCTTTTTGGCATTAAATAAAACATTGAGGATGATATGGCGTAAATCAAACCAAACCAAACCAAAACAAGGAAAAGAAAGGCCATGGACGCTCACATCCTGAACACACTCGGGTAATACATAATGATGATAAATATTAATTCTGACAAAAGTTCATATCCGATCATCGATGAAAGAACATGGCCGTCCTTGTAGCGCCCCAACTTTGAATATTATGTTTTTATTTTTACATTTTCATCATTCACTCTATCAACCTTTTGTAAATAGTGTAATTTAAGACTGTTCCATTCAGAGGAATGGATAGAAAACAAATAGGGTACGCTATCTTCGGTAACCAATTAATGTCACGAGGAAAAATTACAGTTGATCTAAACAAAAATAAAAGATTTGAAGAAAAAAAATCTTAATTCTTCTGTATTCCCAACAGAAAAAGAAAAAAATGATTGAAGAAAAAAAAACCAGGTATCTTTTAGAACTAGTCAGAATAAAAACATGAAGAGAAGAAACAAAATAAACAAATAAAGAAAATATTTAAAAGCATTGAAAATGAGAAAATTAAACATGGCCGACAAATACGAATTCTGTATCAACAAGCGTACATCGAATGGAGGAAATATCTCGTATTAAATATCATGTCAGATGACGTTTTTCCTACTGTTGACTCAGATTTTTTATTCTTTGTCTGTAGCTTGGTTAACAAGCGCAACCACACGCACGTATATATATATATATATATATATATATATATATATATATATATATATATATATATATATATATGTGTGTGTGTGTGTGTGTGTCTATATATACAGAGTCTGCCCCAAAATGTATACACACTTCAGGAAAGGAAAATAAAAACTTGTATAGATATTATAATACTAAATTTATTCAGACATCAAGAGATTAATACAAGTTACCCAATCATGACAGACAATCATGAGAGATTAGCAAAATGGTGACCTTTAGCTTACAAACATTTGTTAGTACGGCGAAATACTGCTTGGTCAACGTTGACCAAAGTGTCCAGCGGATTTGCTGTATATACCAACGACTTCCCATACTTAAAACTTTACTTTTCAATCTCCCGTAGTCATGTGTGACGTCACGAGCTGCAACGCTTTTTTCGTTTCTGCGTCTCGTATACACGATGTTAGTCGTTGCTTTGAAATTTTTCATGGAACAAAAACAGACTATCATTATTGTTCCGTGTATTGGTTGATATATTGAAAAATAATTGTCATCTTTGATAATGGCTTATGTAAGCCGAAAGCTTAGATTGGATTAAAACATGTATCAATATGGTGATTACCTTTCATCCTTCAATGATAATGTTATTAAGCATATCAGACAATATGAAAGGAAATTAAAATAGACAAATCTTGTCTATATTATTTAATGAAACATGCATCAATATACATATATATATATATATATATATATATATATATATATATATATATATATATATATATATATATATATATATCTTATGCAGGGTTACATTATAACATGCACATATCCACTACAAAATTGTACATTTTATACGTCTCATCAGCCCTTTAGAAAAAAATGAAAAGATACAATAAATAAATAAATAAATAAAATAAAACAGAATTCTCTAGACACTTAACGACATATTATAGTGCCAAAAGCTATCTTCTGCTGTGACTGACGAGACGATGTGCGCACATGAATGCCATCATTCACTTTCTAATGGATACCCCCACCCTACCTCGGCTTGACCTCGTTCCGAAGGTGACTGATATGTGGATAATAATTAACTCTTAGGCCCCCTATCAAAATGGTCGCCCCAGCCGTTTCCATAGTAATTAATTTTGCGAATGAACATGCTTATAAAGATGCGTAAATTTCAAGATTGGTTATTCCTAAATTTTCGCTTGAGGATGAAACAGGTTTCGCTGAAAACGATTGACAAGGTACTGCGGTTCATTTTTTTATTTCATTTTTCTCATGTTATAATTTGTTTCCTTTTCGGCACATAAATCATGTGAAAATTATTCGAATGTTCTGTATGTCCAAGAGATTTCGGCTATTATTCTACTCATTATACTGGATGATTTTGTTTTTAATTTTAAAGGAATGTATAGTTTTTATTAGGTACCTCCTCTAGGTCGCGTAAAAAAGCATCATATCATGATGAACAAAAGCCCCATAACTCAACGAAAACAAAGTTTTCTCATCGAAATGTTTATGTTATTATTAAGAAGAAATGCCAAGGTATTTTTTATATTATTTTTTGAATTTTTTTATTCTTTTCTAGCACGTTGAAAATTTTGGTTAAAAAAATCTTGTTTTTTTGTTACGACAGCGGTCGAATAGAGAAAAATGGTTTGTTTTATTTTGCGCTTTTCCCGAGGAAAACACACGTTGATTTGGAAATTCTTTCAAAATTCAAATAATTGTCCGATTTTAATGAAACTTTCAGGAAATATTATAAAATGAATTAAATTATTTTCGAAATTTTATTTTAGAAAATCTTAGTAATTTTTTTTTTTGTTTACATGTTTCCAACCCCTTACACATTTTCATGAAATTTCGAGAAATTACATTTTTAAGAGTGGGATTTTTTATTAGTTAAAAACAGGACTCTTTAGGGAAAGTGAATCACCAGTTTTTTTTGTAAAACAGTTATCTGTTTTATCGAAAATCTGCTCTGAATTGTAAAAGAAATACAAAAAACTATGAGAGTATTTAAGTAGAAAAGCTTTTACTTGCTTTAATAAATAAGTTATATTAAGGACATTATTGTCTGAAGAAATAAAACTCTTTCGATGAATAATGTATTTTTACAAGGATTTTTTTTTCATTTTTTAAAAAATTTATTTATAATATTAATCCTTCAAAACTCGTTTAAAATTCTTCATTGCTTTTAAACATGCTATTTGGTGATATGGTTAAGTGAAAAGTAAATTTACGAATCTGTAAACCTCATAACCGTCGTTTTTACCCGAGTATTTTAAAAATAATTTTAAAAATAATTTTTAGTAAAAATAACGGCCCTAATTTCTATCTATAGGGAATCTATACATGACATAATCTTTAAAAAGGTCACGTGATTTGATTGTCGTCTGAGGCAGTAGAGTTATTTCCCTTCAATATCCAGTTCTGTTTCACATCGGTAACGTGTTTGCAAAAAGTTCTTTCAAAATTTCTAAGTTAGTTTTAATTTTTGTTAATTACTTTTTACTAAATATTTTTATTTCAGGTATTTATTTTAGTTTGGGTCATATTTCATTGAAGTAATTTTTTTATTAAGTTAGTAAGTTATTAAATAAGATAAGAAGATTAAGAACCTAAGAAACGAAACCCAGACTAAAAAAATATTAAATAAATATTACATATTTGCTGAAAAAATGTTAATATTTTAAAAATTACTAGTTAAAAAAACCCAAAATTCGTTCACTTACATTTCATAAAATTATGTCAATTTTTGTCATCCATAGTAGCTGTCATCACCTGGTAACTTCTCGTTGACATCGATAACGTGAATAAAGACATGAAAAAATTCAGACACATCGTTAAGAAATGTTTGGATACAAAATTTTTATGCTATAATTAAGTAATGTTTGTTTCAAATCAGATTAATTTAACTTTACATATTCTACTTTTACTCAAATAACGTGTCAAAAATTTATAATTTATTTTAGGAAGAAGTTTAAAATCGAAAATGTTTTTTGTTTACAAATTTAAAATTTAAGAAAATGGCCGCTTTTAATAAATTTAAAAAAATTGTGTATATATTTGACATTCCAATCTACATAATTTATATTTGAAATACACTAGAATATTTTACTTATTGGAAAAAATAAATTTAATTCTTTAGCTTTCAATTAAAGCTAAAAGAAAATCTTTAAGAATGCTTTTAAAAACTCATTTTAAATCGAAAAATTAACCAGAGGTACCGAGTTTTTATGTTTGTATATAGAATTATAGATGCGTTTTATTTTTCAAACGCGTTTAGCACATTGTGGCCGTGTTCATAATTAACGTTATGGAGTGTTGCCTTTTATTTTTTTATTAATAATATTTCTATTAGTTTAGCCCATTCTTACACGAGGATGATGTTATTTTATTCGTTTTATGAACGAGTATGTTTCAGATAGATTTTGGTATCTTTCCGTGTGTAATTAAATGGAACCTAATTGAGAAAATGTTCAGAAAGATGTAACGTAAGTCTTCTTGTTAGGCATGTAGTATTCTATCCAATGTAATCATTCATTAATTTGGTTTTATCAGAAACACAGTTCCTTAAGATGATGTGAATTCAAAAATAATATAGTTTCTGTAATTCGGATCTTACAGACGAATATGTACCTCACTCTTTTGAGTAAAGTCACGTTTTCTTATAATCTCTCAGTTGCGTCTCTGTCCTTGGACAGAGTGCGTTCAGAAGGGCAACTGAGAAATAATACTGAAGGATGCTCAGCTCTGAGGAACAGTTGTCCAAAGCCGCACCTTCCATTTGCATCAGAGGGAGGGATCGGTGCTCGCAACCGACGGTTGCAGGGAATTTTTGTTCCTGTCCCGGGTGTACGCGATCGTCCCCCACCTAAAAATAGACCTTGTGTCATATTTCGTACTCTCAGATAATTATAGACGAGTTATCGTTCTTGACGATGAGGTTAGTGGTTTCAATTGTTTTTATAGTAGATTATTAACTGGATTTGGATATTTTTTTAGAGTGATTTTAAATTAAATATATATTTGACAAAATGAAAAAAAAATCAATGTAACGCACTTGGTACCCTAATAGCACTTAACAAAGTAGAAATAATCTTTTAAACTTGATAAGCGCTTGAAAAACATTTGAAATTGCTATAAAAAAAAAACTTTCATGTTTCAATATTATGATTGTAATTCCTGAGGCCATGATTGCTAACCCAGACGAGGGTTACCAACCATCTTCCTACTGAGGAATATATATATATATATATATATATATATATATATATATATATATATATATATATATATATATATACCGTACCTATGAACATTAATTGGTATGTCCCACTCATCATGATTACGATGGAAACTATTGTAAGCGGGGTTAATATGCTGTCTAAGTAGTCCACCACTAGCAGTGGTTTACCTACTTCACGGCGCTGGCGAGTATTGCATTTTGTTGATGTTGTAAAGATTTCCATTTCATTTCCAACCACCGTGTTGATTATTCATCACTCAGTAACCCTTCCTAAGTTAAAGGGTGTGCGTGTATATATATATATATATATATATATATATATATATATATGTGTGTGTGTGTGTGTGTGTGTGTATGTGTGTGTGTGTGTAATATCGCACATTGATTGTTGGTGTTAATAATAGTCCTCGATGCAATATAACACAGTTATAAATTATATATTAATAATTATACATTTTCTCCTCACTGGTTGTACGACGCGGAGATTCCTGAACAATGCAGTCTTTCAACATTTCCCCTGAAGAAGACCGGATCGAACAACGGTCTAAAAGTCCTAAAGTTTGCAATAAGATGAAGACAACACCATGAACGATGTAAATACTGTAAATAATTAATACTGAATGAAACAGTCCATTACATTTAAATCCATAAAATACATTTTCACTTAATTGGCAGAGTTACTCATAATTATATGGAAGCTCTCCATTCCCGGGGTTTCATTGTTTGCTTCTGGTGGATACTTAGCGGGAAAATCAATTTAAAAATCGGCAGCAATTGGCACATATAAATAATTAAAAAAAATCACTGTAATATCTTCGAAAACAAATCTATTTCTAATTCGCTTCTGTATGATGCAAACAACTACGAAAAGAAAAAGAGTGACCATTTTGAAACATTTACCATAAAAGTACTGCTTGATGTCAAATTTATTTCTTGTTATGTTATATTATTTCATTGTAGCCGGTATAAAATAAACGAATTTTATTATAATCACCTTTTATTTACACTACCCTGTGCAAGCTTCTTATATATCGTGAAACAATGGGATATTATTTACTGTTTAAATGCAAATATCTCATTGTATTGTTATCGTCTGCTCCAGATACGTCTGTTCTTTCAGTAGTAATCTCCCTCGTAATTTTCAATTATGCGTGGCGGGGGATTTGAAAAATAGCCATTATTTGTTAATGTCTTACTTCGATAAGAATTACACCATAAAGTTTTGCGTAAGCGTATGAAAAATAGATTTACTCGGAAACTGAATGCATCATTGTGCATAAAAATATGTGCCGGCCTGTTGGGTGTCTAGGTTTATGGCTTTGCTGATAATCAGAAATGCTCCCACGAGATTGTGGACGGGATTTTAAAAAAATAGTAATAGAGGGAGAGGGAGAGAAAACAATATTCGTACGAACAGGAAAGATCGAATGAAGAGAAGGAACCAGATTGATAAATGTCGGAAAATTTACTTAAACGATGATAAGTGGATTAGAGAAATGAACAAGGGAGATGGAAAAAGAAATAAGAAAAAAAAATTGCTGGAAGTTTGGATGGTGCACAGTTATTTAATCTAGACAACACAGGCGGGCCTTGAAGACCGCCCTGTAAATAAAGAGAATTAAAATAAAGATGAGGGTTGGTGATGAACTGTTGATGCTAAGTTAAAGAACGCATGCAATCAGATGAGAGAGAAGCAGGTGTCTTCTTCCTCTAGTCGACTATTTCAAAATTGAGAATTTGATAGTAACAACAATTATTATAATTGTGTAGGGATGCAAAAGGCGATTATGACCGTGGGTTACATGACGGCCGCAGAGTAAAAACCGGGTCATAGAATGACGAAAGCGGTCAGTCGTTAATTAGCGACTTGAAGTCAAGGATGGTTACGGTTAAACCGGCCCGTCCTGCCTATTTTGGGTGGGTACTTACATATCTACCGCTCCTCCTGTTTGTCACACCTGGCATATCCCAATCGCATCAGGATCAACCGCCCGTGTACGTATGGTGGGAAGACCGTGAGGTGTAGATATACATCTTATAAATAAATACAAATAAAATAATAATAATAATAATAATAATAATAATAATAATAATGAAAATTATAAATAAAACTAGCAGCATGGCCCGGCGTTGTCCGTGCTTGATTAAAAACTCGTACGGCACATACAGCAATCACTATCACTTGACTTAAAATATTTTTGCCCTTCCCTGGCTTTAAAGAAGTGCCCTTTGCTGTGCTGATGTTGCTACATGCCTTACTTCTTGCCTATCTCACACTGCAAATGTTTTCTAAGCTCTATACTAAACATTAAATCTGTTACGAAAAAAGAACTATACAAAATGAACACAAAACGAACAGCTTTAAAAAAGGACAGGTAGATGGAAAAACCGAATGAAAAAAGAATGTTAACAACAAATACTTTTTCACACCCAGCCCAGTTCTGTGGAATCAGAATCAACGTTGAGTTTAAGCAAGCGAATGAGCCAATTGGAGTAAAGTGCCATGCAGATTTAAATTTTTCCCACTTGTGACGAATGCAGCTATCAATTTTTTTTTGCATGCTAGCATGCTAGTTAACATTCGTGTCAGTCTGCTGTTGGCTCTCACGCTGGCCAATAGAATCTTCCTGCCTATTCGTGGTAGCCAGCTATAGGCTCTCACTCTGGCCCGTAAATATGACCGCAAGCTACATGAAAAGTGCCGTAGAAGCATGAAAAAATCGATTATTTCCACTATCGATGGGAGTTGGGAAATGCAACGTCGGTCTTGGCCTTTTCTCTAACTTGGAGCATGTGCATGTAAATTTTGGTGCAAATCCGTTGAAAATTGCGGCCGTGCATTCGTTACACACACACACACATACACACACACGCATCCTATCTTTTATAGATAGAGATAAACCAATAACATAAAAATAGAGTATAAAATAAATTAGATAAAAATAATAAAATTACACCCAGCATGCCTCAAAAAATGTTCCTGTTGGAAATACGGACTTCCCACTAAAAGACGTTAAATTCAATCTCTTCACCGCGGACTTGGTACGGCCAACACACACACACACACACACACACACACACACACACACACACACACACACACATATATATATATATATATATATATATATATATATAAATATAATTTGAAATTTCTAAAACACACTACGAGAAAGGTGGGCTTGGAGAATTTGACACTAACGGGACGTTTTAGGCAAGATGGATGGAAGAGCAGTGAATAAGACTAACCTAACGAGCTTGTCTAAATAAAGGGTAGAATGAAGATTGAGGGGATAGCGAAAAATCTTAAAATGACAGGAAGTTGTAGAGAGCCGTGCTCGACTGCCTCGTGTAGAGACAAGACAGAAGAAAAACTTGCATTAATCTTATAAACATAAGAGCGATAACTAGGCTGAAAGTCAGCGTTCTAATTCAAGTTTTTGTTTTCTACGCTCGAACATCGCTGATAGGGAAATTCCACGGTTACCTTGGTGAGAAGATAAACACAAGCTTAAATTAAACAATGGAAGAAAAGAAGAAGACATAGAAAAAATAATGAATAAATGATTGAAGAGAAAGGAAACATTCTTAGAAGTGTTTGAAAAATAAAGACAGGAAAATGCCAGGAAGAAAGAGAAATAAAGGGAAGAAAAGGAGACGGATTTATAGAACAAGAGGAAAAATAAAAAGGATGAAAGGTGTCGAAAGAAAGAAAGAAAGAAAACCAGCAAGTAAGAAAGAAAGCATGTAAGAAAAAAGAAAGAATGAATGCGAGCAAGCAAGAAAAATGCATGTAAGAAAAAAAGGAAATAAAGATAGTGAGCAAACAAACAAGAAAGAAAGAAAGAAAGATAGAAAAAAAGAAAGAAAATGAGCGAGCTAGAAAGAAAGAAAGAAAGAAAGAAAATGAGCGAGCAAGAAAGAAAGAAAGAAAGAAAATGAGCGAGGAAGAAAGAAAGAAAGAAATAAATAAAGAAAATGAGCGAGCAAGCAGGCAAGAAAGAAAGAAAGAAAGAAAGAACGAAAGAAATGAGCGAGAAAGAAAGAAAGAAAGAACGAAAGAAAGAAAGAAATGAGCGAGCAAGAAAGAAAGAAAGAAAGAAAGAAAGAAAATGAGCGAGCAAGCAAGCAAGAAAGAAAGAAAGAAAATGAGCGAGCAAGAAAGAAAGAAAGAAAGACATACATCGAGCAAGCAAGCAAGAAAGTATGTAATAAAGTCAGTAAGCAAGCAAGAAAGAAAGGAAGTGAGCAAGCGAGAAAGAAAAAGAAAACAAGAAATAAAGAACGAAAGAAAGAAAGGAAAGGAAGCAAACAAGAAAGAAAGCAGGAAACAATAAAAAGAGCCATCAAAAAAGAAAGAAAGCAAGCATGAAAAAAGTAAGACAAAAGCAAAGCAAGACAGAAAGAAAGAAAGAAAGAAAGAAAGAAACAAGCAAGAAAGTAAGAAAAAAAGCAAGAAACAAAGAGGAAAAAACAGTAAGCACGAAAGGAAGAAACAAAGCAAGCAAGCAAGCAGGAAAGAAAGAAAGAAAGAAAGAAAGAAAGAAAGAACGAAAGAAAGAAAGGAAGGAAGGAAGAAATAAAGAAAGAATGAAAGAAAGAAAAAAGCAAGGAATAAAGAAAGAAACAAACAAAGCGAGCTAGCAAGAAAGAGAGTAATGAAAAAAGAAAGCAAGCAAGAAAAGACGAAAGAAAGACAGAATAAATGAATAGTTATCGAAAAATGACTACAGTATAAAGAAAGAGAAATAAAAGGAAATTGAAAAAGAGAAATGGTGCAATAAAAAGAAGATAAACAAAGAAGAAAATGAGAATGGGAAAAAAAGAAAGAAAGAAACGCTTGAAAGGAAATTAAAAAAAAAACGTAACAAAGAAGGAAAATAAAACTACTAAAACAAACAAATAATGAAATAAAGAAAAATGCTTAAAGAAAGAGGCAAAAACGGATGTAATACTCGAATAGAAAGGAAGGAAGGAAGGAAGAAAAAAAGAAAGAAAACCTGCAAAGAAGAAAGAAAGCATGTAAGAAAAAAGAAAGAATGAACGCGAGCGAGCAAGAAAAATGCATGTAAGATAAAAGGAAATAAAGAAAGAGAGCCAGCAAGCAAGTAAGCAAGCAAGAAGGAAAGAAAGGAAAAAAAAGAAAGAAAGAAAGAATAGAAACGAAGAAAGAAAAAAGAAATGCATCCATAAACAAAAAGAAAGAAAAAAGAAATCTTGGCAATTCACAAATATTAAAGAAAAGGAAGTTGTGGAGAGCCATCAAATGTAGATGGTGCCACCATATTTTGAAAGCATAGAAATTTGTTGTGCTCCGACATCTAATGAATTGGCTAATCTTCTTACTGTAACATTGTGAAATATCAGAATGAGTTGGTTGGGTTTTATGGCATATCAACCACTGTGGGTTATTTAATGCCAAATCAAGTTTATATATATATATATATATATATATATATATATATATATATATATATATATATATATAGAGAGAGAGAGAGAGAGAGAGAGAGAGAGAGAGAGAGAGAGAGAGAGAGAGACAGACACACACACACACACACACACATATATATATATATATATATATATATATATATATATATATATATATATATATATATATGCCAAATATATGAATTTTAAATGCCTATTTTGTATGGAACATTTTTAGCAAGCTAGAGCTTATTTGCTTGCACACTGCAAAATAATCCTAGGTATTTTTGTTTAAGAATTTCCATTTGATAAGGACAATTTATTTGCAAAATGGTAAAATGCTAGGATATGTTCTTTATACATCAGTCTACATCTTTGATAAGACACCAATTCTTTTTAGAAAATCCAATATATCTTTTGGTTCAGTTTTTGCAAATAATTTCTTCATGTTCTTCGTGTTATAGAAATTTCTACGGATATGTACGAGATTTGTACATTCTATTAGTATATGTTTTACAGTGTATTGTTTTCCACAGGAACATTTAGAAGTAGGTTCTTGTTTTAGTATGAAAGAGTGAGTCAGTCTTGTGTGTCCAATGCGTAGTCGGACAATGGTGGTTTGTTCTTTTCTTGTTTTAAGATTCAGTTGCCTTTCCTTTAGAATTGGTGCTATTTGGTACAGTTTATTATTGGTATTTCTGTCCCATAGTTGTTGTCATTTTAGTGTTATTGTTGTCTTGATTTTATGTTTTAGGTCAGTGCATGGGATTTTGATGTTTTGGTCGGGTGTCATGTTAAAAGGAGCTTTGGCTAAGGAATCATCTTTCTCATTTCCCTGGATTCCAGTATGGCTTGGGATCCAGCAAAATATCACCTTTTTGTGTCAAGGTGTTCAGTTTGTTCAACAGTTTAACAATAAGAGGGTTATTCTGTTGTGTATTTTTTATGGATTGCAGGACAGAGATTGAGTCGGTTGACAGCCCTAGATCTACAATGCCAGATCCATCCTGAGAATACCTGATGGAAGACGCTACCACCCATTGTAGATAGCGCTGTGGCCAACCAGAAGTACTTAATGAACATGACATGAGTTATATGGGGGTAGAAATGTCTACGGTAGCATAAAAGTGACATTAGATATAATGATATCCACATTCGAAACAGGAGGTATCATCAAGTCATTTCAGTGCTCTTTAACTTGCAGGGGATATGGTAGCAGAACACTCACCAGGGTACCTCTGTTAAGGCCATCACGTCGAACACAATACCACACATGACGTAACTGGACATTTGTGGACTGGTAGTATGTGTTTTGATATCATGATTGCCGTTGTTACAAACCTCATGATAGCATGTACCTCAATTTTCAGCAGATACTAAACAGGCTGATAGTAGTTCCATAACACACGATATCCAAAAATAATGTATAATCTCTTTAAATATTACCAGTTAATAATACATTACCGTGGTGTGAGAAGTTGTATGGATGAAAATATGCAAAACAGATGGGTTGTGAAAGAGAGACATTTGAATATCCATCTAGATCACCAGATTTGTGGGAGTTTCTAAAAGACAAAGTTTACAGCATGAAACCTGAAACAATTGCTGAAATGAGAATAGCAATTAAAGAAGAATGTGTTCAAATACCACAGGAAATGATACTGGACGTTTTTAGGT
Source organism: Acanthosepion lycidas (assembly GCA_963932145.1). Lineage (NCBI taxonomy): Eukaryota > Metazoa > Mollusca > Cephalopoda > Sepiida > Sepiidae > Acanthosepion > Acanthosepion lycidas. The sequence continues at coordinate 70,957,671 of OZ010604.1, read as the reverse complement.
CTATTTCTTCAAGATATGAAATGTTTATTGAACAGAACGGCAACCAGTTTGAGCACTTGATATGAACTCATTATTATATGAGCAATCTGCCATTGCCCCAAGTAGCTTTTATCTTAGTTTAGCGTCTTTTCCCATACCCCCACTGCTTGTGGAAGTCTTTTCCGGCATTTTACTTTCCTTTGAACTATGATATCCAACAATTTAATGGCAATGTCAATCGTCATCTTCTGTCATCTTGAATCCCAATCTTTTATTGTCCTATGTTTTCTTTTACACGCCCAGTAACCATTTGTATGGGAGTGTCTTGTTTCTCCTTGCATGTGTACCGTATTATATTTTTATTTTCTTAAAATACAGGGTGTCTCAAAATAATGTATTCACTCGTTACATATTAATAGTTAATAATGTATTACCGTGATGTGATAACTTATATGGATGAAAATATGCCAAACAGATGGATTGAAAGAAGAGGGACAATTGAATACCCACCTAGATCACCAGATTTGACACCCTTGGATATCTTTTTGTGGGGGTTTCTAAAAGACAAAGTTTACAGCAGGAAACCTGAAACAATTGCTGAAATGAGAATAGCAACTGAAGAAGAATGTGTTCAAATACCAGAGGAAATGATACTGGACGTTTCTAGGTCTATTTCTTCAAGATATGAAATGTTTATTGAACAGAACGGTAACCAGTTTCAGTAATTGATATGAACTCATTCTGCCATTGCCCCAAGTAGCTTTTATCTTATTGTCATGCGTCCTTACCTATAACTACAGAATGAACTCTTCCTAACACAATGTATACTATGCCTCTCAAGGGAGAGGGAAGAATCGAGTCCAGTCGATAGTAGTTCACTCCAAACCAGACTGACAGTCATACTAACACCTTCCACATCTTGTATTATTATTTCGTGTAATATACCTTCGTTATTTCTACTCTTGTGTTCATGTTGTTCTTCCGCGGGGCCCTAACCTGGACCATAACACTTATTAAAGTTAATAATTTTAAAGCTGTCTTTTTTTGTATATTTTGCTCTCAAAATCTTTAAATGTGCATTCTTTCTCTTGTATTGATCTTACTTACAAGTCAAAATACATAAACTGAATAAGTTATAATGATTCAAAGAGTGTATACGTTATTTTGCGACACCCTGTAGTGTAGCATGTGTTCATGTGTCATAGGTTGGGCCTACTGGTCATACTGAACATACCATTGACTAGTGACTGGTATGGGGCACTATTTTGTGAAAATGTTCACATATTCATAGCCCTTATGTACCATAACGGGTTTATTTAAGCAGTATTTAATTTAAAAACAGCACCATGCCATCACGCTAAAATTACCTAGTTTGATTTATTCTGTAAATTTCTGAGAATTGGTATGGTCAACACATTGATCCAACATGAGTTTAACCAATAATTTATAGAGTTTGGTAGAAATGTCTATAACCATGCAAGATCCTGAGCCTGCAAATATTATAGCGCTGTTGTCTGCTCTCAAGACGGTGTTGCGCGATATCGGTTTAGAGGTATTTCGACAACTTGGAGAATTGATCCCACAGAATTGCTATATCTTGTTGTTGGTTCTGTATCTTTTATATGAATTTTAGTACATCAGTGTATGTTCCTGAAAATATCAATGTTTCATTTCTAAGGGATATGAAAAATTCTTCATAAAATTAAGCAAATCTCCTCGGGTGGAACAAAATATATTGATCAGTATCAATCGTCTGTACAAATTAAATACATGACAATGAAGACATAGCAAGAAACAGCATGACTACGAAAACAAGCTTTGAACATCTACTATTTATTAACATTTGATTTATAAAGATTTATACATCTTTTTTTTTTTTCCAATGATCACCGATGGTGGTTGATTTAAAATTCAACGTCGTATTTCATTTTTAAAGGGTACACCGAAATTAGACCTTGAACCAGAATTAAATGAACGGAATATTATCGAATCTTTATCATAGTAAACTGCAAGATATCAGAACTCTTAATTTTAAAAATACAGAAATAAAAAAAAAGCTTGAAAATCCTGAAGATAAACATCGGAAGAGATCCTTTTGTTACCCGTCCAATTATCTTACTATTGAACTTTCTAAAACGGATATTTTGGATAATTTCGTTGTTCTCATCAATCGTGTCTTTTTAGATTTTAGATCGCTTATCCTTTGAATTTAGCTCAACTTTCGTTTCATTGGAGAAGAGAACATATAGTGAAAAAAATTAGGTGAGTCACTTTTATCGAACAGCACTGTATATATGCATATCATTTATCATTAAATATTTAGAACCTGTATTCCATACTTCTTCTATCGTAGTAGTTCCATTATGAAACTATATACTAAGAGAAATTTTCTGCTGAATGTCCGTACTAAATAAAATCTGATTCGCAGATTAATTGCGTAATGTTCTGGTTGGTTGGTTGGTTGGTTGGGTTTTATGGCATATCAACCACTGTGGGTCATTTAATGCCAAATTAAAGCATATATATATATATATATATATATATATATATATATATATATATATATATACATACACACACATATATATATATATATATATATATACCTATACATATATTAAAGATACAGTACTATCAAACATATAGATGGCAACATTATTTTTTCAAAAACGCATAGCTGGCAACATTATTTTTCCAAACGCGTATAGCTGGCAACATTATTTTTTCCAAAAAACGTATAGCTGGCAACATTATTGTTTCAAAAACGTATAGCTGGCAACATTATTGTTTCAAAACATTATCTGAAGCCTTGTTGTTGGACGTAGTTTATCGTCATACCCAGGACCCGGATGTAGTTTATCGTCATACCCAGGACGCCTAATGTTCTGGGTAGCCTCTCATAAACTTAGTAGGAACATCTGAAAATAAAAGAGAATCGAAATAAAGTAAAAATGAACGAAAAAAAATGCGTGGAATAAAAGGAATGGAAGAAAAATAAGAAACCAGTACAAAGAAATGAAGTGCAGAGATTAAAGAATTAATAGAATAAACAGGCACGACCAGAAGATGAAAAAAACAACTGGAGCTGAAGTGTCGTATAAAAAGGTAAGATGGAGGACGGATAAAAAATAATAAATAAAAACAAGTAAAAAAAAATTAGTATTTAAAACAAAAAGAGACCAAAGAATGTGTAATAATGTTTACTTTCTCTCTTTCATTTCATGCTTTCCTTTCTTTAAAGTATCGAATGGTTTTATCAGACAATAGACACCAAGGAATGCGTTCAGCTTGGCTGCCATCTTGCTATCTTATTTCGATTGTTAATATCTTTTTTACAGAACTTTAGCAATTATCTAAGCACAATGATGCAGCAGCATTTGCAAAAACCTCTACTTAAAGCTGGAAACTAATTAGTTTAGATCTATTAAAATACAAAGTTACCCGCTAAACAAAGATTAAATAATAAACGAAGCCAAGAAGTAACATGTATCATACACTGTTTCTTCGTATATAGATTAGTGATAAAATATAATAATTCACGATTTGTTTATGCCGTTTAGAAACAATGTATTTGAAAAATATTGCGGACAAGGAGCGCCAACCCTTCATAATAACTATAATAATAACGTATTAAACCATTGTCAGACTATTATCAAAATGTTTATACATACATACATTCATATATATATATATATATATATATATATATATTGTGTATTTAGGCAGCAGTCCTTCATTTATCAATGTTTCATTAAAAACGACATCACGGTACTACGATTAAGCTTTTTATTTAATTTTTTTTTGTGTTCGGACAAGTCTTCTTTTTGTGACACAGAGTGTGGACTGTTTCTACACACTCTGTAGAAACTATTAAAAAATTTAATCGTAGTACCTTGCCTGTCGTTTTTAATGAAACATATATATATATATATATATATATATATATATATATATATATATATATATATATAGTTGTATTGAATTGATGAGAGTTTGCTACCCTGGGTTTTACGCCCTTGTGATGGTTAGACAAAACTAGTTAATCTTAAAAATTTTGAATCTTTATATAGTTATGTATAGTTGCGTTTGATAGTAGTCGAAGGAAAATAAATAATATTTAGATCTACTATGCATTGAGCCCTCTTTTAAATTAAATGTTACGTACAGTGTAATTATACTCCATTTGTTGTCATTTTACCTATATATATATATATATATATATATATATATATATATATATATATATTATAATTATTTTTTTTAAATATGATTCCTTTATTTATGATATACTCTTGTATCGAGCACTGTTTTTTTTTTAAATAAAAACAAAATACTAAAGAACTTCGGTTTATTTACCTAAAGTGTTCTCTCCTATTTTGCGATATATTTGCACACACAAACATACACACACACATACACACACACAAACATATATGTATATGTATGTGTGCGCATATATATATATATATATATATATATATGTGTGTGTGTGTGTGCATGTGTGTGTGCATGTGTGTCTGTATGTCTGTGTGTGTGTATTTGGGCAGGAACTTTCCTTTGGAACTTATTTCGTTGAATACGAAAATGGGAATATGCATTTTGAAACATTTAGGATATATCTATTGAGTTTTTCTCGTTTTGTAATAGGGGTAAGGGAATTTAAATATTGTCCATAGTGTTTTATTGTCCGAAGTTCCTGCAGCCACTTCTTTAGTCATTTCTCAAGGGGGGTTTGTTGTTAATTATTGTTAATTTCTTTTCATGAATTTAAAATTGAAGGACACCAACTCGAATTCCAGCCACGTTCCTTTCGAGTAGCTCGGAATAAACGCTACTACCATTCAATAGGCGTCGCACAACTACATCTTAATGGACAACACACACACACACACGCACACACACACACACATATATATATATATATATATATATATATATATATATATATATATATATATATATAGATGGCCTGAAGATTGAGTTGAAGCATCGTTGCACTTTTATATTAGCATACGTTCTATCTCTGATATTGAGCACTTTGAACGATAAATATAACATACATTATATATATATATATATATATATATATATATATATATATATATATATATATATAGTCATCCAGATCCAGACTGTTTCGCTGTATCACAGACATCAAATCGCTTCAAGGCGGGACCGAAACGCGATCGATTTTGTATCAGTTCGAGATTCTAACCCCTAGCCTATCGGCGACTGGCAGAGACAAAGGCGAATTTTGCGTATTTATTTTTACATAAGCACACTAGTGACCTAGAGGAACCAATTCGTTGGGAGAGTCTTGCATTATTATCAGTAATAGTCACGGTTTACAAATACGCGCTTTTACCCCACAGTGCTCGATCGAATTATTTTTGGGATCTAATATCGATATATATATGTGTGTGTGTGTGTGTGTGTGTGTGTGTGTGTGTGTGTGTGTGTGTACGCGCGCAGTTATATGGAGAGTTGTTTGTGACCTTTCGTGATCATCAGATAGACTGTTTTATTTTTTCAAAATTGGATCTATTTATACTTTATTTGTGCATGCAGGGGAAATATTTCGGTGTCTAGAGTGTAGCGTTTTATAAATGGGCAGAATGAAATTGCGCACATTGGTGTACTGGATCCAGTGTAACTAAGCCTCACCCAAGATTATGAATATGGGTGTGAATGTATGAACTAACATGTATAGGCCTGTATGTATGTGTGTCTATGTGTACGTGAGCGTCATCCCAAAACAACCAAATAGGAAGCAGATCCCCCCCTGCTACCACATACAAATACACTAACGCTAATAAAGCATAAATTTTTTGAAAAAAAAAACAATCTATTAGGTTGGTGTAAAAATAATGTCGTTTTCTCACATATGTTACAATTTGAGAAAACGACATTATTTTTGCACCAACCTAATTGTTTTTCTGTATAACACGAAAGCGTGAAACTTGAGGTCACAAATAACTCTTCAAGCAGCCGCATATGTTAGGTTAAACAAAGATATGGAGCACTTTCCACTAAAAAAGCATACAAGCACACACACGCTCACACACGCTCACACACACTCATATATATATATATATATATATATATATATATATATATATATATATATATATATATATAACTACACATTATTAAGTTTTTAAATAATGAACATTTATTAAACCATAGACAGGAGGTAACGGTTTTCTGCTGACATCAAAAAATTTTCGCATTAAATAATTAGCATAAAAAATTAAATTTCATAGTCTAATAAAAGGTTTAAAAGCTTAACCCAATCATAAGATAGAAAAACCTTGTATGAAGTTCAGTAGTTCAGTGCAACGCGTTTAAGTACGAAGCAGCCCTATAAAAAAAAATAAAAATAAATAAATAAAAATAAAAGAATAAATAAATAAATAAAATAAAACAAAATTCTCTAGACACTTAACGACATATTATGGTGCCAAAAGCTATCTTCCGCTGTGACTGACCAGACGATGTGCGCAAATGCATGGCATCATTCCCTTTGAAATGGATACCCCCACCCTACCTCGGCTTGACCTTATTTTAAAGATGACTGATATCTGGATAAAAATTATCTCTTAGGCCCCTTACCAAAATGGTCACCCCAGCCGTTTCCATCGTAATTAATTTTGCGAATGAACATGCTTATAAAGATGCGTAAATTTCAAGATTGCTTATTCCTAAATTTTCGCTTGAGGATGAAACAGAGCTTGATAGTTTAACTCAATTTAATTTTAATAATTATATTTAGATTTTTGGATCTCGTTTTTGAAACATGAGAACTCTTATGTAGCAAAGGAATCATATTTTTTTTAAAATAATTATAATTTATGCTCTACTTCTGTATGGAGGACTGTTTTAAAAAAATAAAAACAAAAAATACTAAAGAACTCCGGATTATTTACCTAACGTGTTCTTTCGTATTTTTCTACACATGTCTTACGCAAACAGTACTGTTTCGCTGTTTCGAATTCAGTGCGACTAGATATCTGAATTCCTCAAGCCTGGTTAGAAAGCCAACCGAATTGGTGTCAATCAGAGTTTATACCACAGATCTATCTTCATTCGACAGAGAGAAACAGCTAAAAACAAAAACAGCGACAAACAACACACACTCTCTCTCTCTCTCTCTCTCTATATATATATATATATATATATATATATATATATATATATAGAGAGAGAGAGAGAGAGATAGAACGAGTGATAATAATAGTCATTATATATATTATTTATATGTGTTATATTATAAAACATGCATTAATATATATATATATATATATATATATATATATATATATATATATATTTCGAAGAGGATAAAATGAAGTGGATCGTGGTTACGATTCGAATGTAATAAATTATCACCATGAAATATTAGTGTTTGAGCATATATATATATATATATATATATATATATATATATATATATATATATATATATAAGGTGTCTCAAAATACTTTTACAAAATTTTGGGGCGGGTTTCTCACACAAAAAAGGACAAATGTAAATCCGCAAAACTGTAACTTTTGAGTTCAACACCTGTACACGACAGAGGTGAACAATACCTTGAAAAGTTGAGTTACTAAAGGGAAATAAATGAAACTGAGAGGCATGACACGTGGAACCAGAACAATCTACACCGACGGACGAAATAGAAGGTACGATTCGAAATTCTAATCACCTGAAGAAATCCGGAGCGTACAACGGCCAAAACTTCGTGAATAAGACAACAGAGATGAGGACAATAGTCCGGACAATGTGTAAATAATACGACGTGTATACTCGAAAATAAATCCAAGCGTGCATTAGTCCGTCGCTAACGAGAGATCAGTTGTCGGCCTGACAGGCACGCTAGATTTATTTTCCTGATTGAAACATTTAAACTGTAGTACAAGTATCCAAGATATTATGCGTCCAGTTTGAATTGAACGTCAGTTTTGACATCAGGGAGCATGAATTATTTAGTTATAGACGAATCGGTATTTGGCGGGAAATGAATTAGGACCTTACCTGTCAATCAACTGTGACCGTTACACCTCAGACCACACCAAATATTGGATCATGAGCGACAGAAATATGGAAAAGGTCACAAGCTGACGGAAGGTTCAAAACTAGACTGCACTTAAATGACATCATTTACAACATGTAATATTTCGAAACGCAAATGTACGTGCACACACATTCACCTCCACGCAATAATATACATATTCTGTTTATACGTTATTTTTATACACTATTAACATTATTCCGACTATTGTTCTCATCTGTGTGGGTCATATTTATAACGTTTCGGCGGTTCTAACCTACGGACTTCTTCAGGTGGTTTGAATGTTAAACTGAACCCTTTATTTTGCTCATTGTTCTAGTTCCACGTGCCATGTCTAATGGATGTCTCTTTTGTTAATTTCCCTCTGAAACTTCTCCACTGCCTTAACCGGGTATTGAACTCACACTCTTTGGGTCCTGTCACTGGATCTAACTAATGCCTTTATCCACTCTGCCATGTGACCTTAAGGTGGAGAACTGAAGAAGGTCGGAGCGTACAACGGCCGAAACGTTGTAAAAAATATCTCATCTCAGAGATATCGACAGATATGTTATTTTTATAGATATAATTTATTTCAGTAAATGCTTTATTTTTAATTAAACAGTATTAATTACATTTCCCATCTTGAATATTCCAGAAATTTCGTGGACAATATGCGTCTCGGACAGGAATCGAACCTGTAATCATATTTCGGAAACCGTCATTTGATCTATTTATACATAGATGGGGTGTTTAAAAAACAGTAATTTGGACTTTACTAACCAGACGCTTATATGCAGAAATAAAAATTTAAATTTCTTTTTCTAGATGGGGTGTTTAAAAAACAGTAATTTGGACTTTACTAACCAGACGCTTATCTGCAGAAATAAAAATTTAAATTTCTTTTTCTTTTAAAAATTTGTTTTATCTTTTTTCGTATAGTCCTGCCGATTTAATGACTTTTTTTTCTTTTTGTCCATGCTTCCAAAAGCTGTTTTCATCAAACACACCGCAATTAAGTCAATTGTTTTCTGCTTCTACAATAACGCACCCCAAATTAAAGTCATGGCCAATGTCACGCGGTGATTTTTCCCACTTTGTGACAGTTATTATTTTCAATAATATATACAAATACGTGGTACCTTTCAATTTATATTACAATGAATCATTCATGCAAAAAGTAGACGAGTAAAGTTAATTGATATAAAATGGCGAAATCCTTTCGCAAACAAAATTTTAAAGTTGCATTAACCTACGAACCACTCGATGAATGTTATGATCCTGGTTTTTAATAACTACAAGCAGTATATGTTCATTTTCTTAATCTCCAAGTACTTTCAACTGTATATTCAGTCATCCTCAGGCATAAAAATTATGATAAAAAAAAACTTCTGGAGCGTGCCGTCGCAACGCTATGGTTGAATTTTTTGAAAATTTAATTTTTTCGTCTCTGATGCTACCTGGATTAACTAAAAACAAAATAATTTCCATGCGTGAGGATGACTGTATGTACAGTTGAAAGTATTGCAGATTAAAAAAAGATCTTATACAACTTGTAGTTACAAGGATTATAACTTTCATCAAGTGGTTCGTAGGTTAATGCGACTTTAAAATTTTGTTTGCTAGATATTACGCCACTTATATCATTAACTTTACTAATCTACTTTTTGTATGAATGATTCATTGTAATATATATATATATATATATATATATATATATATATATATATATATATATATATATATATATATATATGCCTGTAGAATTTGTTAAGCTCTTGCTTTGAAAATTGAGTTTTATAATCATTTTTTTCTTAATAAAATAAAAAAACTGGCATCATACGGGCTTTTGATTTTGAGAAATGGATTAAAATATACAAAATAAATTTATTACTGGCGATGGATTTTTAATGTTTTCCTAAGTATATAGGTATTCCGTAATAAACCAACAACAAAAACAACAGGATTTTCCCAATCATGTAACAACAAAAGAAGCTTATGCTGCAACCACATTAGACACACGAATTCATTCTATAGCTGAGCCACTCAATCTACTTTTAAAATCTACCACGACTCTAACTGCATAATTTACCTCCTAGACAATATGTAGGAAAATCTGAATGGCCCTTTCACTACAGAATTAAAAATTATCGTAAACGAATTAAGTCGACTCCCCATGAAAGATTATTACCTGAAGAACAACATTTCCGTCTAGAAAAACACGATTGCCAAAACTCATGCCAAATTCACTATAATTGAGAGAATAGAAAAGTTCAGAGCAGATAACGTTAGAAAGATTTTAGAGTTCCATGAAAATACGTGGATACAACGTTTAAAAAACATACTATCCAGCCGGGGTTAACTATAAATTTAACAATAAAGATAGTATTAATATATAACCCCACAAATCAGGACCTACCCAAATATCTCATCCACATAAGACAGACATGATTACGGAGGTGTTGAGGCCTCAAACTTATACACCCCCCACATGAATATACCCGCATACACACAGCATACTCACTCACTCCCTAATGAGCCAAATGATAACACACACCCATAGTAATATACACGCATACACATCATACTCACTCACTCCCTAAGAATTAAATAACACATACCATTAACAGAGATATATCCCCTTTCCAGGAACCAATAAAATTGTCAATATGACCAAGAGAATTAAGAGCAGCATGAATCAATCAAGCTCTTTTAAATAACAACTTAAAAGAGACTGTCTGACCACACAACGACTGACCAAAATTTGTTAAAAAAAAGAGAAGAAAACTACAGACAAAAGGTCATTTTCTCCATCAAGACATTCATTGTTGTAGTTCACTGCTACCAGCAAGCAGATTTTTTTTTCTCCTGATGATGGCCATGTTGGTCGAAACCAGTCGATTGACCTAAATGAAATAATTATAAAAACGAAAGAATATTAATATATAACCCAATGTGACTGAAGAATTTAATTTTTTAATATTTTTATTGTTCAATATATATATGAATCTTGGGTAGGCGATTGTACTATTCATCTTTTGTGGCTGGGTGGTAACAGTTATAATTCGAATCATTCTAGGGCCTATTGGGTGGAAATATTTGTGGATCCAGATACAGAGTTTGGGCTTTTTATAATTTTGTTTGTTAACTTATTTTATTTCTTATTGATTAATGTATTTCTTGTTGCTGTGATCGCGCTTACTTGTGTTTATGTGTGTCTTCAGAGTTTGTTAATTTCTTTATTATTTTATGAGTTCTTGAGCTAATGATATTGCCTTATTCTTTTTGTTCCGTCCTCTATGTAAGCCAGACTGCTACATCGATTATGCGTTGTTTTTCTGTCTCTTTTGCCTTCATTTAAAATGTAGTGCTGAACAGTATGTTCACACGCTCACTTTCTTTAATATGTATATAATTCGCATTAATATTCGGAAACCTCGAAATTAAAAATTCTTAAAATTCGTTTCTCAAAATAAAATAATAAAACCCATAATGATACATTCACTTCTCAAATTTATCCATAAATTAGACATACTTAGAAATCTAGCCAAGTTAATTAAACGTCAGTCTGCCTTAGAACTTGCTAAATTAAATACGATACCCTTGTTTTAATTATCTGTCATTCAAGGCGTTAAAAATGAAAGCATCTTATTAAAAGTTTAGATAACCAGGCATTCTCTTTAAAAATGTCGAAAAAATTTAAAACTAATTCTGCTATTTTAAAAATATGACAAAACACACACACACACAAAAACAAAGAAACAAAAAAATGATATTTTGAATCTTATAATTTTCCGTAGATTAAGTGAAAGGTTTTATTAAAAATAAAAAGAAACAAACAAAATCTGTTGGTATATAATGTTTACCGCCAAGTCGGACCAAACTGAAAGCTCTTCAAATTGCGGAAGTTATTTTCTCTCAATGAAGGCTATTTTTATCAGTTAACTAATTTCGCAATTTTTTAGTGACTGTTCTGAGTAATATTAGCCGTTTCCTTATAAAGCAACTGTTCGGCAATCATTGACAAAACGTCCAGTGTAATTACTGAATTTCTTACTCTTAAAGCAATTCTTCAGTAAAAATACATTCCTCGATTTCAGTAACTTTTATCGCTCTTCCTTCGGAGAGCCGAGTTCGAATTCCAGTCGAACCTATAAACATTCACTTACGTGCTAATACCCTTTGGAAAGGTATGAATCATATTCTTCTCCCCCAGCTATGGGTAAATAGCAGGACAGACTGGGTTCTAGGGCCTTGGATGGCAGTTGGTCTACCGCAGAAAGAAATGGAAAACTATTGCGGGAAAAAAATTGCCTTGTCAGTCATGTATCGAAAAGTACAGAAGCCTGTATCACGCATGGCATATAACTGACTGAAATTCACTTACGTGCTAATATCCTTTGGAAAGGTATGAATCCTATTCTTCTCCCCCATCTATGGGTAAATAGCAGGACAGACCGGTTTCTAGGGTCTGGGATGGCAATTGGTTTACTGCAGAAAGAAATGGTAACCTACTGCGGAACAATTTGCCTCGACAGTATCACGCCTTGCTGTGTTTACTGATGGGTGTTTCTTTCTTTACCTTTTTTTTTTTTGAATAAGTGACGACTATCATCATCTTGATTATGTTATTATTTTTTCTTCTACTTACATGTGATATCCATTTTAGTTGTTACTGGTGTTGAAAATCCTCAAGTGAAGTGTCATTTGGTTCATTTCTTTGAGTCTGTGAGTCTGTAGCAACAGTCCACGAGGTTTGACGAAGGATGGTCCTCGCTGACCCCTACAGTATGGTTTACTTAATTGTTTATGTAACGCAAATAGACTAATAATAAGTCAACGACACAGAAGAAAAAAAAAACATGAAAGAACTCAGCTAGGGAGACAGATGACTCTCACCTGAACTTTGATAGATATTAACAAATATGAACCAATATAATGGATTCCTTGGGTTAGCTCTAGTGACAGGACCCAAAGAGTGTGATTTCAATACGTTGTACGATCCGGCCTTCTTCAGGGGGTTAGGAATCTTGAACTGAACCTTTTATTTCGCTCGCTGGGGTAGACTGATCTAGTTCCACGAGTCATGTCTAATGGCCGTCAGTTATCAGTTATTAGGTTGATGCAAAAATAATGACGTAATAATGTCGTTTTTTGACGTTAAAAAATACGTCACAAAACGACATTATTACGTCATTATTTGTGCACCAACCTAATATCTCCTGTTAATTCTCCTCACCAAGTTCAAGGACACATGTCACAGTGGAAAGAAAAATGAAAGATAAAAAAAGTAAAATTATTTGAACTCTTGTCCTCATCTTTTTTGCGATATTTATCACAACGTTTCGGCGTTGTACGCTCCGGCCTTCTTCAGGTGGTTGGAAATTTATTTCGCTCACTTGGGTAGACTGTTCTAGTTCCGCGTGCCATGTCTAATGGATGTTAGTTAACATTTATCTCCTGTTAATTCCTCTCTTCAAGTTCTCCACCGCCTTAACCGGGTATTGAACTCACACTCTTTGGCTTTCTGTCACTGAATCTAACTAACGCTTATATCCACTATGCCATGTGTCCTAGAATACTCTACCCCAGCGAGCTAAATAAAGGGTACAGTTCGACATTCCAACGACCTGAAGAAGGCCGGAGCGTACAACGGCCGAAACGTTGAGATACATATGGCAGCAAAGATGAGGTTGATAGTCTGAACAATGTAAATAGTGTAGACAAAAGAACAGTAGCTTAATTCTCGAAAACCTGATTGATTTAGTCATGGAAATACTGCAGAACAAAGACTGTAGGGATTAGCCGAATGATTCCTTTCATCGCCCACGCATGTGCAGTGCATTTAGCTTTGCAGATGCTTCTTTCTGATTGGTTGATCTTCAACTTCTATAATGTCGCAGTCTATTGGTTGATTTCTGTCATATTTTCCCGCCTAAGCCTATTGACTTCCTTATCAGGCTTATTTTGTCTAATTTTCATAATTTTATAGCTTCATTTTTTATCTTGTTTCTCTGATTCAATTCCTATTGTTGCATTTCTCATTTTGGTTCTTCCTTTGGATTGTGTATGTATCTATTTTGGAAACGCTATTTAGGCCGAGAGATGAATCATCATAGATTTCATCCTAGATATATCCGTTCTGATTGCATATCTACTACTACTACTACTACTACTACTACTACTAATAATAATAATAATTCATATAAATTGTGCATAGATAGCATTATCTGCATGCTATTCTGGACACTTCCTCGACTGGACAAAAACGATACTTGATTCGACGGACAGAGCAAATTAATAGCAATTCAAATATCTTTGTATCATAATTACGATAACAACAGACTATATTTAAAGAGAAACAATTATTATCGGGGAAAGATTTCAGTTCGTTATCATATGACTTAAGGGAAAAATATCTTTGTTAAGGCAGGATGGGAAAGCAAGTAGAAAAGGAATGATATGAACTAAAAGAAGCCAGTTGTCTGCAAAAGAAAGACTTGAAGTATTAAGGGACGGCTAAAATAAGCAGATACAGAAATTATCGAATTCTCTTTATCCAATAAATGCTAACGATTCTCGTTTGCTTTGGGTATGGATATAGGTTTGTCCTGGGTATGGCAATAAACAATATCCGGCAGCAAGGTCGGGAGATTCGATGTAGTTAGAAGCGTGGTGTCACCTCATAACTGCTGTTGTTTCCAGCTCCTACCACCAAGGATTAGGTTGGACCTGGTGACAACGATAATTAAGAGGTAACCTGGAGTGGCAACAACATTTAGAATCCCAGCTATAGACAAATAGCGAAATATTTTTATAAAATGAGCAACTATACATTTTTATAGGAAAATGTCAAACAATGCAACGCTAAAACATATATATTTATTATAGGAAAAATTACCAAAAATAGGCTTTATTATCTACAAACTATTAGGTTGTTGCAAAAATAATATCGTTTTTTGACGTTAAAAAATACGTCAAAAAACGATATTATTTTTGCATCAACCTAATACATATCCCCCCCGTAAAATACCTTTACATTGTAAGTATAAATTATGTATAAATTATCGCTCCTTGAAAGCATAAAATTACGTACAAAATATTTAGATTTGGGCATTAAATGACCCGTAGATAGTCATATGCCACTAAACAAAATCAACCATCTACCAATGCGTATTTATATTAAAATTACCAAAAGTACCTATTTAAAGCAAAATGACCAACAATAAATTTTATCTATAGTGTAAGCATATAGTTGAGTTCAAAATATACAGGGTGTCCCAAAATAATGTATACACTCTTTGAATCTTTATAACTTTATTTTAATTTATGTAATTTGACTTGTAAATAAGATTAATACAAGAGAAAGAATACACATTTAAAGAATTTGAGAGTAAAATTAAAAAAAAAAAACATAGAAAATTAACTTTAAGATAAAAGCTACTTGGGTCAATGGCAGAATGTTCATATAATGATGAATTCACATCAAGTGCTCAACTGGTTTCATATCTTGAAGAAATAGACCTAAAAACGTCCAGTATCATTTCCTCTGGTATTTGAACACATTCTTCTTCAGTTGCTATTCTCATTTCAGCAATTGTTTCAGGTTTCCTGCTGTAAACTTTCTCTTTTAAAAACCCCCACAAAAAGAAATCCAAGTGTGTCAAATCTGGTGACATAGGTGGGTATTCAATTGTACCTCTTCTTTCAATCCATCTGTTTGGCATATTTTCATCCATATAAGTTATCACATCACGCTAATGCATTATTAACTATTAATATGTAACGAGTGAATACATTATTTTGAGACACCCTGTATTTTAAGAAAATAAAAATATAATACGGTACACATGCAAGGAGAAAACAAGACACTCCCATACAAATGGTTACTGGGCGTGAAAAAGAAAACATAGGACAATAAAAGATTGGAATTCAAGATGACAGAAGATGACGATTGACATTGCCATTAAATTGTTGGATATCATAGTTCAAAGGAAAGTAAAAAGCAGGAAAAGACTAAACTTACGGTAACAGCACTTAAATTATGAGACCTAACTGCCAAGCTAGTACTGTGCTTAACTTCGTGACGTCGAGGTACCAACGCAGAAAGTCCATCGAAACACTTACCATCGAAATATTTATAGAAAGAGACTGAGGGAAACTATGTTACGACAGTGGGTAGGTAGCTGTAGCCGAAATGCCAGCTAAGGACTGATAACGTTGCAGATTCTTGACAATAATCTCCACATGTATATGAGAAGCAAGGGACCAGATGTAACCGAAATATTTAGTGCATGGATAAATGGTAGACTTTGAAATGTGCAAGATAGATTCTGGAGAGAACTATCTGGACCGACATATTGAACCGACTTTCCTAGAAGAACGAAACAACATATAAATATATATATATAAAAAATCATAATACTGAATGTAAGAAAAACCTACGAGATGTGCCAAGAATCGGATCCGACTAAGTGCAGCAACTCTAGGTAGAAACACTGAAGAAATGCTGAGCCTGCCTATTCGATTAGATATCCACTGTTCGTTGGTTTTTCTATATATCTGATTTGGGGTGCATAACAGCCTCGCTATCACATCTCATAAATGCCAGATTGTTGTCTTTTTGAGCGAACGAAACTTTTGGTTTGGTTTGATTTGTTTTACGGCATATCAATATCAATGGGTCATTTAATGCCGACAACTTTTTTTTTCTGGTAATATTTTACTTTTGTCAAAAATCTATTTCTGTTAATATTTTTTTCCTCAAAAATATATAGCTGGTAATATTTTTTCAAAAACGTGTTACTGGTAATAGATTTTTTTTCTTCAAAACTTTATTTCTCGTAATAATTTTTTACAAAGTATTTCTGGTATTAAAACCTATTTTTATACTTTTATAATGCTTTTTACCTCGGTTTCGGGGTTAGCTATTTGCCCATAGCTGGGACCCTAGCAAGTGCTACCACCCCGGGTCAGAGTAGACCTGAGAACATCAGCAATTAAGAGGAGGTTACACGCTCCCCAAAGCCTCCTGATCAGAGGCGTTGCAGTTGGACGTAGTTTATCGTCTTACCCTGGACGTGGATGTAGTTTATCGTCTTACCCAGGAAAGGAAACTTTTGGTTAGAGACTTTCAGAATGCTTGTTAGTGGGGTACAATCAATCGCTTTTTAAGTCATTTAAAACTACAAATAGAGACAAACAATTTTAAAAAGGAGAATATTAAGTGGCTTTAGTCAGTAACCCCATAAAATAGGACTGAAAAGTATATAGTTGCTCTTTCATTAGGCATTCACGACAACAAATGCACTGACCTGAAATGATCAAGTGATCGTTGCCAATTATATAACAAGCACTTCATAATCGATGTTACCCGGATCAGTTCTCTTTTTTTTGCATTGGTGGCAACCTCGTCTATATTGCTTTCTTAAGGAATTGCAGATGGTATGAGCAAAATTGTTGTAATTATAGCAATTCGATAAGCTTAAAAATATCGGTTGTAGTTTATTTCATGCAACAGATTTTTATAAGAATACACCTAAAAAATTATTAGATTTTCAAAATATATTTTAAAATATTGATACAGCTTACTTAACTATGATCTAAATGCTAAGGTACTTTCCAAATTCAGCGCTAATTTCTTATAAAAATAAGAGCAAAACATTTCTTATCTATTTAGATCACAAGAGATCTGCAAATGAGTAGTAAAGTGCAGGTAAATTTTAAGATATTTATTTTCAACTTGAAGATGCAGTATATCTATCTGCATTAAACAAATGTGGTTAAGTGTGAAAATATATTGAGGCCTTGCTAGTATTTGTAGATGAATTCCCGCCGCCAAATTTACATCAAATCAAATAAAAAATAATTTAAATTAAAACAAAATAGATATTTATAATTATAAAACAATACTAGACATTACTTTTAATGGTTTTCATAAAAGCAAAACGATAATACCAGACCGGTAGACCGCAGGTAGGTACAGGGAGTGAAATAAAATAAGAAATCTCAGTTTGGGTCCGGTTTGAGGAAAGCAAAAAATAAAGGAACAAGTGACAAAAAGATAGAAGATGGTGATTGACGTTGCATTTAAATTTTTGAAGATTATCTGACACAGGGACGCGTGTAAGCGGAAGGGAGTTCTACTGTCAGGAAGGGCAAGAAAGTGTAGAAGAGACGTTTATATTTAACTATTTCAACAGTAAAAAGGTGGGACCTAAATGCCAAACTAGTAGCACGCTTAAATTCATCTGGTCTGATCACCAGGGAAAAAAATAACAACTCATCAATACAGTTACCATGAAAATATTCGTAGAAAAGACAGAGAGAAGACAGATTAATCCATTGAGAAAGTGGCTGTAGACGGAATTGCCAGCTCAGGAACGATTACATTACAGGAGCACCACACCAGATATACCGACATTATTTAATGTACAAATGTATCCAGTATCTGTCTATGTTCATTATCTATCTATCTAAGCACGTCAAGCTAAATAACGGTTCCGTATAGGATACAGGTTCGATTCCTGTCGGACGACGAATATTTTCTGTGAAAATTTCTTGGACATTCAGGCCGGATAATGTTGTTTAATACTGTTTATTATAAGCAGATCATTTACTTAAATATTTGTATCTACAAAAACAATGTATAAACATAATGTGTGACGTTATCTATATATATATATATATTAAAGACATTTTTTATGTTTAACGTTTATTATAAACAGAGCATTTACTTAAATACTTGTATCTATAAAAAGAACGTTAAACATAAAAAAGTCTTTAATAAATAAAAGTTGTCGGACTTTGTCCATTTTTTAATATATATATATATATATATATATATATATATATATATATATATATATATCTGTTTATTTCAGTTTTTCTTCTATATCTATCTATCTACCTATCTATCTATCTATCAGTTCATACCTCAGTTTATTCTTATCTATTTATATAACCGTTCATATCAGTTTTTCATATCTATTTGTCTGTCTATCTATCTCTCACATTCTGTGTTTATCTATGTTCAGTATCTATCTATCTATCTATCTATCTATCACATTCTGTCTTTATCTATCTATCTATCTATCTATCTATCTATCACATTCTGTCTTCATCTATCTATCTATCTATCCTTTTTTATCATATATCTCTTTTATGTATCCCTATTCCTATCACTCTATTCCACAATACTTTTAGCATCTATCACTGAAATTCTCTACCTCACTTATTTCTATACAATGTTGTAGTTCATCTGTTGGGAATTCTAGCCATGTCTTTACCTCCCTATTTTCTGTCTTTATCTATCTATCTATCTATCTATCTATCTATCTATCTATCTATCATTTTCTGTCTTTATCTATTAGGTTGGTGAAAAATAATGACGTACTAATGTCGTTTTGTGACGTTAAAAATACGTCAAAAAACGATATTATTCCGTCATTATTTTTGCACCATCCTAATATGTTCAGTACGAATCTATCTATCTATCTATAATTGTGCAAGATAGATTCTGGCAGAACTTAAATATGGCGAATATATTTCGTAACTGAAATTCAATATTTATTACGACTTTCAGGTGTAAAAAATCCAATAAATAAATAAAGAGGAAAGATAAACGAAACAAAAAATAAGTAATGGAAATCTTTCCTCTCCAAATCTGTTTAATCTAATTCTAAATTACCGACATTTGCATTTCTTAAAATCTGCCGCCATCAACACATAATATTTTTCTCACTTTCCTCTGCTTAAATTAAACATCTATCACAGACCCCATTATAAGTAACTTCGAATTTCATAATTTATTTCTCTGAGTTACGGGGGTGCACTGACAAAAGTAAATATATATTCTTAGGATCCAAAATCCATTCTCCATGCTTATCAGTATATATATATATATATATATATATATATATATATATATATATATATATATATATATATATATATGTGTGTGTGTGTGTATGTGTGTGTGTGTGTGTGTGTACAGGGTTTTAACGAATGTACGGCACACGTGTCTGATTATCAAATCAAGTGCAAAAAACCAGTATTGCCAAAGTGTGAAGCGAGACGATTGCCTAGGGCGTCAACAACAGGGAACACTACAAAACACACTGAAGATGAGTTCACTTAAATGTTCGCCGCGAGCAAGGAAAATTCTTGAGCTGGTTTTATTCATCTATAGGTATGAAAAAAATAACTTCTTCATGTAAAGAATATTTCAGTAAATGTATTCAAAGAAATTACGTAGATAATCTATCTATCTATCTACCTACCTATCTATTTCAGTTTCTTTTTACCTATGTTTGCATGTATGTATGTGTACATATATGTAGGTATATATGCATATATGTATGTATGTATCTATCCCATTCTGTTTTTATCTATGTTCTTTATCTACCTATCATATTCCGCTTTTATCTATCTATCTATCTATCTATCTATCTATCTATCTATCTATCTATCTATTTCAATTTCAGTTTTTATCTGTTTATTATCTACCTATGACATTCTGCTTCTATCTATCTATCTATCTATCTATCTATCTATCTATCTATCTATCTATCTATCTCATTCTGTTGTTATCTATCTATCTATCTATCTATCTATCTCATTCTGTTGTTATCTATCTATCTATCTATCTATCTATCTCAGTCCGTCAATTATCTATCTATCTATCTATCTATCTATCTATCTATCTATCCTTTTTTTATCATATATATCTTTTAAGTATCCCTATTCCTATCACTCTATTCCACAATACTTAAAGTATCTATCACTGAAATTCTCTAGGTCACTTATTTCTATCCAATGTTGTAGTTCATCTGTTGGGAATTCTAGCCATGTCTTTACCTCCCTATTTTTATATATATGTCTGTTTTTTGGCAAGGATATTCTCCGCTTCCAACAACCTCTACATTCTCCAGTTCTCGGCCCATGCGATATTTTCCTCGTTCCAAAAACCCAATCCCACTTGAAAGGAAAATGATTTCAAAATAAAACGAAGAGGCAGCTGCTTGCTGTCTCCCAAAAGAAGTTGTAGAAATGCTTCCATTAATGCGAATGACGCTGGATAAAGCTTTTGGCTTCAGAAGGGTACCACTTCGAAGTAGATTATGAGCCAAAATGATATCTGTTGTAGTTTTCTTTTTATAGAACCCGCATATGATCATCCTTCGTATATATATATATATATATATATATATATATATATATATATATATATATATATATATATATATATATATATATATATGTATATATATATATATATATATATATATATATATATATGTATATATATATATATATATATATATATATATATATATATATATATATATATATATATATATATATATATTGACAGTTCACATACCGGGGTTGAATAAGATAGAGGAATTCCATGTTGGATGAAATAGATCTATCCTATCCCCCTATATGAGATAATTTTTAATTTTGTTGTGTAATTTATATGCTCTGTAATAATGAATACATTGAACTCTCATCGTAGCTTAGTTTTTATATTTTTATTACCTGAAATATATATATATATATATATATATATATATATATATATATATATAAATTATAATTTTAATTAACTGTAATATATATATATATATATATATATATATATATATAGTTATGAAGAACTTGGTAATCCGTATATATATAAAAGGCTCTGGTGAAATAAATTATTATAATGGTACCTTAAAGTGGTTTGTTTTTCTTATATATATATATATATATATATATATATATATATATATATATATATATATATATGTCCACTTCTCTTTCGTCTGACTGATACATGCTGTATTATTTTTCGAATTGGTAATTTTTTGTCACACAACAACAACACTAACTCATTCTATTCTGGTGTTGATAACACAGACGAATTATATTTTCCTCGGTCGAAATAAGTTTATTCATGATATAAGGTAATATGGGATTTTTTGCCTATTAATTATTTCCTCTCTAATAATAAATACACTGAACTCTTCTCGTGGCTGAATTTTAATATTTAATATTATTAGGATCCACTTACATTATATACCAACGCATTTATTACCTGCACTATATATATATATTCAGGTTAGAATACGTTTTATTTAACTACAATTTCTTTCTTTATATAAAAACTATAATGGATTCCGCCACATGTAAAATAAATGCTAAAATAAGAGAAACGTTAATAAGAAATCTAAAAAGCCAATACTCAAAAATATCAACTATCCATATGTTAAGTGTGTTTGGAAAAATTGAAAATACATTCTCATCTCTATAGATCCACATAAATAAAAATCCTAAATATTCAGTCGAAAATATAAAAATATCCTTGGTAATGGCTACCGGAAGAGCCGACAACCCTCTCATGTAGAGGTCATTTCGATATTTTTAAACAATTTATGATTAGAAAAGAAAACACGAAAAGAAGAAAAATTGAATAAAAAGCTTAAACGCATTAACGTTTCAGTCATATTTTTTAATATATATATATATATATATATATATATATATATATATATATATATATATTACAGACATTTTTATGTTTAACGTTATACATACAAGTATTTAAGTAAATGCTCTGTTTATAATAAACAGTATTAAATAACATTTACCGGCCTGAATGTCCGAGAAATTTTCATAGAAAATATTCTTTCTTTTCTATTTTGTCCATTTCGTAATATATATATATATATATATATATATATATATATATATATATATATATATATATATATATATATAAGAAAGAAATTGTAGTTAAATAAAACGTATTCTAACGTGAACACCCCCCCTCAAAAAAATAGAAAAAATGTTTTATATGATCAGGTTTCCGTTTCAACATCGTCACGTTTTCTTACTTTCAGTTATCTGTTTGGATAAGACTTGTTCTTATGTCCATCGTCTTTGTCATGTTGAATTGATAATGTTAATTATATTTTCTGAATATGTCCTGAAGATGGTTTATTAGACCGAAACGTCCGACGTTGACATTATATTAACATTAAAACAGCATAATTGCATATAAGGATTTTTGTTTGCTTTTTCCGTATATTTTTCTTCATACTGTCGGATCTATATCCATATATTTGCTTACATACACACACACACACACATATATATATATATATATATATATATATATATATATATATATATATATATATATATATATATATATAGTCGTAATTGATATTATGACACCAAGTCGAAAGGCCCAATGATTATCTAGGTGTAGATGTGGCACAAAGATAAAAATGCATATTTCCCAAGGAGAATCGGAATCACTACTCGACACAATTTCACAATATTTATGGAATATTAGGTTGGTGCAAAAATAATATCGTTTTTTGACATTAAAAAATACGTCAAAAAACGATATTAATTTTGCACCAACCTAATAAAATGCTCAACATTGTATTGGGAGCATCTGTAAATATAAAAGTGAACATTGAAGTCAACTCTCAGAGGCGACAGTCTGTTTTCATGCTAGACGCAATCGTCAGGTCATGACGATTGTGTCTAACATGAAACAAACTATCGCCTGTTGACTTCAATTTATATATATATATATATATATATATACCGGGTGTAACAGGAAAATTGTTCAATTGTTAGATTTGAACCGTTATATTTTAGAAATGATTAAAGATAATTTACCGGCATTCTCAGAGGTTCTTATAATAATATTGGACTCTACTTCGAACAATAAAAGTGTAGTTATCTTTTGATTGAAATGATGATTCCTTTTTGCTGTTGTGACATCCTGACCAGTTTTCTTCTCTACTGTTCCCACTTTATTTAAACCTATTCACCGTTATATTGATGGTTCTTGAATGGTCTTTGAAAATGCAAGCCAGAGTACGAATTTTGGTACTATTATTGAAGGCCTAAATGATCTTTTTCTTCTCACCATTGCTCAGATTTCAAGAAATTGGGATCGACGCAAATTGATTTTAACCTGTTAGCTTTCTAGATAAATAACTCAAAGGATTTTTCTGTGAT
The DNA here is from genome assembly GCA_963932145.1 of Acanthosepion lycidas. NCBI lineage: Eukaryota > Metazoa > Mollusca > Cephalopoda > Sepiida > Sepiidae > Acanthosepion > Acanthosepion lycidas. The sequence goes on along the minus strand of OZ010604.1, from coordinate 70,933,615 downwards.
TCTTACGACAAATGGTGCCAAGATGGCTAAACATCTTCTCTTAGAAAAAAGAGACTCATTAGTTTAGATATTATTGCTTTTTGGGGATGTACAATTATCCCATTTTTTCACCCGATTTGAACAATTTTGCTGTTACACCCTATATATATATATATATATATATATATATATATATATATATATATATATAATTATTTATTTAAAAATATGATTCCAACTCGCTACATAAGAGGTCTCATGTTTCAAAACAAGAGCCGAAAACTTCAAAATAACTTTTGATATATATATATATATATATATATATATATATATATATATATATATACCGTACCTATGAACATAAATGGGTATATCCGATTCCACATAAACACGTTGGACATTATTTTAAGTGGGGTAAATGCTATATAATAGTAAACCACTACCACTATATATTATTTACATTGTTCGAACTGTTGTCTTCATCGTTCTCATATTCACGACGTTTCGACCATTGTACGCTCCGGGGTAAGATTATTCGCATGTAAATCATCTGAAGATGGCCAAAGCGTGCAACGACCGAAACGCCGTTAATATGACAATAGAGATGAGCACAACATTCAGAACACTGTAAATAGTTACAATATCTAATCTCATATATATATATATATATATATATATATATATATATGTGTGTGTGTGTGTGTAGATATATAGATAGATAAAAGATAGATACACACACACACATCTATATATATATATATATATATATATCAAATTAAGTGAAAATGTAGTTATACACCTGTCATATGATATCTAATCAAGGAGCATGAATTGGAAATATATATATATATATATATATATATATATATATATATATATAGAGAGAGAGAGAGAGATACAGATAGACAGACAGATAGAGAGATTTCTGTACAATTGATGCTTCTTGATTAGATATCATATGACAGGTGAGCAACTACATTTTCACTTAATTTGTACATAGGAAGCAAGACAATCCCGATTATTCCGAAGAGAATCTCTGTCTACGTCAACGGTTTTCGCGGGGAGGGGGAAAGATTACGATGACGTAAATTGTTCGTCATTAAAGACGTATTACTCTCTCGTTTTCGCTATTCTTTCAGGCTGTCTCTCTGCAGACATTTCGGATTTCCACAGTATCATTGAAATTACTACAAATTCTTAGGAGCATATTTGCATGCTGCATCCACTGCTGGTTGTGGTGGGTTTTCAGCTCATCCGTTTTTAGCTGGAATTCCGAAGACAATACTAAATTTATCTTCTTGCCTCGAGACATGACAATGCTATTGTCCTGAGCATTGCATCTGTCTAAACTCATTACTCCCGCTTATCTCCACAGTAATTTGTTCTTTTCTTTTTATCGGAAACGTAGCCTCCAAAATACCAATATACCTCACTCTACGTTGTTAATTGGCTCCAGAGGTCACGACTTAGGTCGAAAAACGACTTATGTCAAAATAATCACTCTATAAATCTCAGATAAGCACCCCCCATTGTCTATTACAGTATTTGTGATGTGAAAGTACAATATTCTGAATTAAATAATTAATTTCCCCATTACGGTTAGCGTTAGCACTTGCACTGGGACTTTTCTTCGAAGCCATGGGCAAAAATGTATTCTAAATCACAAATCAAATGTAATTGAAAGAACGTCTACGGCAGAGCACAGATGTAAACAAGTCTGAATTCAAAATCGTTTTTGGAGCGGAAAACAACAGGAATTTGAAATAAAAACATCTGATGAACTTTATTATGCTAATTTTTTTATTTATTTTTGATGATTTTCTGATATATATATATATATATATATATATGTATATATAATATTATTTTAAAATTTAAAGACGGTTCTATGTGTTTATTGTTATTTTAGTTTTTTGACGTTTCTAACACTTTTAACGGTCGACGTATACTCGAGTAAAACGACTTAAGTCGAGTTTTATGTTTCCTTATAATATTTAAGAAAAACCGACGTATCTTTGAAAATGACTTAATTCGAAACGACTTAAGCCGAGGTATCATTGTATAAGGATAAGACGGTTTCATTTCAGAAAATAAGTTCAAAAGAAAAGTAAAAATATCTAGAGGGGAGCTCATACAATACAGATTGACCCTACTCAGTCGTTATTGTTCTAGAGAGACAAGCTTTTTAACTATTACACAGCCATACTTTCGGCCTTTGCCACATCTAAGCTACGCTTGGAAAATCACTATACAGTTTGTCCCAGGACAGACTATTTCAATGTAATCAGGGAAAAAACTGATGCAATTTACGTTTATTACGCAAATATGATACAAAATATTTTATAAAGATTTATATCAGAACTTTATTGAAAATTTTAGCATCTACTCCGATAGCATCACTGAAAATTTCAAAATGTATCCTTTTCATTGCAAAACACATTGTGGAGGATTTGATATAATTTAAGCTCAGCTAAACTATTGATATCAACTCAAAAAGCTTAAAATGAACATTTTATATGCTTTCAAGACGTCAATGATCATGGCTCTCCACAACTTCTAGTTCTTTGTTGCTCTAACTTTTGACACTTTATAATCCCTTTTTTATCCTGGTTCTACCATATATATGCTGCTGTTACTTCTTTTAAATGACATTTCTCTTCAGGATGTGGGTGATCATGACTCCCACAATCTCCCGTCTTCCGTGGCTTTATGTAAATTTTGACGCTTTACCGTTTCTCTTTGCCTTTGGTCTGGAACTTATTTGCTTCTCCTTCATTTTCTTATATGTTTTTATACTTCAGGATGGTGGTTATAATAGGCCTCCACAACATCCTGCCATTTGTTGATCTGAGTAACTTTTCACTCTTTACAATCGTCCCTTTGTCATTATTTTGGCCTTTTTTTTATAGCTGTAAATATATGTATTGGTGAACTGAGAGAACATTTTTCCATTGAAATAGCGAGTGAAATGATAGGCTTGCATCATTTCAACTGTGGGAAAAGGCTTGTATTGTTGAAAATAATTAATTCTGGATATTAAGGATTCGGCAGCTCTCCCTGTGATGTCATTTTTACCTATATTCTCGTGAAAATGGTGGAGATTAACATCTGAACATAACGTAGCCTCGAATCTTTTCCTGTCGTGGTTCTTCCGAAATTTTAATGTAAGTTATGTTTCCTCGCTCTGTACAATCCAACGATGCCCACAAAGAAATAATTTATCTGGTCGAATGTCTGATAAAAAAAAAGTGATGTTGTCGGCAAAACTAAGAACATGCCGAAAAATATAGCGTTTTTCCAGAAGTGCATGCGTAGTGACAGGCTTTTATAAAAATCTTTATTTTCTTTTTGTTATACTGGAACATACCTATTCTATTTGTTAATAGACTCTCCCACACATAATAAGTAGTAGTAGCAGTCGACAGTCGGGCTCAGTGAGTTGGTGAGTCAGTCGATGTCGGACATTAAAGTATCAACCACCACAACTAGATTGCTGCGTCATTAACTATTATATCAAGTTCCTAACATTTAGTGAAATACAAGCCTCCACTGTGAAACTACTCTATAACACTTTTACAAACATCAAATTGTACATTTTGTAAGTACTAAACAATGTGTACGAAGACTACTTCATGTTTTAACGAAAACTTTAAAGTATCCATCGGCAAATATTTGAATAGACGACACAGGTTAATTATTTTAGCCTATGAAATTATAAATTGAAAATACAGAAGGTCCCCGACTTACGACAGAGTTCCGTTCCTACAATGCGATTTTCCGCGAGGTCGGAACATACTAAATCTTCCGTGAATAAACCCTACCTGACCAAAAATCCAATATAGCGTACAACCAAATGACCCAAGACGCCTCTCTCCCTCTAGCACCGTATGACGATATATGCACCGTAATATAATACTGTTCGGCTTCGCCATTTACGTCGTATGTACGAAGCAAACTACATAAATCGAACCAACGTTAATAGAGGTCCTGTCGGAAGCACGAGTCGTCGTACATCGGGACTGTCTTACTTAGTGTATTATATATGTAACTCCGTTTACGGCACATCCCAAATAAGGTAGAATTCGTGCATTTTTCAAGAGAATGCTGTGAGAAGTTATACTTCTAAATCGACCATAAATAATGACAGTTTGGACAATTTTGAAAGTTGGACAACCCAGTCTCTGGATTTTTAAAATTGTCCGGATGTTAAAAAAACAAAGCAAAACAAAACAACAAAGAAAAAAAACGAAGAGTGGAAGATAAACTACAAGAATGTTCTTATTATCAGTAGTAGTCACTGGATATTTTGGGAAACTGGTACGACACGAATCTGTGAAAGATCAAGATTGAATGGACAATATTTGAATATGTTTTACTTACTACCGAGAATAATTTTGCCGTTTTAAGTAATAAAGGAACTTAACTTTCTCTTATCTTCATGTTTTTACCAGAACTCATATTGCAATTTTTGTTGCTATTATCGTTTTTCTCAGGCACTCCTTATTACTGGTTCACATATTATATTCATTTCTATGCTTGGTCGGCTCAGAATATTTTTGTTCCCTAGCGTATGTGCTGATTCCTTAAGTTTACGAATTTTCCAAAGGTGTCCTTTGTCTAGTAGAACTGACTTGGTATATATTTCTGAGATGAGGTATTATGTACACTGTTTACATTATTCGGACTATTGTCCTCATTTTCGTCCCCATATTTATTACAACGTTTCAGCCTTTCAGTATCTGTCTATATTTCTGAGATGAGTTATTATGTACACTATTTACATTATTCTGACTATTGTACTCATCTTTGTCGCCATATTTATTACAACGTTTCGGCCTTTCAGTATCTGTCTATATTTCTGAGATGAGTTATTATGTACACTATTTACATTATTCTGACTATTGTACTCATCTTTGTCACCATATTTATTACAAAGTTTCGGTCGGTTGGAATTTATTTATTACGACGTTTCTTCAGGTGGTTAGAATGTCGAACTGAACCCTTTATTTCGCTCACAGGGGTAGACTGTTCTAGTTCCACGTACCATGTTTAATGGCTGTCAGTTATCAGTTATCTCCTGTTAATTTCCCTCTGAAAGTTCTCCACTACCTTAACCGGGTATTGAACTCACACTCTTTGGGTCATATCACTGGATCTAACTAACACCTTTATCCACTGTGTCATGTGTCCTTGAGGACATCTCTGTATGTATTTCTGGGTATTATTAAAAATAATGTCATCAGCTACCATTTTTTACCAATGCTCATATTGCATTTTTTGCTGTTAGAATTACATGTTTTTACCAGAGCTCATATTACAATGTTTTGTTGTTATTATTGCTTTTCTCTGGCACTCCTTATTATTGGTTCCCATATTGTATTCACTTCTATGCTTGGTCGGCTCAGGAGATTTTTGTGACCTAGCATATGTGCCGATTCCTTAAGTATACGAATTTTCCAATGGTGTTCTTTGTTTATGATCTCAAACTGATCCTACAGAAGGCGGTGATCTCCCTTTTCTTTCCATATGTGGTCAGCCACTCCAGATTTTTCCACTTCCCCTCGAGTTACAGCTTTCTGGTGTTCTTGAAGCCTTACATTACGGGGGCAGCCTGTCTTCTCTTTATATTTCTCTCCTCAACTGCACGGGATAGCGTACACACAGTCTTTAGTCATGTGTTGGGGTGTCTTCCCCAGTGAGCTAAAGGGTTCAATTCGACATTCCAACAACCTGAAGAAAGCCGGAGCGTGCAACGGCCGAAACGTTGTAATAAATATAGCGACATGACGAGGACAATAGTCTGAATAATGTAATAGTTACTTGGAATTGTTTTAAAATAATTCTTATTACCCATTTTGTAACGCGCTTAATACTATTTTTGTCAAACTGATTTCTTCCAGATTGCTTGAAACAGGCTCGTTTGAATTTCTTTACTTCTTAAAAAAATTCTATTATCCAATATCTCCTTTTAAATCATTTCCTCTCAAGCAAGGCAATAAAGCCACTAAGACGCGATGGGGTTACTGAGTGTTAGAGAATATAAGAAAAAACACTATTAAGGAGTAAGTATACTAAAAGAACAGGAATTACGAAGGCACAATATAACGAGTGGTTTTTCATTTAAGTTTTTGAGGATCAAACTTGGCTGGAAAACAAGAAGCCGAAAGAGAGTTCCACAGGCGAGAGGTGCGAGAAAAGAATCTGTTAGCTTAGCAGTTACGTTTCATCTAGCTATTTCAACTGTCCATTATGTTATTATGGGTAAGGTCCCATAACAACCATACGGTCAGTTTTAGACCCACTGGAGTGACAGGGTGTAATTGATTTCTATTTCTTCCTCATTTGCAGTGGTGTGCAGTAATATAAATCTATTTTCGAGGTATATAATAAAATTTGTTTGGCCTTAATAAATATTGCGTCATCTGTGATTGCATCATATTTTCATCACGCCCAGACGCTATTATCTCAACTGTCGATTATCGATTGTCTACGATAATCCTTAATCCAAGGAAGCTTACGAAAATTGTCACGGTGCACGAATACAATGGCAAGATTACCAGTGAGCAAATCCAAGTACTGTGGACTGGCCCGGAAACTCTCCTGATTTAAATCCAATCGAGAATGTGTGGTCAATCTGCAATGAAAGACTTCTTGGAATGGCCATACGAAGTACTAACATATGCACTAGATCACGTTTCATTGGAAAAATACAAAAAAGTAATAATAACGGAATTATTCGTTTTGATTCAATTAACTTGAACAAAGGTGTATTTTAATTTTAATAAAGTTAGGTTATTTTTTCTGTTTATTTTATGTCTCTCTAAATTTTTGCTTAATTCGAACTTCACAAGTTTAAATTATATGGTTTCTCATGTACTTAACCCAACGTATCTGTCTATATTTCTGAGATGAGGTATTATGAAAACTATTTACATTGTTCGGGCTATCGTTCTAATCTTTGTCGCCCTATTTATTACAACGTTTCGGCCGTTGTACGCTCCGGCCTTCTTCAGGTGGTTGGAATGTCGAACTTAAACCTTTATTTCTTTCACTGGGGTAGACTGTTCTAGTTCTACGTGCCATGGTTAACGGATGTCAGTTATCAGTTATCTCCTGTTAATTTCCCTCTGAAAGTTCTCCATTGCCTTAACCGGGCATTGAACTCTTTGAGCCCTGTCACTGGATCTACCCAACGCCTTTATCCACTGTGCCATGTCTCCTTGATAACTGACATCCATTAAACATGGCAGGTGGAACTAGAACAATCTACCCCTGCGAGCGACATTCCAACCACCTGAAGAAGGCCGGAGCGTACAACGGCCGGAACGTTGTAATAAATATGACGACAAAGATGAGGACAATAGTCCGAATAATGTAAATTAACGCAATGTATCTAAAATATTGTCTCGTGTCTGCGTATGGGTATTAACCAGATATGATAATTTCTTTCTCGTTAATATTTTGTTTTCAGTGAAAACTGTTTGCTTAAAGTAATGATTCAACAGAGAGAAAGAGAAAGATAAGCATTCTGAATATTTCTAAATGTCTTCTCTTGCTTCTTTTCTAGATGTGAAATCATTCTTTCTACTCATATGCGCTTCTATGATTATACAACGTGGGCGTTTGCTATAGTCTTGAGTAGGCGAAAGATAAGATTATTAAGTTATTCGTCTTAAGGAAGGTATTTATTTCTTAAAGCCTAACGCAACCCTACATTTCATTAGCTTCTCTTTTTATTTAAACCCGAATCAATTATGCTACACGCTACAAGCAAACATATGCGCACTAGCCTAGTAAGTATAAACATGGAATCGGCGTGCCGAGTTCCACTTCTGGCGTAGTCTGTTGCAGAAATCGCCTTTCTCTTCTTTCTGTGGATATGGATTAAATAACAGGGTAAACTGAACCCTCTAGTCTTGACCCGAAAGAAATGAGAATTTTAAAGAACTAACATTGATTACTGAGCGGTAACCCCTCCTTCTTTAGCTTTTTATGATGGACTTGTCATCAACGTGTGAAGGACTATAATAAACTGGACACAGCACTGTTATTTTTACAGTGCGCATAGACAACTCGATGTTTTGCAAGATGAGGACGGTGGAAACTCTTTACATAATTTACAGCCGGACGAATGTCCTAATGCTTGTTGTTAATATTACAAGCGTTTTAGCCGTTATGAACCCAGATTTTCTTCACTTCTGCCTATCTGGGTAACATTCTGGAAATTTGGCACTATCTGGTTGGAACGAAATTTCGCCCCAATTTTTGAATTGAAAATGTCGATAAAATTTATTAACCTATTTCTGATGCTATGTAATCATTATCTCAGATTGTGGAATCGGAGAGCCGAGTTCGAATTCCAGTTTAGTTTATTACATTCACTTACGTGCTAATAACCTTGGGATAGGTATAGTTCCATCTCTCCTCCCCCTCAGGGGGTAAAATAGCAGGACAGACTGGATCTTGTAGCCTTGTGTGGCAACCAATCTAGTAAAAGGAAACACTAAATCCAGAACGGATGGCATTATCCGACAAGTGTGTCTACATGCAGCTGGGGACCGCTTGTGAATTCAAATTCCCAACCCTACTATGGATTTGCAAGTCTGAACAAATACGACTCCTGCTACGCTTGGTCAGCATTTCATGTGGTGGGTTTTGTTTGACGGAGCCGGCTCAACCGACCGGATAAATGCCGCAAAAGGTACACGTGATGTAACCATGAATAAGTTATATCTTTTTAGTTCAGATTATGAGAAAAATTGTTCCTAATATAGTTCGGAACTTGTTCGTCCCAAATAAAGAACACATTCGATATATAACTCAATGAGGACGTTAATGTCAATCATATGACAGTTCAACGCCACTTGAAGAGGACTGCAAAAGTTTCAGTGCTTAGAAATCAGGTCAAGGACGACCTGCTCCCAGAGAATTGTCAACAATATCTCGATTGTTGTGTGCCATTTGTTACACGGCATTTCAAATAATTGCTTCATGCTACATATTCCCTTTCGACTTCTGATTATAACTTGCTTAACGGTTTGCAGAATCATTTGGAAATCTTAGGCTGACATCAAACGAAGGCTTTTAATATGAGTTGATTTTTTTTTTTTATTTTTGCACGAAAACCTAGAGAATTTTACAATCATGGAATCCATGAAAAACATAAGGTGATAATCGGCTCTTGTAAATTAAATAACGTTTTCTATTCGAAATTTCCTGAAGTTTAACCACATAGACATACACTTGAAGGGGAGTGTAGGGCACGATTTACCCCCATAAATTAAATAATCATTTCCATTCAAAATTCCCTGAGGGAATGTGCATGTATAAAACGAAGAAATAAGGCAATCTTCAAAATGGCTCTGCAAAATTAAATAATTTTTGTGTATTATTTTTATTTCAAATTGAAAGAAAGGAATGACAAAGATTTTTCGCAAAACAACTTCACATAAAATACTTTGTGTATTCTTTTTTTCTTGTACAATTGAATGAATTGCGTTAGTATAGGAAAAACGAAAAAGCGTCTACATGTAAGAACGTGTGTGATGCCAATTTACGTTGCTTTATGTATGCGTATAAATTATGGCAGTCGGCAGTATAAATAAGCAGGGCATCTCGCCTGCTACTGTTAATGCTCATAAAAAAAGTCAGCAGTTTTATGTGTCAATATCGCTAAGCATTTTGTGTAATATAATATACTTGAATTAATATGTAAAAATCTGAGTAATTAATTAAAGGTGAGAACTTTAGTTTTGTTTATGTAACAAACAAACATACACCCTAGTGAAAGGTTAACGGAAAAACCTAAGTAGCAAACTAAAAATTGATCACTTATATTACGAAACATCAGCTCCAGAAATAATTAAAAATTAAATTTATTAATCTCAAGATTATTGGTTAATAAATATTTTCCCAAGTTTTAAATTTTCACTTTAAAGACGAAAATATTATTCATCATATCCTGCAGTGATCTCCCAAAATTTCGGAGAAAGTAACAAATATTTATTGCTTGTAAATTTAAAGAATAACAGGATTCACAATTGACATTGCTGATTGGTTTTTATCTCTGGATATAGAAATTCAAATTTTGGAGCCGGTCCGTGTACAAAAAATGATTTACTTTCTGTGTGATCCGCAGCTGGGTGAATAGGTGGCAAAACTTTCCACAACATTACTTGATTCCAATTAAGCCAAGGCCTATTTGAATAAAAAAAAAGTCGTAAGATGAAGCGTAGTTAAGTTACATTTTAAGAAGATGGTCTTGTCAAATTATGTTTGGCACCAAATATATGCGCAAATAACACCCATGTATAAAATTGTCGGTTTTCGTAGCTTCAGTCTTTGACAATTTAGGAAGAATATATTTACTTGGAACTTGAATATTGCTTCTAACGTCAATGAAAATTCTGGGTGTCGCCGTAAAGCGAAATGCCTGGAAGAAAAATCGGTGACAAAATAAGCAAGCAAAATGGGAATTAAAATAAAGAAACATTTTAATATTTTGGTTCCCCGAGACGGCATACAAAACGAAGAGAAGGAAAGTGTGTGAAGTGATGGTGGATATTCGGATTATGGTTAAGGGATATTGAAAGACATTTAGTAGGCTCGTGATCACCATACCAGGATTTAAGGTAAATAATTTACAGAAGAATAATGCTGATCAGGCAAGTGACGTCTTCAGAAAACGTTAAGTTATTTCTTCCTGCTAAATGAATAGGTGCGGTTTAAATGCTTGCATTCGTAGCATAAATGACATGAAGCAACACTCTTTCTTGAGCGCAGCTTTGAATATAACATCAATCAGTTAAGTGACAAATTTTAATTGTATTAATCCTACACACACACACACACACATATATATAATCATCGACAAGACATATGCATATATATATACACACACACATATATATATATATATATATATACATTAAGAAATGGACAAAGTCCGACAATTTATTTATTAAAGACATTTTTTATGTTTAACGTTCTTTTTATAGATACAAGTATTTAAGTGAATGCTCTGTTTATAATAAACAGTATTAAATAAAATTTACCGGCCTGAATGTCCGAGAAATTTTCATAGAAAATATTCGTCCTTGGACAGGATTCGAACCTGCATCCTATACGGAACCGTCATTTACGCTGACGTGCCTAACCGCTCGGCCACCAAGGATCGTTCGGCATGGTCGAATTAACTGCTTATAAGCCTCAATCTTCCATGAATATCGCACATACATAACTGCTCATGGTGTATCGAATGTAAACAAATGACGTCATACATTAAGAAATGGACAAAGTCCGACAATTTATTTATTAAAGACATTTTTATGTTTAACGTTCTTTTTATAGATACAAGTATTTAAGTGAATGCTCTGTTTATAATAAACAGTATTAAATAACATTTACCGGCCTGAATGTCCGAGAAATTTTCATAGAAAATATTCGTCCTTGGACAGGATTCGAACCTGCATCCTATACGGAACCGTCATTTACACTGACGTGCCTAACCGCTCCAAGGATCGTCCGGTAGGCAAGGTCGAATGTACTGCTTATAAACTTCAAACTTCCATGGATCTCGCACATTCATAACTGCTCATGGCGTATCAAATGTAAACAAATGACGCCATACATTATTACCGGAGAAATTTTCATAGAAAATTTTCGTCCTCCGACAGGATTCGAACCTGTGTCCTATACGGAACCGTCATTCAAGCCGGTAAATGCTGTTTAATACTGTTTATTATAAAACAGAGCATTTACTTAAATATTTGTATCTATAAAAAAGAATGTATAAACATAAAAATGTCTTAAAATAATTTTCGGATTTTGCCTATTTCATAATATATATATATATATATATATATATATATATATATATATATATATATATATATATATATATATATATATATATATATGTTTGTATTAATATGGGAAATCCGTACTTTCCGTGCTTCTCCAGTTATTACATGTCTCACGTAGAAAACTTGATATTCAAATATGTCTGTAAATCCTAATTATATGTCCGCTACGTAGACAATATTTTTATTTTAGCGTAAAATACAAAAGAAGTAGATACTCCAAAGACCACATTTGGCAAAATCTTTGTCTTTAACTTATTCAAAAAAAACAAAAAAACTCTCATTCTTCGATGTTCTCGTAGAATGCACTAACAAGACATTTACCACTTCATTGTATAAAAACACACTAAGAAAAACACTTGCCACCTTTAATTTAAGAGTGAATGCCCACTCAGTTACAAAATAACAGTCATAAAAAAAATTCCTAAAAACAGTTCATCTTCTGATCCACTTTTCCTGAAAGAACACAATACTGCAAAACAGACACTAGTAATCATTGGCTTCCCTAACCACCTTATCGACTACCAAATTAGCTTATTTCTTTCGAAAGTAAATAATAATAGACAGTGAACACACTGCTAAAAATAACATTAATATTTTCTAAAAAAAACAAGTGAAATTCAGAGTTGTTCTTCTGGTATTAGTTTAAATTTTAACTTTGTTTTTATACATTGACTACTATCAGTACTCAATACGAGATACCCTATATATATAAAGATATTTTTATGTTATACATTTTTATAGATACAAATATTTGAGTAAATGCTCTGTTTATAATATGTATTTTATATGAATATAAATATGTATAAATAAAATATGTATTTTATACATCGAGTACTGTTTTATTAACATCAGTACTCAATACGCGATACCCTATATATATAAAGATATTTTTATGTTATACATTCTTTTTAGAGATACAAACATTTAAGTAAATGCTCTGTTTATAATAAACAGTATTAAACAACATTTACCGGCTTGAATGTCCGAGAAATTTTCATAGAAAATATTCGTTCTCCGACAGGAATCGAACCTGTATCCTATGCGGAACCGTTATTTAGCTTGACGTGCCTTTAACCGATTTGGCCACAGAGGAGCGTTCGGTTAGTAAAGTCAAATTTATTGTATTTAAACTTCAATCTTCCATGAATCTCTCACGTACATTCATATCTGCTCATGGCGTATCAAATGTAAACAAATGACGTCACACATTATATATACTGAGAAAAAATTTTTGTGGACGATAAGATTTTATGAATTTACTTAGATCATGAATTACCCTTGTGAATCTTAACTTTGGCAAGAAGATAGAGCTACTAAAATCTTCAGGTATTTCACCGCTGTCGTATATTTTATATATTATTTCAGTACTCCTTTAAATAATCTAAGGTTTTTAGTATTTCTATTTCAATCCCAGCTTGTCTTCTTGCGTTGTTTATGTTCATTAAAAATTAATATTTCTTTAATTTCAGGTCGTTATTATAACTTTTCATATGATATTTTGTCGGGGTTCTGTTGGCAATGATCATTGCATTTTTTCTATAGCCTTCTCTGAGTCTTCTGCATTTCTAGGATATATGTTCAACCATCCTTTTACAGGGAATCTTTCCTAATCCTTGAGATACGTTGGCTTCGGTTTATTGACGATAATTCTCAATAGATGTTTAAAGGTACAATTTGTTTAGGTCAGGCTATTGTGAAAGACATTCGATTACTTGAAACGAATACTTCTTAAAACATTCCAGAGTCCTTTTCGAAAACTGGTTCTGCTCGATGTCTTCCAGGAAGATAAATTGTCTGCTAAACATAAGCTCAATCGACAGGAGTAAAATACGACGAAAGAATGGATTGATATTTTAACGAATCTCTTTTACACTCAAACCTTGTGAGTTTCACTTTATCTTCTGCGTTAAAAAAAACAAACATATGAAATGATGTGAGGCCCGCCATGCTTCACTAATGTGATAGGATTTTTTTTTGTAACTCGAGTCCTATGTACCTTTTCTATTTCTCTAAGCATAACTTTGCCGGATCTTTTTTAAAGTTCACTTTATGTTTATTCTGAACAAACTCTTTTTAGTGAATGGCAAATTAGTTTTTTATGTGTTTTTTTTTTTTTCAATGGCGGGCTCTTTTTTCGTGAAAGCCGTCCGCGAGATCCATGTGGTTTCACTAACTGCAAACTGATCAGACGTGTGTATCTGTTCGAATATTCTTTTTTTTTTAAACATTCTTTAATCTACATTTCGATTTTATTAAATAGTTTCATGTGTTTTTATACGCCTCGTACCATAATTTTATGTAAGATATGTATGTACGATGAATCTGATGGTAGTACAGTCTATTATGTGTAATACGTGATACACTTTGTATCTTTCAATACATGACTAACGAGGAAGATTTTTTTCCCGCAGTAGGTTGCCATTTCTTTCTGCAGTAGGCCAGTTGCCATCCTAGGCTATAGAACACTGTCTGTTCTGCTATTTACCCATAGATGGTGGGGAGAAGAAGAGGATTCATACCTTTCCTTAGGGTATTAGCACGTAAGTGAATAGAATTCGAAGTCGGATCTCCGATTTCCAGCAGTAGGTTACCATTTTTCTCTGCAGTAGACCAGTTGCCATCCTAGGCTATAGAACCCGATCTATCCTGCTATTTATCCATAGATGGTGGGGAGAAGAAGAGTATTCATACCTTTCCTTAGGGTATTAGCACGTAAGTGAATAGAATTCGAAGTCGGATCTCCGATTTCCCGCAGTAGGTTACCATTTCTAAATCCGTGCAGCTATCTATTACTCTACCGTACTCTTCTTACAGACTTCCCCTGGTTACTAATCTTTTTTCTTTTTTGTTGTTTTTTTAATTACATTTTAATTTCCGTTATCAGTCCCAAACTAACTATACGATTAATTTGTAAAATACATTAATACTAGGCGTTCTAAAATGATGCTCAGAATTACATTTTTAAGGTCAATTAATATGGCTCAGTTTTTATGTGTAACCCAATTTTTAGTGGAATTTTTTTTTTTTTTTTGTTGTTGTTGTCTTTAACTGGGGTAAAAAAATGCAATGGTGATGTAAAAATTGCTATTGCTAATCAGGGAAATAAAAATTAATATAGTTCAATTTTCTTAATTATTTTAAAAATTGTGATAAAAGACAACAGTAGTTGTCTCCCTTCCGAACTATTCGACTATAAAAGAAATGGTCACACCTGACTTATGGGAATTAAATTTCATTGAATAAACCTTCACTAAATGATTAACATTCGTCCGTTTTCTCTTTACAGATACATACATCAGACTATTTACTAACGCTAATTGAGTAGATAACTACCGAGAAAGGAAATTCTAAATGATTATGGAGGAAAATAATTTCGTGTCGAATATTGTGCGGGAAATTTGAATAAAAAATTCGAATGAACATGAAAAAAACTATATTGTATGTAATCTCGTTTATTACACCATCGTTAGTATTAGGAGGTGTTTCGATGGAACAGGTTTTCAGTGAGGTTTTCGTATCAAAATTATAATGATGATTACTTTCGATTATTTCTTTGACATCTTAAGACATCCTTGAGGGGAATTACATGACGTAACAGTCACAAAAAGGATTAGGCAATGCTAGAAATCGTAGATAAGCTGGATTATCCTCAAAGCATTTGCAGAAAAGCTGATTTTTAATTTTTTTTACATATAATATATATATATATATATATATATATATATATATATATACATATATATATTATTTTAGGGTATTACATCGAAAGGCATTTCAAAATCGCTACACAATTGCAGTCGTGTTTCAAATCATATCAACGCATCTCATCAGGCGATTGTAAATTACTGGCGATAATAAATGGTGGTACACCTTTGGAAAAACTTCGGATAGCTCGACTTGCAGTAGAACAAATCGGTACTCGAGGAAAAATGGGGAATAAAAGAAGAAAGAACCAAGAACATTAAAACAAGCCAAAAACAATCGGCAAGTGTTTAAGCTCAAAGTCAAAAGAAGAAAAAAAAAAAAACAAAACGTGTAAAAAGACAATTACGTAAAGTGCTCAATGGACTAAGTAGAGCAAAACCTAAGATAATCCTAAGGAGCCAGGCAAACCTACCTTGGTTTCACCTAAACGGATCTTCAGGGTAACTGTTCTCAGTCAGTGAAAAGTCCCGATTTCAATTATTGGGAGAATTCAATGGTTGAAAAGTATATAAATGTAACCTGAAATACAGAGAAATTTCAAAGGACCAGAAATATTAATATCTGATATGAAATCAGCACTGGAAAAATTGAACAGAAACTAAGCAACAGGCCGAAAGTGAATTGTAATAGATATGCGACAAATGCTTAGATGATTTCGGCATTAAAATGATAACAGACATAATAAATGAAATATAGGACATTGGTGACGTAAAGGAAGACATTTGTAGATCCATTTTTCATAGAATTGCATGAGACAACAGGGGCAAACAAAAGTTACCCCCATTGGGCAATCGGCTAAATGAGCCATATGAGCGCAATCGAATCAAACCGGAAATAAGAAAACACCAGTGAGGGTTTGTTTAAAACACTGGAACAAACAATGTAATATTTATGCTCTGAAAGTTATCAGAAAGAACACTACAAAAGCAGAAGGACGTGTATATTTTTTTATAGATTAAGCAAAGGTATGTCACAAAGAACTATTGGAACTGCTACATACTTCTGAAGGATATTATAATAAGTCAGAACCTGGACTAGCAACAAAACACCTGAAAATAGAAAATTAGTTCAGTAAATATATTAAAATAGAAAGAGGTGTTCGACACTGATGCTTCTTCTCACCGGACTTTTTCAACAGTGAGGCAATTCTGACCGCTCCTGTGTAAGACGATAAACTACATCTGACAACAAGGCCTCTGATCGGAAGGTTTTAGAGAGTATTTAACCAACTATTAATTTCTGGTGTTCCCCAGCTCCACCCTGACCCGGAGTGGTAGCACCTGTAGGGTCCAAGATATGGGTAAATAGTTAACTCTCAAACTGGGGCTAAAACATTGTAAAAGTGTAACAATAGGTTTTGATACCAGCAATACATTTTTGTTAATAAAAAAATATTACCAACTTTACATTTTTGAATGAAGAAGTATTTTTCAACGGCGTTGCTATAGTTGTATCTGCGATTACAAAGTCTCTACTACAAGGGGCATTACGAAAGTGACAATGAGTATTCAATGACATTACTATTGTCCGTTGACATAAAAAAAAACATTAAAGTTATATTTTTAGTGTGATTTGTGTTTTGTTTTTAATTTCCCAGATGTACTTGGAAAGCATTGTACTGTTCGTGTATTTATATTGGTAATAGATGTTTTGTACACAAATCACACCGAAAATATCATGGAAAATAAAGAAAAGACCATCAGCCTACAACAATCAATGAAAAACCTGCAAACTTTGCTTGGAGGAAAAAATAGCTGTTATTACTGTCCCAAACCAAAATAAATTACTAACTAAACGCTCTGAGCTCATCTCAAAATGCAGACATGAAAACAAATTTGTACTGCGTTACTTAAAAATCGAAAAATGAAACGAATAAATACAAATAAAAAAAATTATATAAACAAGTAAAATAAATTAACAAACCACTGCCGTTAGAATAAAAGAAATAGAATAAATAAAAATAAAATATTTAAAAAAACAAATAAATTCAATCAAAGCAAATAAGTAAATAAAATAAAATATAATAAAAAAATTAACGAACCAATCCCAGCAAAATAACCGTCAGAATAGACAACAACAACCAATGCAAAAATGGGACGTAAAAATAGCAGTAACTGCTATATATCGATAAAAAACTTCACTACGTTACTCATAAATCGAAAACGAAAGAGAATACATAAAAATATACACAATAAAAAAAAATCAAAAATAAATAAATAAACGAACAAATTAACAAATCCGCTAAAATAAACCTTAGGATTAATAAAAATAAGCATAAATAAATAAGTAAAAACAAGTAAAAATAATCAATCCAAATAAATAAATTAAAAATTGTGCACCAACCGAAATAACAGAATAGACTACAGCAAGCAATCCAAACATTGGACGAATAAATAGTTTTAATTATCTTACCAAACGAAAACAAATTATTAAATAAGCGACCTAAGCAAATCCCCACATTTTTTTACTCCGTTAATAAAACATGAAAAACGAAAGGAACAAATAATACAAAATGAAAATGAAAAACAAGTAAAATAAATTAACCCAAACATATAAGTAAATAAACAAACAACTCCCGCAAAATTAACCGCCAAAATAGATTACTCACAATGCAGCACTGACCCATATATATAAATAGCCGAGGAAATATGCAGCATTCGCGGTCTGACGATTGCGTCCAGCATGAAACAGCCTGTCACCTCTGAGTGTTGACTTCAATGTTCACTTTTATATATATATATATATATATATATATATATATATATATATATATATATATATATGTGTGTGTGTGTGTGTGTGTGTGTGTGTGTGTGTGTCTGTGTGTGTGCGTGCGTAGATAATATATGGAAAAGTGGATAAAATTTCCATTTGACACGTTTTGTCCTTTAGAACTTCATCATAGTTTTTTCTACATAATTTAACCGGTTAAGTTTATTACGATAATGTCCTGATATGAAACTTATCACACAAAGACTTTATATATATATATATATATATATATATATATATATATATATATATATATATATATATATATATATATATATATATATATATGTAATTATTTATATATTATATGCGCGGTACTTAGAAAGCCCTCAATATGAGAGATAGAGCTAACATATTTGGTTGGATTGATGTGAGTTTGTGAACCTGGGTTTCACGCTTTTGCGATCGTCAGACAAACTGATTTTTTTTTAATTTTAATAATAAAAACAATAAAATAAAACACCAACTTTTTAGTTCAAGCTACCACCACAATAATTACATTTATTGTTTTTATCATTCTCCCATCACCATTACTAATCATTTCTACCAATTTACAATAACTATTAGCTACTTATATCATCATTGTCCCCAATCGCTTACAACATTGCTATCACATCACATCTACAATTATCATATAAACCCGCTATAATTATTGACGTAAACTACCCCCTCCCCCAGCATATTTAATACCACCATAAAAATAACCAATAAGGATTACAAACCGAAATTTCTACCAGTTACATATACACAGTCATCAAAAACAAGCAAATAACCAGCTTTAAAATAATAACAAAAAAACTTTTTTAAAAAATTAAAAATAAAAATAATAATAATTTTTACCTATCAGAATTTTACACAGACCCCACCACATGTATATACGTGCATGCGAGGAAATATTATTCAGCAAAAAAATAGAAAAATGCTCTGATTGCTGACATGTATACATTCACAAGACATTCAAGAGAAATTTTCACGACACTTCCAATCTTTGACTTTCAACATGCAAATGCGTATGTATAGACACAACACCACCCATATACATACATATGTCAAATCTCAAACCGTCCACATATATTTATATCTGTATGAGTCCCGGCAGACGACCAAGTGTGTACGTGTGTCTGCGTACCTCATCGGGTGTATGGACATGCATCTATGTTTGCGTTAGCACGATGACATCACGATGACGAACCCCCCACTTCCATAATAACACCAATACACGCAATCTACATCAACACAAAATTTTTTAAAAATTAATTAGTTTGTCTGACGATCGCAAAAGCGTGAAATCCAAGGTCACAAACTCACATCAATCCAACCATATATATATATATATATATATATATGTGTGCCTGTGTATTCTCTTCGAAAACAATCCCATAAGTAAATATGATAGTCTCATTATTCCTCACTTGGCGAGACCAGTGATCGTGCTTCACTTCGACCAGAGCTCATTACAACAAGCATATAATGATATCTACCTCTTAATACAAAGCATACTCGTCGAGTACCCGGATGTGATACGTACATATAATGAAAAAACGCATTTCAAATTGAAGGAAACCCTTATTATGAAAAAAAATTACACAAGGAACCGGTTCTAAATGAGATCTGTGATAAACATGGCCACAGTATACTGTCCGTGATTGGAAATTAAGAATCTTTTTTTACCGCAAATTTTATACAGTCTTGAAAAGTACTTACATAATATTTATCATAGTTATCATAATCATTTAATATAACATAACCCAAGAAAATAGTTTGGGTTTAGTCCAGAACCAACAAATATTTAACAATTTCTAAATTTGTCAAGTCCTTAAACAGACACTTGCATGTATACAAAATAATAATATAAAAAAATAAAACTTAACAAATAGACCATGTTAGTCTTGTTCAATGTAAGACGGATTTAAAGAAAGTATAAGTTCTTCGGTAGGATTAGAACTTGAATCTACCCGAGCAGAAGGGGAGCGTCGTTAAACACAACGTGCTTTAACTCACTCAGTTACGAAGAATTTCTGCCGATGAAGCAAGGCTGTATAGTGCGAACAGATATAATGAATTCGAGACAGGAAAAATTTCGCTTAAACGATTTAGCCGTGCTTGATCTAACGGTTGTTCCCTTGATCGACGTTTCAGTTTGATCGTGCGAGTTTTCTTTCTGCTGATACAGTGTAAACATGGTCGCTCCGCTAGCTGTGTGCACTACGGAGGAACAACGAGCAGTGATCCGATTTATCGGAAGTGAAGGTTAGTTAGGTGCTGAAATTCATTGGTGGATTTTAATACAGTACGGTCGCAATATACTATCGAAGTTTCAGCTTGATAGCGCCAGTTTTTTTCTGTTGTTACAGTGTAACCATGGCCGCTCAGCTAGCAGTGTGCATCATTGAGGAACAAAGAACAGTGATCCAATTTCTCTCGAGGGAAGGTGAGTCATTGGAGGAGTTTAATACAGTACGGTGACAGTATACTATCGCATAGAAGTGTGTATGAGTGGATCGAGAATTTCAATGTGGCCGAAAAAGCGTGACGCACGAAGAATGAGCAAGAGGATCGTGAACCTTCACCAGTGACAAGAAGATTCAGTAAGCTCGAGATGGGAAGGTATTGGCGAATCTGCGGGTCATCATCGATGATGTAGCATGTTCACTGCAGGGTTAGGGTTAGTTCTCTTTGGTTTTCACTGTATCAGCAACAAGAAAACTGGCTAGATCAAGATCAAACTACGCTCACGTAACCACAAGAGTACCAACTACAATCACGCCTGATCAGAAGACAGTGTAACAAAGCTAAAAATAGGTTATGGCAAAATTGCGGTTAAATTTTGAATTATCCTCGTATGGCGATTTACCAAGCGTAGCTCAGATGTGGGACAAGGTCGAAAATATGGGGTGGGGGCTTTGAGGATCGAACTCACTACTAATTCCTAATTGTTATAGCGAGACAAGCTTGGTAAACATTACACCACATCGAGGTGCTAAAAATGATTTTCTATGCGTAGCTTAGAAATGGCACAAGGCCGAAATTATGGTGCACCAAGTGAGGAACGAACTCACTATTTTAGCGAGACAAGTTGCTAAACATTACACCAGGCCGAGGAGCCAAAAATTACCTTCGTTTATATCGGAAACGTACGTAGTTCCACAGGAAGACAAAAACACGAATTTATTTTACTTAAATTCGTGAGTGGCTAGGCAAATTTATTTTAAAAAACGAACGTAGCAATTTAAAATGTCTTGTTTTTAGAGATTACTTACACCAATATTCTTTAGACGAATGTCTCTTACACGAATATTCTTTAGACGAATGATCCTGGGACAAATATTCTTTAGACGAATGACTCTTAGACCAATAATCTTTAGACGAATATTCCTTAGACAAATATTCATTAGACAAATGTTCCTTCGACCAATATTCTTTAGACTAATGACTCTTAGACCAGTATTCTTTAGACAAATGTCTCTTACAACAATATTCTTTAGACCAATATTCCTGGGACCAAGATTCTTTAGACGAATATCTCTTAGACCAATATTCTTTGGACGAATGTCTCTTAGACGAATATTCTTTAGACGAATATTCCTTAGAACAATATTATTTAGACGAATATTCCTTAGTCCAATAATCTTTAAACAAATGATACTTAGACCAATATTCTTTAGACAATGAATTTTAGACCAATATTCTTTAGTGAAATGACCCTTAGAACAATATTCTTTAAGCGAATGTCTCTTAGACCAATATTCTTTAGACAAATGATCCTTAGACCAATATTCTTTAGACGGATGTCTCTCAGACCTATATCCTTTAGGGAAATGATCCTCCGAGTAATATTCTTTAGACGAATATCTCTTAGACTAATATTCTTTAGACGAATGTCTCTTTGACCAAAATTCTTTAGACAATGTCTCTTAGACCAATATTCTTTAGACAAATGATCTTTAGACCAGTATTCTTCAGACGAATGTCTCCTAGTCAAATATTCTTTAGACGAATATACCTTAGACCAATATTCTTTAGACGAATATCTCTTAGAGCTATACACTTTGGAGAAATCATCCTTAGACCAGTATTCTTTAGACGAATGTCTCTTAGACTAATATTCTTTAGACAAATGATCCTTAGACCAACATTCTTTAGAATATCTTTTAGACCAATATCCTTTAGTCAAATGATCCTTAGACTAATATTCTTTAGACGAATGTCTCTTAGACCAAAAGTCTTTCGTCGAATGTCTCTTAAACCAATATTCTTCTGACGAAAATTCCATAGACCAATATTTTTTAGAGAAATGTTCCTTAGGCCAATATATATAGACAATGTCTCTTAGACCAATATTCTTTAGACAAATGATCCTTAGACCAATATTTTTTAGACGAATGTCTCTTAAACCAATATTCATTAGAGAAATGATCCTTAGACCAATATTCTTTAGATGAATGTCTCTTTGACCAATATTCTTTTGAGGAATGTCACTTAGACCACAATTTTCTAGACGAATGTCTAGAACCAAAATTCTTTAGACAATGTCTATTAGACCAGTGTTCTTTAGCCTAATGTTCCTTAGACCAATATTCTTTAGAGAAATATTCCTTACATCAATATTCTTTAGACGCATGTCTCTTATACCAATATTCTTTAGATGAATATTCCTAAGACCAATATTCTTTAGACAATTATACTTTAGGCCAATATTCTTTAGACAAATGATCTTTAGACCAATATTCTTTAGACAAATGATCTTTAGACCAATATTCTTTAGACAAATATTCCTTAGACCAATATTCTTTAGACAAATGATCCTTAGACCAAAATTCTTTAGACAAATGTCTCTTAAACCAATATTCTTTAGACGAATAATCCTTAGACATATATTCTTTAGTCAAATATTCCTTAGACCAATATTCTTTGTACGTATATTCTTTAGACCAATATTCTTTAGACAAATGTTCCTTAGACCAAAATTTTTAGACAATGTCTCTTAGACCAATGTTCTTTAGACAAATTATCCTTAGACAACATTTTTTTAGACGAATGTCTCTTTGAACGATATCCTTTAGACAAATGATCCTTGGAGCAATATTCTTTAGACGAATGTCTCTTAGACCAATATCCTTTAGACAAATGTTCCTCAGACAAATATTCTTTAGAGGAATGTCTCTTAGCCGGATATTTTTTGACGAATATTTCTTAGACCAATATTCTTTAGACGATTGTTCCTTAGACCAATATTCTTTAGACAATTTATCCTTAGACGAATATTCTTTAGATAATGTCTCTTAGACCAATATTCTTTAGACGAACGTCTCTTAGACCAACATTCTTGAGACAAAGGATCCTAAGACCAAAATTCTTTAGACAATTGTCTCGTAGACCAAAATTCTTTAGACGAATGTCTCTTAAACCAATATTCTTTAAACGTATATTCCTTAGACCCATATTCTTTAGACAAATGTTCCTTAGGGCCAAATTCTTTCGACAATATCTCTTAGACCAATATTCTTTAGATAAAATGTCCTTAGACCAATATTATTTAGACGAATAGCTCTTAGACCAATATTCTTCAGACAAATGATCTTTAGACCAATATTCTTTAGATGAATGTCTCTTAGACCACTATTCTTTAGAGGAATGGCTGATACCAAAATTCTTTAGACGAATGTCTCTTAAAGCAATATTCTTTAGATGAATGTCTCTTAGACCAATATTCTTTAGACGATAATTCCTTATTCAATATTCTTTATACAAATGAACCTTAGACCAATATTCCTTGGACGAATATCTCTTAAACCAATATTCTTTAGACGAATGTCTCGTAGAATAATATTCTTTAAACGAATGTCTCGTAGACCAATATTCTTTAGACGAATGTTCCTTAGACCAATATTCTTTAGACGAATATTCTTTAATCCGTGAGGCTCTCTTCAAACACCGATTTAAAGATCTTGACAGAAAAGATATGGCTGTTATATTTAAGAAAGTGTTAGGAAGCAAAAGAATTAAAAGAAATTTGACAATCGACGAGAACTAGAAGGCGAAAATATATTGAAAGTGCCAAAATTGATTTGCGCTGAGGGAAATGGATTGTCGAACGTGAAAAAAGATTATCTTATTCTGATATACA
>OZ010604.1:70861668-70904168 GCA_963932145.1 Acanthosepion lycidas | reverse complement strand
AGATGGGTAAATATCTTACCTGAAAACCTAGGTAAGTGAAATTCAATCTCTACACGGTTTGGACAATTTTGCTGTTACACCCGGTATATATATATATATATATATATATATATATATATATATATATATATATATATATATATATATAGATAGATAGATAGATGGATAGATATTAATGAAAATACAGGTGGAAAAATATACTTAGTTTTTAGCCGACGCATTTATCACATGCTGTTACACAGTTTGGACAATTTTGCAGTTACATCCTGCATATATATATATACATATATTGTCGTCGACTCTCCCGTCAAATTCGACGTACGAGAGTCAAGCAGATCAGTTCCTAGGAAACCAACAGCCTGACAACAGCACATGAGATTTGATTATAGTGGTGAATGTTTCGTGCAGGACCATACACACTTTTTGAAGGGCAGATTACAGAGAACTGGTGCACTACGTGCCAAAAGGTCCCCAAACGACATTCTGCACGTATTGAATTCAGAGTTGTCTTTCTCCTATATATATATATATATATATATATATATATATATATATATATATATATATATATATAAATTAATGAAAAGACAGGTGGAAAACTATAATATTTTTTAGCCGACACATTTATCCCACGATGTTACACAGTTTGGATAACTTTTTACTGTTACACATGGTATATGTGTGTGTGTTTCTGTGTGTGTTTCTGTGTGTGTTTCTGTGTGTGCCTGTATGTTTGTGTGTGTGTTTCTGTGTGTTTCTGTGCATACGTGTGTGTGTGTTCAGAAGAGTGTTTTTTTTGTATTTTGTAGATTATGCAAAATTTATTTGATGAAGTACGTCCCAAACAACAACTGGAATTGCTTAGTAAACTTGACATATTTGAATAATCAAAGAACCTCTACTGGCAGCAAACCATCTGCATGCGAATAGAAAATATGTTCAGCGGATAGAAAATAATTGAACTGGGAGTATGTGTCTTCTCACCGGACTTATTCAACCTATATTCCGAGTGAATTAAATGTCCTACCAGGATTTATTACTATCAGCCACGACCTTAACAACATAAGATATGTAGATGACACGGTGTTGATAATAGACACGGAAAGGAAATAAGAACTTTAACAGACTCTATCGAATGAAACCGAAAAGAATAGATTAAACATCAACTGCAAGAAGATTTAATGAATGCTTTTTAGGAAAAGGAAGAGCTGACCATGTAACATAAGGCTAGAAATACCAAAATCAAACAACTACAATTTAAATATAGGAACAATGTTCGCGTGATATCATTGTAGAATAGTTGCTAGAAAGTTAATCTCACGGTTATAAGTTCGATCCACTGGAGTTCTTTGGGTTTTTTTTATTGTATTCTTGCCCAGTAATAAAATTAATGAATTGCTATCAATAACGAAGCAAGTAGAGAGTGATGGCTGAAACGTCAAAAAGATATGACGTTCAAAGAGATTACAGCATTAGCGACAAGGACCACATTATTTAATAAAAATAAATTTTACTGAAAGTGTTAGAAACGAAAATAAAAATAATAAACGGTCAAACTTTATGGCAAGCCAAAGCCACGGGAGAAGAGAACGAGAGTGAATCCATTGACGAGAATTTACGAGATTTTCCACGGCACAATTGAGGCAGGAGATAGAAGGAAAAAAAACGGGCGCAGAGAATGGGTCAAACAGACACAACGTAGCAATTAATGATTTCATACAACCAGTGCGATGCTTTCCAGGGACAAGGTAAAGATATCTGTAATTTGCGCGCAAATACCCGGCCTAAAAGCCTCATTTATTGTACAGAATAGAAATTGACGAAGAGCATAAAACCGACGGATAAAAAAAGCGACCATAGATATTTGGCTGGTAATAATGCGTTCGATTCCATCCTGACAGAAAAGAATGTAATAACAGCAATAAATTTAACTCGTCACTAGGAAAAGAGAAAGAAGGGCTGAAACAGAATTTAGAAGATAGATAGATAGATAGATAGATAGATAGATAGATAGATAGATAGATAGATAGATAGATAGAGATAGATAGATAATGACAATAGCACATAGGAACATCAACAATCCCTGCTGTAGTTGGAGCCCTAGGATTGGTTTAAAAAGATTCCAGTAGACTAATTGAAAGTATTCCTGGAAGTCAATGTCGCAAAGAAATACAAAAAAATGTTCTCACAAGTACAGCCCACACTTTACGAAGGGCTTTATCTATGTAAAATATTATTTTTGTCAGTGGAAAGTGTCATGATGCCATTTCTAACCTTAGGTCCCTGGGCGGGACCCGGAAAGAAAAGTGTAAACGCCAGAAATCAAAGGAAATAAAAATAATAATAATAATAATAATAATAATAATAATAATAATAATAATAATAATAATAATAATAAACAATAAAATAAAATCAACATATACCGATTTTAAGAAAAACGTAAAATTTCATCATAACAGTATACATTCAAAAGAAATACAGGAGCACAACTTACTGTATGGGAAGGGTTATACACTGAGAACTATGCAACGGACCTATGTGCGAACAGGTAGAGAAATTAGAATCTGTTGTCCAGAGTTTTAATTTGGTTGCTTTCATTTTGCAATATTTTTTTTTTTTTTTTACTTACGACGTGCACAAATAAAAAAAAAATGAGAGGAAAACAAAGATGTCTTCTGACATACTTATTTCACTCATACAGCAAGGCGATACTAAGAAAACTATCTAAGTCCTAACAGGATGTACACATCTTTTCACTTATTTCATTACTAGAAGGGCAATAACACCACTAAAAAGCAAAGATTTGCTGAGAAGTTCCGGATTTAGGAAAGCCAAAACCCGTTTCTACTGTTGTTTTTTTAATGTAACTATAACAACAAGAAAATTTCGATTTCATTTTTGCCTTGAAAAAGTCGGAAGACGAAACGCGTCGGCAAAATCTAAGATCTTTTTTCCAATTGTCGTTTTATACCAATCTGTCTTGTCCACAGAATTGATCTGGGAATTTAACTATGTTGTTGACATGGAAAAAAAAATCTCTTACTATAAAGGTAATTTACATTAACCAGAAAAAAAAGGCTTAGACAGAAGCGTCTATCTTTTTAAATTTGGATTTTTTAATGTAACTATAACAACAAGAACATTTCGATTTCATTTTTGCCCTGAAAAAGTCGGAAGACGAAACGCGTCGGCAAAATCTAAGATCTTTTTTCGAATTGTCGTTTTATACCATATATATATATATATATATATATATATATATATATATATATATATATATATATATGTATATATATATATATATATATATATATATATATATATATATATGTATATGTATGTGTGTATGTGTGTATGTGTGTGTGTGGAAACAGGATTTGGCATTAAATAACCCACAGGGTTGATATGCCAGAAAACTCACCTCATCTAAACTACCTTCTACAACCTTTGATAATGTTCAACGCAATGTCAGTTGTCGTTTTGTGCTTTCATGAATCATGTTCATATATATATATATATATATATATATATATATATATATATATATATATATATATATATATATGGAAAAGGTTATTGTTGTTCAAACTAGAGAAAAATGCGAATTTTAAAAAAGAGAGAAACCGCAAACTTTCTTGTTTATAATGTGAATTTGTTTTAGTGCATATATCTTATGTTATTCTTAGTGTATATATTATATTTTATTCTTTATATGAAGAATGTAATATATTATATGTACTAAAACAAATCAACATTATAAGTAAAAACGTTTGCGCTTTCTCTCTTTTTTAATATATATATATATATATATATATATATATATATATATATATATATATATATATATATATATATAATCTGAAAACGCAGGGTTTATAGGTAATATTGTTTATGGCGGAAGGGTTCTCGGTGATGGATTGAGTGAGAGCAGTTTCGTTTTGGAAAGCATTAAAATTTACGAGCCATTTCTTGCCTGAGTTAACCCCAAATTGCAGGTTGTTTTCAAGTGTAGCTATCAGGTTAACTTTGTAGGCTTTGGTGAATTTTTTACTGAGGCAGGAATAAATGTTAGTGTCTTCAGCCTATTTGGGAACTGATGACATCAGGAAGATCATTGATGAAGATTAGAACCAGCGTACTACCCATGATATGTGTGTGTGTGTGTGTGTGTGTGTGTAACGAATGCACGGCCGAAATTTTCGACTGATTTGCACCAAAATTTACATGCACATGCTCCAAGTTATCGAAAAGGCCAAGACCGACATTGCATTTCCCAAGTCCCATAGATAGTGGAAATAATCAATTTTTTCATGCTTCTACGGAAGTTTTCATGTAGTTTGCGGCCATTTTCTACTGGCCACAGTGAGAGCCTATAGCTGGCTGCCACGAATAGGCAGGAAGATTCTATTGGCCAGCATGAGATCCAACAGCTGACTGACACGAATGTTAACTAGCATGCTAGCATGCCAAAAAAAATGGATAGCTACATTCGTCACAAGTGAGAAAAATTTAAATCTGCATGGCACTTTACACCATCTGGCTCATTCGCTTGTTTAAACTCAACGTTGATTCTGATTCCGCAGAACTGGGTTTGGTGTGAAAAAGGATTTGTTGTTAACATTCTTTTTTCATTCGGTTTTTCCAGTTACGAGTCCTTTTTTAAAGCTGATCGTTCTCTGTTCATTTTGTTTAGTTCTTTTTTTCATAACAAATTTAATGTTTAGTATAGAGCTTAGAAAAAATTCGCATTGTGAGATAGGCAAGAAGTAAGGCATGTAGCAACATCAGCACGGAAAAGGGCACTCCTTTAAAGGCAAGGAAGGGCAAAAATATTTGAAGTCAAGTGATAGCGATTGCTGTATGAGTCGTACGATTTTTGAATCATGTACGGGCAACGCTGGGACATGCTGCTAGTTCCAGGATAAAAGAACGTAAAAAACACGGCCGACATTTTTTTTTTAACTTAAGCGTTTCTAGTTAAACGAATCTCAAATTCAATTCAGTTAAATATCGCGAAAGGCTTTTCTGCTATGTTATTGACAAGGATAAAAATATTGAAAACACCCAACTTACAATATAACTTTTTATTCATTTAGGGAATTAAGGATCCTATTAAAACGCTAAGAGAATTATGTAAATTAAAAAGATCTCATTTTTAAAAAAAAATTAAAAAATTAGTAAAGCTAGTTAATCGTAGAAATTACTTCTTCATATCATAATTATCCCTTTATGAATTAAATAGGATCGAATGATTCAACTTTTTGATTAGTTCCTCAGCATATTAACACAATCTAATAAACTGCATGAAAATGAAAAACAATTTCAAGAGATGGCACTGTTAAAAATCCTTTCCACCCATGCTGAGATTTGACTTTTGCTAGATCTGCTGCTAGGAAAATTGATTTTGCGTCATGCCAGACAATTTATTTTTGCCAAATTCTAAACAGTATTAACAACATTTACCGGTCTGAATGTCCGAAAAATTATCACAGTAAATATTCGTCCTCCAACAGGAATCGAATCTGTATCCTATACGAAATCGTCATATAGCCTGACGTGCTTTTACCGATGTCGACACAGAGGAGCGTTTTGGTTAGCAAGGTCGATTTTACTGTTTTTAAACTACAATTCTAACTGATTTTCTCTCGTACATTCATATCTGTTCGATGCAGCAAAATCGACCTTGCTAACCGAAACGCTTCTCTGTGGCGAAATCGGTAAAAGTACGTCAGTCTATATGACGGTTTCGTATAGGATACAGGTTCGATTCCTGTCGGAGGACGCATATTTTGTATGAAAATTTCTCAGACATTCAGGCCGGAAAATGTCGTTAATACTGTTTATTATAAACAGAGCATTTACTTAAATATTTTTATATATAAAAAGAACGTATAAACATAAAAACCAAAGCGTTTCTAGTTAAACGAATCTCAAATTCAATTCAGCGAACAATCGTGAATGTTTTTTTTTTATTATGTAAATGGCAAGGATAAAAGCATTGAAAACTTTCATTATAACTTTTTCTTCATTTAGAGAATTAAGGATCCTATTAAAACACTAAGAGAATAATGTAAAATAAAAAAAAAACTTAAAGTAAGAATATCTTATTAAAAAAAGAAAAAAAATAGAAAACTTAGTAAAACTATTTAATTTTGGAAATTACTTCTTCATTTCCTAATTATGAGCAACTCCTTCAAGAATTCAATAGGAGTTAATGATTCAACTTCCATTATGACTTTTTTTTATTCATTTGTCAGCATCTTTCTATTTTATTTTTTTTTTTTTAGCTTTTTTTTTTTGGGGGGGGGGATAAACAGCGATCAACTTTTCGAGAAATGCATCACGTCGTTTCTGAACTTTCCAACTAATCTTTTTCTTAAATATAAAATGCCTCCAACTACTACTTTCCTTAAATTGGACTATTCGAGCAAATTTGTGTATAACGACGAAGTACTAATTTGACTACTATGCGAGATAGATATAGAGCGGGAAGGAAAGAGAAAGAGAGAGAGAGAGACAAACAAAATTTACTATAATGATGAAGTAGTAATCTGACGCGTCCCTCTGACGAAAAATTCCTATGTCGAATCGGCCACGCTAATTGGGCGACGCAGAAACGCCCCATTACCAAATGACAAAGCTTTGTGGAACTTGTCTTCTCTTCATGCAGCTGTAAAACAGATATGGAATTATAAGGGTTCTCTCGGAGACTTGTAAATGTACCTTCAGTGGAAATATCACACAGCTAAAACATTGTTGTAGAGTAGTTTTCACAGTGGGGGGCTTATATTTCACTAAGTCGGTCCTAAAAAAGGTTCGACGTACAAAACGTTAGGAACTTGAAATAATAGTTAATGACACAGCAATCTAGTTGTGGTGGCTGATACTTTAATGTCCGACATCGACTGACTCACAAACTCACTGAGGATATTTAGTCACCCCCCACGAGGGCATCATGTGGCACAAGGCAAGTTTAACGTGGGATCTCCGAGCCCGTGGGATCTCCGAGCCCGTGGGCTCGGCCAAAAATATGCCCATTGAACCCGTATAAGCGGGTTCATGGTCGGTTTACCTCCACCAAAGAGAATCCGCCCTTCGGCGTAGCCTCGTTCGGGTTCCTCGCTGCCCGAAAGCAGAGAGTTCAACCGGTCAGCTGGTCGTCCGACTTCAGACTGAAATCAGACCAACGCAATGAGCTCACTGGTGACAGCTACTACTACTTATAATATGTGGGAGAGTCTATTAACAATAGAATAGGTATGTTCCGGTATAACAAACTGATTGGTACACAACCTGCTGAATAAGTCTAGCAAAGTGTTTATTCTTGTCCATTTTCTCTCCACTGTTTTGTAAAGTTGCGTTGCAAAGGTTCTGCAACTAATTCACATAACGTACTCCCACCAAAAAATGTAGGAGTTGTGGCGGGTTTGAGAGTTTCAAGTCCGGTCGGGTGCCAGTCCTCGGTAATGAGCTTTTAAAGCCATTAATTATTCCAACGCCAAAAATGTAACGAAACTTTTCAAACTTATACTTAAACACAGTTTTCGAATAATCTATCATCTGTCTCATATGACTGGAATTAGTTATGGCGTCTGTCAGGAAATTTTCCATACATATATGTCGGTTATAAATTTGCTGTTATTTTTTTTCTTTTTGTAAAATGTTAAATGTCAACTTCCAAACAAATTCGACTTGTAAACAAGTATACATCACATCGCATTTTTTTTTAGTCGACAGACTACCTTACTCGACAGGTCTTGTGACAATTTACGGCTAATATTTTTCGGCATTTTTGGAAATGTTTTGCTTTAATTCTTTCTAGCTGACAGAATGGAGGAATTACCAAGTGATGGCAAATTGAAAGTGAATCTGGCTTCTTTATCAAAAGAATATTTTACTCACAAACTAACAACCGACAATTATTGAATCCTGAAGGATTGCAAAAAAAAAAAAATGATTCAGTCGCTTAATGTAGCAACGAAACCAAAATTGAAAAAAAAAATCGTCTACTCAACCACCCGGACCTTACCTGATCCCACCTGTTTTTGATCTCGACCGTTTTTTTTCCCTCTGGCATGAGAAAGCAATTTTATTGAAGTTGAAAACAACAAGTCGATATTACCAACTTTCGAATAAACTCGATCAGAATGGCTCGGAATGGTTTCGCTCTTTTTCATCTCTTTTCCAATTCTTCATTTTCTTTTTTTTCTGTAAAGAAACCATTTTCAGCCATTAATTTTAGCCATTATTTTTAGGTGGTCGATATCGATGTCTCAAGCATGATTGGAAAAAACACCCCAAAAATCTGCAATATCTATAAAGACGTACTTCCAGATCATTCAAATATATCCATTGTATTAGGTTGGTGCAAAAATAATGTCGCTGTTTGACGTATGTTTAACGTCAGAAACCGACATTATTTTTGCACCAACCTAATATATATATATATATATATATATATATATATATATAGAAGAAAAAAAAGAAAGGCGAGAATTAAATTTAGGTGATAAGAAGCCATCACGAAAAGGACACTAAGCGGTGTTATTTTTCTGACAGGGAAAGTGGTAAGATTTTTGTTTCCATTGTTGAGAAGGTTAAACACAGAATCTAATCTGATATATGTTACGGGGCGGTGAGTAAGATATGTCCAATCTGCCCATGGCAATGGTAAAGGGAATTTTCAAGTTGGACAAGTTACCTCCCGCAGAATTCTAAAGAGATAAAAATAAAAATTAATTAAGCACGCACTGTCCGAGAAAAACAAAAGTGTCCGCTGACCACCATGAAGGAAAGGTTAAGCCTTTGTCTATATGCAGAATATCATTGAGAGGAGCATCTGTTTATCGTCAGGGCTGGCTATGATAGCGAAACTATTTTATCGGATCAGTAATTGGCACCAAGAATGCAAATACGTACAAATGGCCACCAACTTGATGCTGGCGAAAATCTGATTGACGAATTCCAGGTGAGTCTAGGGTGTGAGGTCCCCTCGAAGAAAGGAAAGAAAAAAAAGGGAAGATAACTGAGTAAGATTTTTTAAACCGAGGCTAGTCTGGCCAGACCAACGCTGCTGAGCGCCCATTGGCTGAAAGGTGGCATGAGCGTTAGGCGGAGGTAATCATGTGATGAAGGAGGGGAGGCCTGTTGCGCCCCCCTCTGAAGGGATAGGTGTGAGATGCCACTGTGAGAGAGGGGGGAAACACGTTGACTCCCTCTGAGGGCATGGTGAGATACCAATATGAGAACAGAAGACGGTGGGAAGACGAAAGACTTCCAAAGATGGAAATAATGAAATTTTCCTGACCGAAAACAAAGTGGATTGTGGGTTTTGAATTATCAAGGAATCTCAAACCCCGACAAGCCCTCCCCGGTTTTGGTCGGCGTCCATATAAGCAGAGTCGCAGCGAGTTAAGTTCGAGTTAGAGTTCAAGTTCGCAGTTGGGGTTGGAGACAGACAGGCAAGCAGTTGCAGTGAGCTGAGAGCTCTGAAGACCCGCCTCACAGAAGCTGACTAAGATTCGCGCATTATCGACCTCAACTTCTAATCAAAAACAATTAATTTTTGAAGAACGACTTAGATTCACACCGCCGAAACAAGTTTTACGAATATTGCCTGAAGATACACCAAGAACCAGTTTCTTAAAGAACAAACAACTTAGGATGTTAAGACTCGCCTAACAAACGCAAAGTGTCACGAATCCATATAGCGGGTTGGGAAGAAGACGCAGTCCTGTATTCAGCAACCATATATAAAATATTGTTATCCTTTTTTAACACATTTGAACTTTTCGAGTTATTATTTTATTTTCTTTTACATATACTTGTGCGATATCACCCTTGTTCGAACTCGACTTGCATTACGGCCCGGCGACTGATTGATTTCGTCTGCCTAAGATCAAATCACAACGTGGGTAGGTTAGACTGGAAATCAAAACAGTTACTTCGGTAACCACACGTTGGAGGCGAGCTGGGAACGACAAGGCTGATACCGAATCTAACCAGATTCCCATCCGAATCAGCAAAAGGTTAGAACGTCACATTTGGTGCCGCGACTAATACCAAGCCAGTTGGTCGTCACAGGAAAGGATAGCACGACGGACGCAGCAAGGCAGACGTCACATTTGGCGCAGCGACACCGGGGGGACGTCACATATATTATAAAAGGCTCAAAAACTAATATTCCATGGTTATAATTTATTACATTGGAATCGTAATCACAATATTGACCACTAATATTATCAATATATATATATATATATATATATATATATATATATATATATATATATATATTGATGCAGGTTTCATTAATAATATAGACAAGTTTTGTCTCTATTTTATGTTTATTATTTTCATATCGTCTGATAAGCTTAATAACATTATCATTAAAAGAAGAAAGAAAATCACAATATTGATACATATTTTTATTTTAATCCTATCTAAACTTTCGGCTTACATAAGCCATTATCAAAGATGATAATTACATTTCAATATATTAAGCAATACACGGACAAAACAATAATGATAGTATGTTAATGTTTACATGGAAGATTTCCAAGAACGACAAACTCGTGCATACAAGTCGCTGGAAGCGAAAATCACACCGCAGCTCATGATGCCTCACATAACTACGAGAAGTATTAAGTATTGGACCCCGTTGGTATAAACCAATGACTTCTGTTATAAATTATAGGCATTTAAGAATATTTATAGGGGTTTCTTAACTTATTTTGATCAGGTTAGGTTTCAACTGTTTTATGTATATAGCTTAAAGAATTTTAATTTTTTGTTATCATGTTTAAGTATAGTTGTGTTTTCAACGAGGATTATTTAATGAAACATGCATCAATGAAAAAAATGCTACCTAAGTACACACAATATATATATATATATATATATATATATATATATATATATATATAGATGTATTCTTTCTTCTTTTTTCATAAGCCATGTCCCTTCAAGACTTGGACAAACATGGCTCTCTACAAACTGGTAACTTTCAGAGCTCTGCTTCAGTTACTTCTCCAATTCCTATACTCCCATCCATTTACATTGGTCCTGGGTATACCCTGTCTGTCCTGCTATTAACCCATAGCTGAGGGGAGAAAAAGAGCATTTCCCAAGAGTATTAGCACGTCAGCTGGTCAGCTATATGCCATGCGTGATACACACTTAGGTGATCATGTATCTTTCGAGACATGACTAACGAGGCAGATTTTTTCCCGCGGTAAGTTACCATTTCTTTCTGTGGTAGACCAGTTGCCATCCATGGCTATAGAGCCCAGTCTGTCCGGCTATTTAGCCATAGCTGGAAGGGAGAAGAGGAGGATTCATACCTTTCCCAAGAGAATTAGCATATAGATGAATTTCATTCAGTTATGTGCCATGCGTGATACACGCTTAGGCGATCATGTATCTTTCGATACATGACTGAGTGGAAGATTTTTTCCGCAGCAGGTTACCATTTCTTTCTGTGGTAGACCAGGTGCCATTTACTGGCTATATAGTCCAGTCTGTCCTGCTATTTACCCTTACCTGGGGAGAAGAAGAGGATTTATACCTTTCCCGAGAGAATCGGATCCCAGAAGCTTTCGTGAGTCTCCCCAAAGGTCGCTCGCTGATTGCCAATGCCAACCAATCAGATTGTCTGCACGTGCAGAATGAGTATTCCCGCGCTTCGGAGCCGATGATCACCCATATAAGCAAGAAATATTGTTAGATAATTAGTGAGATTTCAGCTGCCAAACGAATCCACGAAAGTTGAAACCATGCGCCTATCTTCTCACTCACACTACCATTCACATGCTGAATATTCCCTACACTCACAGAATCTTTTTCCTTACACAGCAAAACTATTGAAAACATTTATTACCAGAAACTATCACAAACCTTCTTTCTTTCAGTGAACTTTGGAACACAAATAATATTTAAAGAGAGACAAGTTTACTCAATGCATGACTTTCTTTCACATCCTTGTTTGTACATCTTGTTAAATACAAATTTTATGTGTAATGATGTCTTTGGATTATCTTCAGTTTTTGTTTCCTAATCTAAATTAAATTAATGTGGTGAACTCCGCCACAAAATTTCTATCCTTTTTGTTTGAAACGAATTATGTTTAGTTTTGTGGATTCCGGGATGAAATCTGGTCTCAAATGAATGACAAACGCAGGAATGAAATATAGCAAATAAATGTATTGACGTAATAATACAATTGGTAATACGGTTAGTAAATCCAGAAATGCGGTTAGTAGCAATAATAATAATAATAATAATTATATATATATATATATATATATATATATATATATATATATATATATATATATATATATATATATATACTGGGAAATTCAGTATCGAAGTATGACTTCCTTCTGAGTCTACGTGCTCGCAACTGTGACTCCTACAAAGCGGTTACATCACACTCTCACTGTATCACTTTATCACCGGTGGGTATTCACCGGCAGTAGTACAAGTACACACTGGCCGAGTCCACTTGTATAAAAAGCGGTGGACCTCTTAAGATTTAGATTTTTAATCTACATTGTATGTCCATCTCTCTTTTAATTATTATACATCTATTTTCATTTATCCACATAGCTCTTTAGTTTGGTCTTCCTTTTTGTTTTCCTCATTCAATATTTTTTCTACTTTTGATTCAAAATGTCTCTCTATTTTATTCTTTTTCTGTTACTCTCAAACTTGAATTCCAACATGAGTATTTCCGATCGTTTGTTTAAACCAGTAGACAGTCAACCAATTCTCGCAGTCTTGACCAAAGACGCCGACGGAAAGACACTGTTAAATTATCTGTAAAGTCACTTACATCATGGGACACTCAATACAATATCACCGGGAAAAGCCTTGATCTTTTGACGATGAAAACCGAATGGATTCTTGCCTTGTCTAATTGTGTACCGCATTCAATATTCAAAGCGTCAATGGCTGTCTCAGAATAGCTTCATTGTGCCGTCGTCATAGGCCAGTGCAAAAGGCGGCAAGAGATAAAATGTCTTTTCATGAAAGGTAAGCGTAGTGGCCCTTTGTTAAAAATGTCCGCATTTTTATTACTCCCGGCTGAACGAGGACAAAAGACATTCCTATATATATATATATATATATATATATATATGAGAGGTGGGACACATTCACTGTTAGGGAGTGCATTTAGTTTTATATGGGAAAACGCTGTACGAATCCAAACCATACTAAATGAAAATAGTAATATATATATATATATATATATATATATATATATATATATATATATATATATATATATATATATCACAAATGGAATTAAGATACCATTAGTCAATGATCGCATTCACACTCGAATTTTAAATTTTAAATTCACGGGATTCTTCAAACTGTTTATGGTGTCAGTTTGAAAATTCCTGTGAATTTAAAATTCGCGGGTGAAAATGATCATCGCCAAATGGTATCTTAATTTTATTTGTAGAAAATAATTTGCTCTGTTTGAAGAACATAAAACAGCGTCAATTTAACATATAAATACATATATATATATATATATATATATATATATATATATATATATATATAAAAGTGAACATTGAAGTCAACACTCAGAGGCGACTAGCTGTTTCATGCTAGGCACATTCGTCAGGCCGATTTATATATATATATATATATATATATATATATATATATATATAAAAGTGAACATTGAAGCCAACACTCAGAGGCGACTAGCTGTTTCATGCTAGGCACATTCGTCAGGCCGATTTATATATATATATATATATATATATATATATATATATAAAAGTGAACATTGAAGTCAACACTCAGAGGCGACTAGCTGTTTCATGCTAGGCACATTCGTCAGGCCGATTTATATATATATATATATATATATATATATATAAAAGTGAACATTGAAGTCAACACTCAGAGGCGACTAGCTGTTTCATGCTAGGCACATTCGTCAGGCCGATTTATATATATATATATATATATATATATATATATATATATATAAAAGTGAACATTGAAGCCAACACTCAGAGGCGACTAGCTGTTTCATGCTAGGCACATTCGTCAGGCCGATTTATATATATATATATATATATATATATATATATATATAAAAGTGAACATTGAAGTCAACACTCAGAGGCGACTAGCTGTTTCATGCTAGGCACATTCGTCAGGCCGATTTATATATATATATATATATATATATATATATAAAAGTGAACATTGAAGTCAACACTCAGAGGCGACTAGCTGTTTCATGCTAGGCACATTCGTCAGGCCGATTTATATATATATATGTCATGACCATTATTAAAAATACATTTTCGGTGAGTTTGAATTTTGTGTAGATCATATTCGGTTGGGTTAATAGCGATAAAAAAGACAAGCATATTTTTAATTCTGTTTTTTTTTTTTTTTTCTTTTCGAAAAAAGAGGATTCTGCTTTTGAAATTAAATTAATCGTCCACTGGCTAGGAGTTTACCATCGCCACTGGAGACACATTTATAGTGTCGAAACATAATGCCCATTGTGTAGCGATTTTAAAAGTGGTTTTTGTTTTAATTTCCTAAAATAAATAATATTTTAGTTCTACTCTGTATTAAGCCATCTTTTAAATTAAATGTTATGGAGAATGGAATTACACACCATTTGTTCACATAATTAGACTTGATATGCCTTGATCACTCAGCCGGATAGGACCACCTTTTGATGAACATATTAGAGAGGGCACTGAGATTATATATATATATATATATATATATATATATATATATATATGTATGTATGTATGTATATATATGTCCGCCGCTTTCCACAAAAGTAGAAAAGGGTTCTGCAGAATATGGACTGTATTATCAAACGCATCCTTATATATCTGGATATATATATATATATATATATATATATATATATATATATATATATATATATATATATATATA
Organism: Acanthosepion lycidas; assembly: GCA_963932145.1. Lineage (NCBI taxonomy): Eukaryota > Metazoa > Mollusca > Cephalopoda > Sepiida > Sepiidae > Acanthosepion > Acanthosepion lycidas. The sequence continues at coordinate 70,889,213 of OZ010604.1, read as the reverse complement.
TATATAAATATATATATACACGGATATATATATATATATATATATATATATATATTAGGTTGGTGCAAAAATAATGTCGGTTTTTGACGTTAAAAATACGTCAAAAACCGACATTATTTTTGCATCAACCATATATATATATATATATATATATATATATATATATATATATATATATATATATATATATATATGTTTGTATGTGGGTAAAATTCAAGATATTAATAAACACACACACACACACACACACACACACACATATATATATATATATATATAATGACAATAAAATAAAAAAGAGAACGTTCATAAGTAAAATCTTTCTATTTGGTTTAATAAATTCCATGAGAGGAAGCAACGTGTTTGTAAAGAATAGTTTTCCTTTTGTCTTTATTCATATATATATATATATATATATATATATATATATATATATATATATATATATGTATAGGGAGAGTGGGTCAGAGAGAGTCAAAGAGAGAGAGAGAGAGACAAAACAGAGACAGAGAGGAAGAGAAAGATTGAGACAGAGAGAAAGCAGAGAGTGTGAGACAGCTACAGATTAGAGACAGAAAGAGAGAGACAGTGAGATAAAGAGTGACTGAGTGTGAGAAAGAACTAGAGCCATCGACGGTTGTGCTAGCACGAATTCAGAGGTCATCGTGACTGAAGGTGTGAATCTGATGACGATGTCCAAACTGCTGATCCTGCCACATTATGTACTTTCTTCCGCTCAGCATAGTTAAACTGTAAAATGCTGGGGAACTCTGTCGGTTTTGAACAAATATCCTTAATAAAGCATCTCCAACACCCATTCGTTTCCCGCGCAAGCGTATTGGTGTGTTCAGGAAACGAGTAGCCTTTATATTTACAAGAATCTGAAGCTAATGTGTACATCGGTAACTCTAATAAAATCATTTGTCACTTACTATGATTACCGCAGTAATCGAATGTGCATTAATAGAATGGGCATTAATCAAGGGTTACCTGTCACATTGGCGATATTTCGGCCATTGTATGCCAGCCTTCTTCAGGTGATGTACTTTGGAAATTCAAACCGAACTCTTTATCTAGTCCACGGTGGGGGGTAGATTTTTCTAATTCCACGTAGCATTCCTTTGGATATCTCAGTTTTAGTTCATTGAACTCTTAGGATCAAGTCACTGTTTTTTGTATCAATCAACCAATGCTTTAACCCCCTAGTGTATGAATGTTGGGGACTTATAGACCTAATGTTTAAGTAAACCATTTTTTTTACCAGAGCTCATATTACATTTTTTTTTTCATCTCATTTGTTATTATTGTTTCTCTCAAGCTCTCCGTATTACTAGTTTCCATTTTATATTCATTTTCATGCTTGGTCGGCTCAAGAGATTTTGTGGCCTAGCATATGCACGGATTTCTTTCAGCTTTTATATTTTTCAGTGATGTTTTCTGTCTATAATTTTTGCCTCATCCCACAGGCAGTTGTGATCTCCATTTTCACTCCATATGTGGTCAGATGTTTGTTTTCTGGATTTAAATAGCCTGCAAAAGCTTGATAAACCGTAAAACAAATATATCAATCACATCTATTTCAGTCTGTTTGACTGTATCTCAGTCTGTTTACATCTATCTTAGTTTACCTATCTATTGCAATCTATCATATTTTCATATTTATTCATCTATCAATGTCAGTCTAATCATATCTAAATCAGTTTATCTCTCTATTGTAATCTATCATATTTTCATATTCATTCATATATCTATCAATCTCAGTCTATTCAAGACTATCTATTTAAACTATTTACATTTTTTCCCATCTTCGTTGCCATATGCACAATGTTTCGGCTACTGTACACTCTTATTCATGCCCAGTCTTTCCAGCTTATATAGTTTGGCATTTCTGTCTATTTATCTTTACGAAGAATTCTAATCAAACGTCATTTTCTTTTTCTTTTCTTTTTTCAGGTAAGTGATTAAAAACGTTTCAAATAATTGAAAAATCGCGGTAAGTCATTTTAAAAAAAATATTTTATTTTATATTTTACTCATTCGTCCAAGGATCGAATTTCTATGTCGATTACACAAAACAAGTATTCCCTTACACAATAAAATGAATTGTCTCTCCTTCCTTACGAGTGCAGATTTAAAAGTTCTCAGCCCGACCAACTTCTTCAAAAATCTTGCATCTTTTTCTCTTCAGTGGTCACCTCATTTTTTTCCCAAATATAGATACTTATTTATCGAGACATTACATTGATGAAAATGTCCATAGTAACATTTTCTGTACAATATTCGAGAAGTCATGGAAGTCCCTTTAATTTTTCTCCGGCTATTTATTGTTTTGAGATATATCATGTTTGATAAACAAAACTGAATAGCTATAAAAAAAAAGCATTCTTCAAGAATTTAGAGAAAGGAAGACTTTTGAGACAAAGTTATTTGCGTAAAGGTTTTTGTCGTTTTTTTTTAGCATGACAAAGGAGATCTTGGTTTTAATTCGGTCTCATTAACTTTAAAATAAAGCAATAATAACTTACCCCAATTGTCTAATTGTCAACTCCAAGAATGTGTTCTTTGCCACGAAAATATTTGTTGAAAAAAAAAAAAAAAACAGACGGAAGCCACGTCACGTCTGTGAGAAAATGATTAAAATCGTAATGTCTGGTCAGGTTCGATTACTCTGCAGATGTTTCTTTGGATTTTATGAAGAATTTCAAGACGTACGACATGAGCCGAAACCAAATATGACAAGAAGGTTCAATAAACGAACGAATGGTAGATTTGTAAATATGCAAGATGGATTCTGACGAGAAAAATTCATCCAGCACGACACAGAGTCCCAACTTTCCTTGCAGTAGATGCACATATTGATTCGATGTAGTCGCTTGTAGTCAGTGGAAAAAGTGAGGCCAAATAGGCGCGGTGTGTTACTCTCCTAGAATCTGCTTCGTCAGAGCTCCACATGGGGTTGAATTTAGAGTTGTCTGTCTCTCAGATTGGTTGTCGCACACGATTAGGAACCCCAGTCTCTCCTGCAGTTTTAATCATAGCTGGATTCATAAGGTTATTTGTGCGAAAGCGAATATGACGAATTTGACCGGAATTCGAAACCGGCTTACCGATTTCTCATTCACAGCAATTAAATTAATTGAACATCCGCCAGTAATAAGAAGAATGCTGATAACTGTCGCGAACGTTTTACAAATATATGATAAATCCATTAGCAGACATGAATCTGTAGAAGAGAATAAGGAAGTGTTGATTTAAACATGCCATTCATCGTACAGTTTTTGAGTGCAAACAAGATAATGAAAAATTCAGGATTGATCATTTAGTTGCCTCAGTACGCATGCGTTATGTGGGGATATTCGGTTAGTTATTATTTGTTTGGCTCTAATATTGACTATCCAATCGGAAAGAAAAGGTAAAACCCTGTATTCTGGTTAAAAATAATATTTGCACTGTTTGGTTTTGAACTTAATAATTCTATAGTTTGAAGATAAACATGTATTTAGCAAATATTTAATCCCTGAATATAGTTTCAGGTCATAGTTCAATGTTCATTTATCAGTTAGCGCCGCTTTCGTAACTACTGCCCTCCATCTCACAATTGTGATTCATGGTGATATTCAAGTAGAATATTGCAATTGGTTGGCCGGTTCCATTGGCACTCGGGATATCGTGGTTTCTCAATCATTCCTCTCAGAAGTTAAAGAGGCAGCAGATGATTTTGAATTCAGTGTTTACTTCTACTAGACTGGTTGCTAACCAAGACTATAGGGCCCTGTTTGTAAAGTGGAAACCCGGGTTGTGTTAACGGTGAATTTTTTAATTATATATGTATATATATTTATATATGTATATATGGATTCGAATGGAATTCGAACTCGGCTCTCCAATTCCTCAATCCATCCGGCTATCCATTACTCCACCGTGCCACCTCTCTCTATATATATATATCGAATCCATTACATTCACTTACGTGGGGAAGGTGTGAATCCTCTTCTTCTCCCTCCAGCTATGGGTAAATAACAGAACAGGCTGGGTTCTATAGCCTTGGATGGCAACTGGTCTAGGAGAAGGATACCGTGTGGGGACCTTGTGGCACTTTACTACTATAATGTGCTGGGAACTGATCTGCTTGACCCTCATACGTCGAATTCGACAGTCGAGTATATATATATATATATATATATATATATATATATATATATATATATATATATATATATATATGTTTATACGTTCTTTTTATAGATACAAATATTTAAGTAAAGGCTCTGTTTATAATAAACAGTATAAACAACATTTACAAGCCTGGACATTTCTCAGTAAATGTTGTTAATACTGTTTATTATAAACAGAGCATTTACTTAAATATCTATAAAAAGAACGTATAAACATAAAAAATGTATTAAGTAACTGTCGGATTTTTTCCATTTCATAATATATATATATATATATATATATATATATATATATATATATATATATATATATATATATATATGTATGTATGTATGTATGTATGTATGCTGTAGTTTACAATGAAGAAGTATTGGTATGTTTCTTTAGATGAACCAAAAGGGATGAAAATGTTTATTAGTAGAGATCATCACGAAAAAAAAAAAAACATAATGGAGAGTGTGTTTGAATAATTGGTTGTCACGAGTAGCGAGTCTCTCAACATGGATGACATGACTCCTAAATATAAATGAAAGTTGTGTCAATCTGCATTAAAATGATGCTTGGCTGTAAAAAAAATCACCCCCCGGTCCGTGTTTGAAAAATACTCTTTGGCCAAAGATGTTCTGTTGATGCTGTTCTTCCAGGCCTTCAATCTTGGATCGAAGTGTAGCATCTGTCCTTTCTTCCTCTTCTGCTATTTATCCATAGGTGGAAGGAAGAGATGGATTCATGTCTTTTCAAAGAATATTAGCACGTGAATCTAATGAACTAGACTGAGTTTCGAACTCAGCTCTCCGATTCCTCACTCCGACCCGCTCATTACTCGGGGTGCCTTTCGGATTGACAGATTACTTAATTAAATACTACCTGTGATATCATATATTTATTATAAATGTAAATGGGCAGCCACTCGAATCTGAGGTTACCAGAAGCATTTCAGACGACTGCTCAGGCATATTCGTGCTTGTTCAATATACTTTTACTACGTGGCTAGCTAATCCCGTTCCAGACGATTTTGAGTTTGTTCAAAAACCACAGAGCCCAACTGTAGTTTATACTACAACTATACTGAGTTGACCTTAGTTACAATTTCTGGGAGAAGGTGCGTTATCTAGCGTGATCAGCAGTTTGAACAAGGCGAGCACTCTCAAACCCTTGGTCACGATGACTTGTGACTACGTGCTCGCACTACCACCGACGTCTCCCAATACAATGAAGGCTTCCGTCTCACACAAGGCTTGGGTCAACCGGGCCGATAATATAAATTCATGTTCCTGACAAATCGAAGATAGTGAGATTCGAACCCGGGTCTTATGGTCATAAATCGAGCATTCTACGCACTTTTGCTCATATAGAAATATAGATTTATTAACAGAGACTATATCCATGCACATAGGATCGTCCAAGTTGCGTAATGATGAAAAGGAAAGACATTTATTTTGAATAAAAAAGAGTTATGATTCAAATCAACTGCTTTGGTTTTCAACCCACTTAACCTAACGTGTCTATATTCTTTACGGGAATGAATGTTCTTTATGTCTACAAATACACTTGGTAAACATATGAAAGAACTTTTAATTCTCAGAAGTCACTGGATCGTTTGACAGAATTTCTCATCATCGACTGTCGACGACCGTTGACAGGTAAGAGTCGAGATATAATATCCAAGTCGGCCATTAGACAGAGTATAAAAGCGCCTGCGCATTCTGGTTTATCAGCAGCAACACCTCCGCTTCGTTGGAAGTGTATTCTTCTAAAATTCTTTCTTTAGCATAGTCCAAAATGTTACCTTTTCACTTTATTTTCAAGGCCATTGTTTATTTTAAAAATCAAAAAATAATTTATTTTTGTTTGATATAATAACGACTTAGTGATACAAGACTTACTAATTAAGCTGGTGAAGAAGAGATGGATTCATATCTTTCCCAAGGATATTTGCCCGTTAGTAGGTATAACGAACCCAAATGGAAACAGAAATTGCATTCCGATTAACGGTTCCGAGCCATTAACCATTGCACAAACCGCAGATAGAAGCTTACAACACCTGATATTCCGCTATGGTGATATGGACAACTATCTACCTACTGAAGAGACTCGATCTTTCTTATCTTCGCTGATCGTTCCAAAACCAATGTTGATATACTATATGATAAATATAGCATATGAACTTCAAATTTAATGCCTGTTTTTATAGTAAATGTTTGCAATAAGGGCAATAATATATATAACAAAATAATAGATATATAATTGTAATACATTGGTTTTTATAAAAACTCCGTTGACTATTTTCTAATGTAAATATTGCACAATATTTACATGTTACAGTCAGTTCATTACGCTGATTTAATACATCAATATTTTAAGGAAACTTAATAGTAATTAACTTCATATAGACACAGGGGTCATGGATGATTTAAGAACTTAAACTTCCGTTTCTTTTTTTCAAATAATTTCTATTTTACTGTTGGATTTTATTGCTTTATTTTAAATACCAAAAATATTTAGATAGGGACGTTCGATTACGGTATGTATTGTCGCTAAACTAAGAAATATGTTGGTGCCATTTGAATTTAAAAAAGAAAATCAAACTTTTTCTGTTTACTTTTTTTATAAGTAAATGCTAAAGAAATGTGTATTCTAAATCTGTTTGTTCATATATATATATATATATATATATATATATATATATATATATATATATATATGGTGATTGAAAAGTAACTTCCCATTTTAAAACACTTATAATTTATTTATTAACTATGATTTTTATATGCACGTGTTTATCGTTGCTTGGGAATCATTCATGTAAACAGAAACAAACTACCATCACTATCTTTTCCGTATATTTCGTAATATATTGTAATGTAATTGTCATCTTTGATAATGGCTTATGTAAGCCGAAAGCTTAGATTAGATTAAAAAAAATGAGTATCAATATTGTGATTTTCTTTCGTCGTTTGATGATAATGTTATTAAGCTTATCAGACGATATGAAAAGAATTTACATAAAATAAATAGACAACACTTGTCTATATTATTTAATGAAACATTTATCAATATATATCTATATCTATATATATATATATATATATATATATATATATATATATATATATATAGATATATTTATGTGGTGATTGAAAAGTAACTTCCCATTTTAAAACACTTATAATTTATTTATTAACTATGGTTTTTACCAAAAAAATTGATATGAAAGGAAAAGCGTGTAGCATGAGGTTTATCTAAAAATCTATTTGGGCACCGGATTTCGCTACCAGTTTCTCGATCCGGCCAGGAATCCCATCAAGTGATTTCACCGGGAACTCTTGTGTTATGGAAGACATATCTTCTTGCATTCGCCGGTAACATTTTTCCAAAATCTTCGTTTGTTATATCATTGCGTGTGAAATCAAGACTCGTGATTAGCCACTCAAATAATATTTGAGTTAGTTTTCAATCACCACATATATATATATATATATATATATATATATATATATATATATACTTATTTGCCCAAACTGGAGTCAGACTAGATAATGTATATTTTAAGAATGTGCTCAATATACAATTATAAAAAAAAATTGAATGTGTAGAGCGAATATAAAAGATTGAAGAATTCACCTTTGACACGACCCGTATTTCTACATTACAGTCTCTTCAGAATTTTTCAAGCTTTCACACCCACCCACCTCACACACACTCACACACACACACACACACACACACACACACATATATATATGTATATATATATATATATATATATATATATATATATATATAGTAAAGATAATAAGCCGTTGATATATAATGCAAGTGTATACTAGTAATATAAAATATTAAAACTGATCCACAAAAAGAGGTTAATGTATTTATTATTACAAAACAAATTTGGTACACAATAAAATCCAAAATTACCTCATATTGGAAATAGACCTAATTTCAACCACCCCTGACTCCAGTCTCGTGCCTTTCGTCTGGCTAAAACATTGAAATGGCCAAATTTTGTATTAATTTTTCGACAGCAATCACAGTTAAATTTCTAATTCCGTCACGAACTCAGTCTATATACCGGGGTTGAATAAAACTAACGTTTTCGTCGGTTAATTTGGGTCTATTCTCAATATGAGATAATTATGGATATATTGTACCATATATATATATATATATATATATATATATATACGCTGTAGTTTGCAATAAATATTTGGTATATTAATAATAATTGGTATATACTGGTTTCTTTATATGAACCAAGAACCAAAAAGGAGGAAAATGCTCATTAGAAAAGATCCAGATCAACACGAAAAAGATCTCGTCGAGAGTGTGTCTAAATAATTGGTTGTCAGGAGTAGGCAAACTCTCAACATAGATGCCATGACTCCTAAATTTGAATGAAAGTTGTGTTTGCATGAAGATGATACTTGGTCGTAAAAAATTCACCGCCAGTCCGTGGTTGTAAACTGCTGTTTGGCAAGATATGTTCTGTTATTGCTGTACGTGTCGGCCTTTAATCTGGGATCAAAGTGCAGCATCTGTTTTCACTTCCTTTTAAAATTATGAAGTTTACCTGGTGCCGGGGTTGATAAACCAGAAGTAGCATTGCCTCCCTGATTACACAAAGGACGGTGGTATTAATTGATATCAACCTTTGAGTGACAATACTCGACGGAGTTGGCAGTTTGGGGTTTTGACCTATATGCACGAGATTGAATACCTAACATTAAGACAATAACAACCTGTTCAAACTCAGCTCTTTGATGAAACACGTACATACGCATTTCTTGATGATATCATTTGAGAGAACAAGGCTTGTATTTGTGGATATTTGTTCTTTCGTCTGTGTGTTTTATTTCTTCTATTTTGACGGAAAACAACAAAACAGGGACTCTCCATTATATTTTATGTTGTCAAGTAAATACATCGACATCGATTGCGTTTTGTACCACGTGACTAAACTAGTTATTGATAATCTATTTAACACAATATATGTGTGCATTTGTAACCGATTTATATGGGTTTCTTGAACACTTGCCATGAAGCACTAACTGACAGTCTCGTGATAATGTAGTCTTATTAATGATGCCAACTTTGTAAAATAAAATTCTGAACTCATGCGTAGAAATAGACTAATAAAAAGCATAATGTTGATCATTATGTGCCAGAATTAAAAAAAATTGTCTTGTATATCAAAATAAGATTGTGCATATGTATATATATATATATATATATATATATATATATATAGATAGATAGATAGATAGATAGATATAGATATATGCTCGCGTAGCTTGCGACTTTTGAAGACCTAATTTAGAAGCTAATTTGATTAGAATAAATGGATATATAGTTTGCGGAACGCTGTATATACGTTGCTTTTTATATCTCCTGTATGATGCGACACCCTTAAAATTAGCTTCAAAATTTGGTTTTCAAAATTTGCAAGATACGCGAACATCCTTGCTTACAATGTATCTTGCAAATTTTGACTCTTGTTTGTATATGTTTGTATTACTATTTCTGTTAATATATTTGTTTAATTCAATTCCTCTTTTGTATCCTTATTTCTGGCCCTAACAAAGCCACAACATATGTATATATATATATATATATATATATATATATATATATATATATATATATATATATATATATATATATGTGTGTGTGTGTGCATATATATATATATATATATATATATATATATATATACACCCAAGTATATGATTGGTGCATATGGAATGAATTCCAATAACCAACAATTACTATTCCTAAAAGAGTTCTCAATACAAAGTAGAGCAGAATAATTATTTATTTAAAAAAAAAATATAACATAAATATGTTATAAAATCACGACAACACCCTCAACCTATATATATATATAAAATTATTTGGCCAAACTGGAGTCAGACTAGATAATGTATATTTTAAGGAAGTGCTCAATATACAATTATAAAAAAAAATTGAATGTGTAGAGCGAATATAAAAGATTGAAGAATTCACCTTTGACACGACCCTTATTTCTACATTACAGTCTCTTCAGAATTTTTCAAGCTTTCACACCCACCCACCTACACACACACTCACACACACTCATTCATATATATATATAGGCACGGTGGAGTACTGGATATCGGCTTGGATTGAGGAATCGGAGAGCCGAGTTCGAATTCCAGTCGAATCCATTACATTCACTTACGTGCTAATACCCTTGGGAAAGGTATGAATCCTCTTCTTCTCCCTCCAGTTATGGGTAAAATAGCAGGACAGACTGGGTTCTATAGCCTTGGATGGCAACTGGACTAGGAGAAGGACAACTCTGAATTCAAAACCTGCGGAGGGTCGTCTGGTAACCTTGTGGCATTCGGTGCACCAGGTCTCTGTATTCGTGGATGGTCCTACACGAGGCCTTCACCACTATAATCAAATCTCGTGTGGCGGTGTCGGGCTGTCGGTTTCCTGGAAACTGATCTGCTTGACCCTCATACGTCGAATCTCGACGGGAGAATCGATTATATATATATATACACTGCGATATATATATATATATACTTATACTACGAAGTGTAATAAGTTCGACAATTATTTAAATATATTTTATTGCTATACATATATATACACAAATATTTGACTAAATAATCTATTTATAATAAACAGCATTAACAACATTTACCAGTCTGAACGTCCTTGCTGGCCAGACGTTACTTCCTATCTAAAAATGTATAGTACGTAACTTGATAAGACACCAGAGGGTTGGAAGAAAATGACTATTTTTGTAGTGGTTTTATAACATGTTTATAATATTTGATCTACTATGTATTGAGCACTCTTTTAAGAATAGTATTTTTGGTTATTGGAATGTATTCCGTCTACACAAATACTATACTTGTATATATATATATATATATATATATATATATATACATATATATATATATATATATATATATATATATATACATACATATATATATATATATATATATATATATATATATATATATATATATATATATATATATATATTAACATACAACGTGTGTTAGCACGTGCGATACCTAGTCTTCATCAGCCGCCGACCAGGGGTGATATCACGGTTTTGGTGGCTATGGCGGGACCGCCACCCCTGGCGCCATATATATATATATATATATATATATATATATATATATATATATGTGTGTGTGTGTGCGTGTGTGTGTGTGTGTGTGTGAGAGAGAGAGAGAGAGAGAGAGAGTGAGTGTTGTGACGAAAAATTTTAATCAGTCGTATTGACCGACTAAGGAACGAAAGAGAACGGCGAAAATCGTAACCAAATGTCCCTTTTTTTTATATCCCGAGATCTTCTCTGTTGCACAATATGTGGGCTTGTATGCAGGTCTCTAGCGGGACTGAAGTGTCACCTCCGACATAAACATAAAAAAGAAATGATGTTCCCAGAAATCGACGGGAGAATTCACTATATATATTTGAGAAGTAACAAGACGGTATGCAGTGCGAGCTATGAGCAAATCTGATTCTGTTATCATCGCACTTGATATCTTGGGAGTAGAGATCTATAATTTTAGCTTTCTGCAACGATTTCATTTTTTTTTTCATATGCTTTTGTGGCAGGACTGATCGTAGTTCACTTCACCGATAATACACTTGCTTCCAACGACCTGAGCATCTGGGAGTTCTTAGCCGAGAAATACACCAGCGTACTGGAATGACTTTCCTGTTCACCTGATCTTGCTCCGTATGAATTTTCCTTTTCCCCAAGGTGAAGGGAATCATAAAGTTGACCCGTTTTAAAAGGCAAGGCTGTAACGACGGAGCTGAGAGCCATCCAAGAATAATCCTTCCAATAGTGCATGAAATTGAGGCCGAGAAGGATGGAAACGTGAAAAGGACACACACACACACACACGTATATATATATATATATATATATATATATATATATATATATATATATATATATATAAATGGAATAATAATAAAATAAACGAAAGAAAATTAATCTACAATCTGAAGATTTTAATTTTTTAATTTTTTTTATTGTTCAAAATATATATATATATATATATATATATATATATATATATATATATATATATATAAATGGAATAATAATAAAATAAACGAAAGAATATTAATCTACAATCTGAAGATTTTAATTTTTTAATTTTTTTTATTGTTCAAAATATATATATATATATATATATATATATATATATATATATATATATATAAATGGAATAATAATAAAATAAACGAAAGAATATTATTCTACAATCTGAAGATTTTAATTTTTTAATTTTTTTTATTGTTCAAAAAAAAAATATATATATATATATATATATATATATATATATATATATATACAGGTACCGTATAGACCAGCTGGATGTTTTCCGTAAAAGATGTCTGCGAGCAATCTGTGGAGTTAACCTTCAAGATAGGACATCTAACGTAGATCTCTTTAATAGGTGTAATATTGGAGGAATCGAGTCTTTTCTCATACAATCTCAGTTAAGGTGGACTGGTCAACGTCTTGAGAATGTCTGATGACAGGATACCCAAGATCCTAATGTACAACCAGTTAGATCAGAGCTACAGGAATTTAGGGCACCCATGGCTAAGATAAAAAGACAAGCTGAAAAGCAACTTGTCATCTGTCAGTATACCACTACCTCTCTTGAGTGCTTAGTCTTGGAGCGGGTAGAATGGAGAACAATGTGTTTTAGCGAACTCAGTAATTTTCAATCTGCTTGTCTGAATTATCTTCAAGAAGCGAGAGCAAGATCTAAAAGGTCAGTCAATCTAACAGCGATATCATTGCACAATCCTCACTCTTGCTCCATATGCGGTCTCCATTGTAAAGCACTTCCGGGTCTTAAGTCCCACTTAAGATTATCGCACAAAATTTCATAACTGAATCAGTCAAGTTGTCAGTTCCTCAGATATCGATACCGACGGGAGAGTCGATTATTATATAATTATTATGATTACTTTCTATTTTAAAATATGGTTCCATCGCTACACAGGAATTACCATGTTTCAAAACGAAAACTAGAATTTTAAATTTAATTATAAAATTAAATCTAAAATCCATAGCTCCGTTTCATTCTGAAGGAATTTTTGGAATAACCTATGAAGAAATTTACTTAATTTATAAGCACAGACAATCTTAATATTTTAAATTGTTAACGTTACGGAAGACAATCATTTTGATAAGGAGTGGGAAGGGTTTTAATTTTCGTAGACAACTTATATATCAAATAAAAGTTACTTTCAAAATCAGGTTAAGTTAAGGGAGGGTAGGGGTGCCTGCACACAAAAATTGATATCTGTTTTTCGAGTGTCGTCTGAGTTTTTCAATAATAAAACTTTTGGCATTTTTATTTAGCCGCTAAATTTATAATTTTATGCACAAAGATTTCTTAAAAGGTTCGTCTGAATATGAGTAAGTCGTATTTTTAGTATTTAAAATCTGTTCCTACAAACTTAAAGTACTGCTCCTATTTTTAATAACTCATAAACTCTACGATAATTTTTGCAAATAAATATATTAGAATTACATTCGTATTTTGAAAAATTATTAATAAAAGATCAAATATAAATGTTTATGTTTCATCTTTCATCCCTTTTTGAAAATTAATCATTAGAGAAAATATGTGACAGTCTACTATTTCATTTCTTTGATTAAGTAAATTTTCATTTTTCAGAAATTAAATAATGTATAATTTTTTATGTATGTACAAAGGACATGGATAATTTAATGATCTACAAGCTCTAGCTCTTCTTTTAAGTGCCAGAAATGTTTAGATAGATAGAGACGTTTGATTTCTGTATTTATTATTTTTAAAGGAAATTTGATGTTGGTTCCAACGTCTTTTGAATTCATGCTTTGTGCATCCAGTATAGATTTTAACTATGTCTGGATCTTCAATAGATGAAATATTGCATTGATAAACTAATTATTCTATACAACATTTATTATTGAGAGGACAATTTTGTGGATTATGACAGTTACATAATTCTTCCTTATCTTCATTTCTTTTTATTTTATGATTTTGGTCGAAGTGTTTACTCACGATATTAGTATTACGTATCTTAATGATCATTTCTAAGTTTTCAGTACAACTGTAACATAATTTTAGGGTATTTTTTATTAAAACTCGTACTGAGATTACTGTCTCTAGGAATGTTTATCAATTAATGCAATAAAATTTAGTTCTAATTTATTTTTTAACATTTGCCTGTACAGGGTTGTATACCAAATGATTTTTCTCTTTCTGTTTTTCGTGTTGTGACCATTTTCATTTTTATATAATTGAGTTTTGGGCATTTATAGACAAAATTCTTTAGAGCTTTATTATAGAAATGTCTATATTCATAGAATATTTTCTCATTCAAAATTATGTTTTTTCTACATCTGTTATGTTTGTGTAAAATCCATAGTATTTGTGAAAAGTTCTTTTGATATCGATTGGTAGTAATTTTCAGTATCAAACTGTATAATTTGGTTTCTCTTTGATATTAGTAAACCAATTTGTAACTTCTTTGGTATTGATCCAATGATTTAATCCTTCGTAATCCTTTATTTGTTGGTTGATCCTTTCCAGGATTTTCTTACTAATTCTGCCGATTCCAGGTCGTATGGGGTTGATGATTCTTGAAGACGGATTAGCTTCGAAATCGGGTTTGTGATTTTTTATCGTTATGTAGCACTCTTTTTCGATAAGTTTACCTACACTGTCAATAATTTTCAATTTATCTGTGATTTTTTACTACTAATATTAATGTTTTCCACCATATTCACGTAATTATAACTGTATTATTTCCATTAAATCATTTTCAAGTTTCCTATTAATTTAGTATATATATATATATATATATATATATATATATATATATATATATATATATATATATATATATCTGTGTATTTAGGCGGCATTTTTTCAGTGATTCATATTTCATTAAATAATATAGACAAGTTTGATAGATTAAAAAATTCACGAACATAGCGTGGTCATGTGTGAGGTCATCGGACGCGGTGCGATTTTCGATTCCAGCGTCTCGTATGTACGAGTTTTTCGTTGCTTGGAAATCTTCCTTGCAAACCAAAACAGACTATCATTGTCGCTATGTCCGTGTATTCTTTAATTTATTCTAATGTAAATGTCATCTTTGTTCATGGCTTGTGTAAGCCGAAAGCTTAGATAAGACTGAAAAACATGTATCAATATGGTGATTTCCTCTCGTCTTTCAATGATAATGTTATTAAGCTTATATAACAATATGAAAGGAATTTACTTAAAATAAATAGACAAAACTTGTCTATATTATTTAATAAAACATGCATCAATATATATATATATATATATATATATATATATACAAATATATATATATATATATATATATATATACAAATATATATATATATATATATATATATATATATATATATTCCAAATTTGAAAATAAATAAATAATTGTTATAATTCTTTTTCTATCCTTTGCAAATGATTCAAATTTTAGTATGTTATTATGGATGATAACGATTACCAGTTGTCAAAATTTCAGCTTTTCAAATTTGTTATTTCTAACAAATATTAGGTTTCAAAATTTTGTCCCTTAGTTTTGGACGCTACTGTATATATATTAGGTTGGTGCAAAAATAATGTCGTTTTTTGACGTTCAACTTCAAAAGAAAAACATTATTTTTGCATCCAACCTATTAGGTTGGTGCAAAAATAATGTCGTTTTCTCACATAGTAACATATGTGAGAAAACGACATTATTTTTGCACCCTAATTATATATATATATATATATATATATATATATATATATATATATATATATATATATATCCTTGTGCAGGTATGCAGAAAATAGAAAAGAACACGTTGGTTGCATAATCCGGGGTTCCTTAGTATTTTTGTTTTTATTTTTAAAAAACAGTGCTCCATACAGAAGTAGACCTTATATTATAATAATATTTTTTGTTTAAAAATATGATTCCTAGCTTTAATTGAAAAGCACTTTCCCACTAATAGCAAACTTAGCAACATCTTTAACAAAAACACATTGAAACTGAGTTACAGCTGCACTGAAAATATAGAAAGAATCATAAAAAGACACAATAAGAAAATCCTAGAAAAACACGCATACCAAAACAGTAATAAAACACATAAACTAAAACTAGATAAAAATAACGAAAAATTATGCGATTGTAGAAACCCTAAAAACTGCCCGTTGGAAAATAAATGCCTCACAAAATCCGTGGTATACCAATGCACTATCTCATCCATTGAGAGCCCTAACACTGATAGGATATACATAGGATCAACAAAGAATAGTTTTAAAATTAGATGGAGACAACACAAGAGCTCTTTCAACAATATTCAAAATAGAAATCAGACATCTCTATCCCAATATTTCTGGCATCTAAAGGAAACGAATAAAACACCAAAAGTAAAATGGAAAATAGTAAATAGAACAAGAACCTGTAGAACCTGGGATGACCCATGCCTCTTATGCTTACAGGAAAAACTACACATCATTAAATTCCTAAATAATGAAAAATTATTAAACCATAGGCAGGAGTTAACGGTTTTTTGCCGACATCAACAGACTTTCGCATTAGATAATTAGCATAAAAAAAAAAAAAAACATAGCTAAGTAAAATTCTAAAAAGCTCAGCCAAACCCTTAAATAGGAAAAACCCTTTTTGTCGTCGTCAAAAAAACTAAAAAAACAAACTGAAATTCAATGCAAAGCGATCTGTATATTAAACACCCACTTAAATAAACAAATAAATAAATAGATAATCAGATAGACAATAATAAAAGACAATTCTCCAGACACATAACGACTGTAGGCGCGCCATAAAAATATCCTTCACTGGGAACCAACTAAAGGATGACCGTAAACATTAGCCTTGAAATAGATACCCTACCCAACCTTAGCAAAACCTCTCAGAGGATGATGAATCTACTGATAAGAATTAACTCCCTGACCACTTAAAGAAGGAAAATAGTATAGCCACTCCCACAATAACAAATTCTGTAAAAATACACGTAAACCGAGAGATAGCTTATTCCTAAAATTTCGCTTGAAGATGAAACGTGACTAAACATCTCAATCCAACTTAATTTTATTAATTATTTGGATGATTTCGACTCCCGTTTTTGAAACATGAGAACTCTTATGTAGCGAAGGAATCATATTTTTAAACAAAAAATATTATTATAATATATATATATATATATATATATATATATATATATATATATTTATATTTATATATATATATATATATATATATATATATATATATATATATATATATATATATATTATTAGGGTTCAAAAATAATGTCGTTTTCTCACATAGTAACATATGTGAGAAAACGACATTATTTTTTAACCCTATTAATATATATATATATATATATATATATATATATATATATATATATATACACTCACGCTATGGAAGCATTCATAAACTTAAACAAAGAGACCATCCAGAAGAGATGCAGGAGATTCCGAAACTGTTCGGAGGTCTTGGTTGAAGCCAATGGCGATGTTATTGGACAAATTTAGTCTTTATTATTTCAAGTTATATTTGTGTCATTTTGGTAAATATATCTGTTAAGATGAGATGTCAGTGTTATTTTCATTTTTGCGTAATTTAGACGACAAATTATCCATTACATTTTGAATTACCGGTCTTATACTATATAGATGTATTGGTAATTTTACAATAAAAATTGATTGTTGGTAATTTCACGACAAAAATCTGTTGTTGGTAATTTTTTTTTATAAAACTTTATGCTGTGATTTTTACTAGAAAACTCTATTTTGACAATTTCCTATTGTTTTGATTTTAGTTTGGTATTTCACTATTTTCCCATAGCTGGGACCCTAACAAGTGCTACCCGCCGGGTCAGCATGAATCTTGGAACAAGAGCAGTTAAGAGATGCTTTCACGCCCCCGCTCAAAATCTCCACTCTTTCAATCAGAGGATTTGCCGCCGGATATGGTTTATCTTCATACATAAGTCTTAATATGATGTTGAAAGGCATATTCTGTTCTTCCAATACACTTCCACGCGCGAGGCTTAGAAGGATTAGAGATTAAAATGAGGGCGTAGTTCCAGTATGAACAGAAAGGATATTTAAACATCTGTCATCAGTACATCGTAGAAAACTAAAATATAAAAAAAAGACGCATGAACCAAGGCCAAAAGAAATGGATACCTAGCAATGAATTGAAAGCGCCCAGACGACAGCCAAAACAATTGAAAAGACAGCGAGTGTCGAGAGAGGATTCGCTGCCATTTGATATCAGACGAATATAAGTTGGAGCAGAAAGACAGAAAACTTGGTTGGTTGATTTTGTTTAACGGCATATCAACACCTCTATGGGTTATTTAATTCCGATATATATATATATATATATATTGTACGCAATTTTATGCTCTCATCTATAGATATTTTCTACATAATGTAATATTAAGACATTTTTGCTTATGCATTCTTTTTATAGATACAACTATCTAAGTCAATGCTCTGCTTAGAATAAACAGTATTAAACAACATTTACTGGTCTTAATGTCCGAGAAATTTTCATAGAAAATTTCTTCGTCTCCCGATAGGAATCGAACCTGTATCCTATGCGGAACCGTCATATAGCGTGATGTGCCTTAACCGATTGGGCCACACAGAATCGCTTGGTTAGCAAAGTTGATATTACTGTCTTTAAACTACAGTCTTCCACGAATCTCTCACGTACATTCATATCTGCTCAATCGGTTAAAGGCACGTCAAACTAAATGACGGTTCCGTATAGGAAACAGGTTCGATTCCTGTCGGAGGACGAATATTTTCTATGAAGATTTCTCGGACATTCAGGCCGGCATATGTTATAAATACTGTTTATTATAAAACAGAGCATTTACTTAAATATTTGTATCTATAAAAAGAATACCCGCCCGGCCCGGTGGCTAGGATCAAAGTGTAGTATCTGTGCTTTGTGAGCTGCCGGGTTGGGTGTCTGTCGAACCCTCTGCTTGCAGGGAGGAACCCTGACGAAGCTCCGCCGAAGGGTAGTGTTTCGTTGGGGGAGGTTGACGGAACTGGCCCCCCTCGGGGGGTTTGGATGGTTATTTATTTTTGGCTGGGCCTACGGGCTCGGAGATACCCACATTAAAAAGGCCTTGTGCCACATTCAGTCCTCGTGGGTGGATTGATAAATACCATCTATAAAAAGAATACCCGCTCGGCCCGGTGGCTAGGATCAAAGTGTAGTATCTGTCCTTTGTGAGCTGCCGGGTCGGGTGTCTGTCGAACTCTCTGCTTGCAGGGAGGAACCCTGACGTAGCTCCGCCGAAGGGTAGTGTTGCGTAGGGGGAGGTTGACGGAACTGGCCCCCCTCGGGGGGTTTGATGGTTATTTATTTTTGGCTGGGCCTACGGGCTCGGAGATACCCACATTAAAAAGGCCTTGTGCCACATTCAATTCTCGTGGGTGGATTGATAAATACCATCTATAAAAAGAATACCCGCCCGGCCCGGTGGCTAGGATCAAAGTGTAGTATCTGTGCTTTGTGAGCTGCCGGGTCGGGTGTCTGTCGAACTCTCTGTTTGCAGAGAGGAACCCGGACGAAGCTCCGCCGAAGGGTAGGGTTTCGTTGGGGGAGGTTGACGGAACTGGCCCCCCTCGGGGGGTTTGATGGTTATTTATTTTTGGCTGGGCCTACGGGCTCGGAGATACCCACATTAAAAAGGCCTTGTGCCACATTCAATTCTCGTGGGTGGATTGATAAATACCATCTATAAAAAGAATACCCGCCCGGCCCGGTGGCTAGGATCAAAGTGTAGTATCTGTGCTTTGTGAGCTGCCGGGTCGGGTGTCTGTCGAACTCTCTGTTTGCAGAGAGGAACCCGGACGAAGCTCCGCCGAAGGGTAGGGTTTCGTTGGGGGAGGTTGACGGAACTGGCCCCCCTCGGGGGGTTTGATGGTTATTTATTTTTGGCTGGGCCTACGGGCTCGGAGATACCCACATTAAAAAGGCCTTGTGCCACATTCAATTCTCGTGGGTGGATTGATAAATACCATCTATAAAAAGAATACCCGCCCGGCCCGGTGGCTAGGATCAAAGTGTAGTATCTGTGCTTTGTGAGCTGCCGGGTCGGGTGTCTGTCGAACTCTCTGTTTGCAGAGAGGAACCCGGACGAAGCTCCGCCGAAGGGTAGGGTTTCGTTGGGGGAGGTTGACGGAACTGGCCCCCCTCGGGGGGTTTGATGGTTATTTATTTTTGGCTGGGCCTACGGGCTCGGAGATACCCACATTAAAAAGGCCTTGTGCCACATTCAATTCTCGTGGGTGGATTGATAAATACCATCTATAAAAAGAATACCCGCTCGGCCCGGTGGCTAGGATCAAAGTGTAGTATCTGTGCTTTGTGAGCTGCCGGGTCGGGTGTCTGTCGAACTCTCTGCTTGCAGAGAGGAACCCTGACGTAGCTCTGCCGAAGGGTAGTGTTGCGTTGGGGGAGGTTGACGGAACTGCCCCCCCCCTCGGGGGGTTTGGATGGTTATTTATTTTTGGCTGAGCCTACGGGCTCGGAGATACCCACATTAAAAAGGCCTTGTGCCACATTCAATCCTCGTGGGTGGATTGATAAATACCATCTCTAAAAAGAATACCCGCTCGGCCCGGTGGCTAGGATCAAAGTGTAGTATCTGTGCTTTGTGAGCTGCCGGGTCGGGTGTCTGTCGAACTCTCTGCTTGCAGGGAGGAACTCTGACGAAGCTCCGCCGAAGGGTAGAGTTTCGTTGGGGGAGGTTGACGGAACTGGCCCCCCTCGGGGGTTTGATGGTTATTTATTTTTGGCTGAGCCTACGGGCTCGGAGATACCCACATTAAAAAGGCCTTGTGCCACATTCAATTCTCGTGGGTGGATTGATAAATACCATCTATAAAAAGAATACCCACCCGGCCTGGTGGCTAGGATCAAAGTGTAGTATCTGTGCTTTGTGAGCTGCCGGGTCGGGTGTCTGTCGAACTCTCTGCTTGCAGGGAGGAACCCTGACGAAGCTGCGCCGAAGGGTAGAGTTGCGTTGGGGGAGGATAACCATCCAAACCCCCCTCGGGGGGTTTGGATGGTTATTTATTTTTGACTGGGCCTGCGAGCTCGGAGATACCCACATTAAAAAGGGCTTGTGCCACATTCAGTCCTCGTGGGTGGATTGATAAATACCATCTATAAAAAGAATGTATAAACATAAAAATGTCTTAAAATAATTGTCGGACTTTGTCCATTTCATAATAATGTTCTACATTCAGAGTATACTTATGATTTTTTTTTTTTAGATATAATTGTTTTTAGATCATGCTATTCATTGTTGATAATTTTACTATAAAAACGTATTTTTATAATTTTTAGAGTTGCGTTGATACTCATTTTGCTACAAAAATCTGTTGTGGCTCATTTTATTATAGAAATTTGAATTTTTTTACTGGGGGATCATTATTTACCCATAGCTTTTGAAAGACATATTCTATTCTTCCAATGTCCTATCGGATGTCAGTGTCTCATCTTCTCTCCTGTGTTAAAATAATTCCTAGATAGAAAAATAATACTAATCAGAAATAAGAACTGATGTTTATAAGGGTTAGAAATAAAAATCAGCGTCGTTCTAACATAGGCAGAAATGTTATTCAGCCATCAGGACATCGTCGGAAAACTAAAATATAAAAAAAGATGCATGAACGAAGGCCAAAAGAAATGGATACATGACAATGAATTGAAAGCGACCAGACGACAGCTAAGATAGCAAGTGTCGAGAGATGATTCGCTGCCATTTGATATCAAATATAATTTTTTAGATATATAGTTTGCAGGTCATGGTTAGGTTTGGTTTGTTTTGTTTTACGGCGTATCAAAGTCAATGGGTTATTTAATGCCGACAAGATTTTTACTGCTGTTAATATTTTTATCTATCTATCTATCTATCTATCTATCTATCTATCTATCTATCTATCTATCTATCTATCTATCTATATATTGGTTTGGTTTGTTTTGTCTTACAGCGTATCAAAATCAATGGGTTATTTAATGCCAACAAGATTTTTACTACTGGTAATATTTTTTATCTATGTATCTATCTGAGTATATATTGGTTTGTTTTTTGTTTTACGGCATATCGACCTCAATATGTTATGTATTGCCGACAAGATTTTTACTCCTGGTAATATTTTTTATCTATCTATCTATCTATCTATCTATCTATCTATCTATCTATCTATCTATTGGTTTGTTTTGTTTTGTTTTGTTTTTTATCTCAAATATTTTAAAGATCATTGTTTTTATTCGGGCAAAAATCAGTTTACTAAGGATAGAAAACAGAGAGGTGGTTTTGTTTGATTTGATTTGCTTAATTTTACGGTATATCAAATAATACCTCATCTCAGAAATATCGACAGATCCTGAAAGGCCGAAACATTGTAATAATATGGCGACAAAGAAGAAGACAATAGTCCGAATAATGTAAATAGTGTACATAATACCTCATCTCAAAAATATAGAGATACTGAAAGGCCGAAACGTTGTACTAAATATGGCGACAAAGATGAGGACAACAGTCCGAATAATGTAAATAGTGTATATAATACCTCATCTCAGAAATATTGACAGATACTAAAAGGCCAAAACGTTGTAGTAATTATGGCTACAAAGATGAGGACAATAGTCCGAATAATGTAAATAATGTACATAATACCTCATCTCAGAAATATAGACAGATGCTAAAAGGCCGAA
The DNA here is from genome assembly GCA_963932145.1 of Acanthosepion lycidas. Lineage (NCBI taxonomy): Eukaryota > Metazoa > Mollusca > Cephalopoda > Sepiida > Sepiidae > Acanthosepion > Acanthosepion lycidas. The sequence continues at coordinate 70,866,209 of OZ010604.1, read as the reverse complement.
ACATTGTAGTAATTATGGCTACAAAGATGAGGACAATAGTCCGAATAATGTAAATAATGTACATAATACCTCATCTCAGAAATATAGACAGATACTAAAAGGCCGAAACGTTGTAGTAATTATAGCGACAGAGATGAGGACAATAGTCCGAATAATGTAAATAATGTACATAATACCTCATCTCAGAAATGTAGATAGATACTGAAGGGCCGAAAAAAATCTAATTTCATCATGTAGATGCTGAATGTATGATCGACATTTACAATGTTATATAAATAGAGATGGAACGTTTGTGTAATCTTGAGAAGGTAAGATAAATCTGCGGGTACATATAACACTGGAAAGGTATTACTAACATTAAGAACACTATTATAAATAACAAATAGCAAAAACGAATATGCTAGCTGGTAAAAGGTGACAAACAACCTGTCCGAACGTTTTAATTGAATAAGAAGTGATAGTAACGTATTCTTCTTTATTGATTGATTCGTTTTTTACGACTTTACAGAAAATATTTTATAATTGCAAAAACGGAGATACAAAATGCAATCGATTTTTCTTATTACATTAGTGCACATTTTCTGAAAATTACTGAACTGTTGTATCTGGTTGAAATGGTCAGCTGAACAGCTTTTTTCTTCATCAGCTCTTTTTTGTGTCAACATTTTTTCATTTTTATTATAGAAGAATGAAATCGTTAAGATGTCAGTTTGTTGTAACTCATGTTTTCGAGATAACAGAGGGAAATAAATAAGGAAGACAAACTCTTCCATTCATTTATGTCCTATATAACACTATTATAGTCTGTTCTTATCTATCTATCTATCCTTCTATCTATCTATCTATCTATCTATCAAATCTTGTGTTTTTGATATAACAGAGAGAAATAAATAAGGAAGACAAACTCTTAGGTAAGTAATGAAATGGTTTATTACACCAAGGTATACTTAGCAACTGACCTAATGCTAACTCTCCTCAACTCTCCTTATTTACATAAATAGACAACTCCATTCATTTATGTCCTATATGACACTATTATAGTCTGTTCTTATCTATCTATCTATCTATCTATCTATCTATCTATCTATCTAATCTTGTGTTTTTGAGATAACAGAGAGAAATAAAGACAAACTCTTAGGTAAGTAATGAAATAGAAGGTTTACTACACAAAGGTACACTTAGAAAACAGAGCGGGATGTGGCATAAAGCCGGTTTAATGTGGGTATTTCTTAACCCCTAGACCTGGGCAAAAATTCCCCGTAGAGCCAGTAATAACGGGGTCGGCTTTGTCTACCTCCTCAGACGAGAGACTGCCCTTCGGCAGAGCCTCGTCTGGTTTCTTCTCTGCCTTAAGGCAGAGTGTTCGACAAGCACTAAGAGCTAATCATGCGGCTAAGACCTAATGTTAACTCTGCAGTTGCCCGAGCTCCCCACAGAGGGGGATGTGGAACAAGGCCGGTTTTAAAAATTCCCCGTAGACCCCGTATCAACGGAGTCGGGTTTGTCTACATCACCATACGAGATTCTGCCCTTCGGCATAGCATTGTCTGGTTCATCTCCGCCGAAAGGCAGAAAAATCGACAAGTAGTCGTAGCTTAACGGGGGGCTAAGACCCAGTATTTTCCCAAGTCCTCACTACAAGGCGGCATGTGGCTTAAGGCCGGATTTTTTTCAACGTAGGATGTTCCGAGCCCGTAAGCTAGGGTAAAACGAGTTTGGGTTTGTCTACCTCCCCATACGAGACTCTGCCCTTCGGCATAGCTTCGTCTGATTCCTCTCTACCCGACAAGCACTAAGAGATTGTTGCGGCTAAGACCTAATGCTAACTCGGGATGTGGCACAAGGCCGGTTTTAACGTGTTTTTTTTTTTCGGGCCCGTAGGCCTCGGCAAAAATTCCTCGTAGAACCCATAATAATTGAGTCGGGTTTGTCTACCTCCCCAAATGAAACTCTACACTTCAGCATGGCCTCGTCTCGGTTACTCTCTGTCCGAACGCAGATAGCTCGACAAGACGTAATGCTAACGCGCGACTAAGACGTAATGCTAACTCTCCTCAAATGCTCTTATTTATATAAACGGATGATTCCATTCAGTTATGTCCTTGATAGCATGAAAACTTTAAATACATTCAAGTTTTGGATCAGTCATATCAAATTTTGTATAGTAGATAAAGAAAATAGACATAAACTCATTAACAAAATTTTAAAACCACTCAGCTGTAACCTGGATATTTTTGTTTATACGAGGCAGAATCATTCAACGTAAGTATTAGTCATTATTGACATATGAGTTATGGTAAAAACAATTGTCATTGCTATAGTATTAGTTCAATTATTTAGGCTTAGAATATGGACAAGAAATCCTTCTTTTATTGTTTCTTTATTGATTGATTTGTTTTCGACGACTTATCTACCTTTTGGTTATTTGAAACCAGAACATATTTTAAAATTGCGAAACGGAGATACAAGATGCAACAGCTTTTTCTTATTACATTAGTGAATATTTACTGAAAATTACTGAACAGTTGTATCGTGTGTTTTCGAGATAACAGGAGAAAATAGATAAGGAAGAGAAATTATGAAAAAGAAGGTTTATTTCCGCATGTACACTTAGAAAATGACCTAATACTAACTCGGTGTTTACCTGATCTCCCCACAGAGAGAGATGTGGCATAAGGCCGGTTTAATGTGTTTTTTCCGAGACCATAGGCTTTGGCAAAAATTCCCCGTAGAGCCCGTAATAACGGGGTCGGCTTTGTCTACCTCCACAGACGAGCTCCCCACCGAGGGGGATGTGGCACAAGGCCGGCTTTAACGTGTGTTTTTTTTTTTTCCGAGCCCGTAGGCCTTGGCAAAAATTCCACGTAGACCTCTTAATAACGGATTCCGGTGTCTCTACTCCCCAGACGAGACTGCCCTTCAGCATAGCTTCGTCTGGTTCCTCTCTACCCGAAGGCAGAGAAATCCTCCTTTACATCAACATGAATTAATCGAATTGTTTGATTGATTGATTCCTTTTCTACTGCTTATCATCTCTTTGAAGGTTATGTAAATTCAGAAATTATTATTTTAGATTGTAAGAATTGTTTCTTTTTGAGACAATAACGATTTAAGGATACAAGTCATACTAATTAACCCATAGCTGGAGGAGAAGAGGTGGATTTATAATTGAATTCGGGCGGGAATTGGAACTCGACTCCCCAATTAACAATTCCGAATTGTTATCCATGACACCACCCACACATGTTTTACAGCACCTAGTATTCTCAACTGGTCACCCATCTAGCTACTGACCAGGTTCGACGTTGCTTAACATCGCTGATTGTAAGGGAATCGGGGTTTTAACGTGATATGATCGTAAGAAAACAAAAGAAAAATGATAAAGTAACTGAATTGAGAAGTCCATGAAAAAGTCGTAGAAAACGGCGGGAAAACAACAAGCGAAAATGGACGCATTTGATGAATGAAGCAAATTCAATATATAGGATTTTAGAAGTGGTTTTGAAAGAAGTGAACTTAAGCTAAGATTTTGTAATAAAATTTAAATTTGGCAGAGGAAAAAAATCGAAAACTGAAGAAAACTATTCTGTGCAAAGAAAAGATGAGAAATAACCTGAAAATAAACCCCGGAAAACAAATTGTCTTTTTAAACTATCAAAAAACAAAACTTTTATTAAATCGGGAAACCTACGAGGAAAATATTTTTTCGATATTTTGACGTTTTGATGTATGAGAGTGTATGCTTATGTGTTTTTTTTTATTTCTGTTGTTTTTTCATGTTTTCTTTTGCTTTCTGGCCTGGCATATATATATATATATATATATATATATATATATATATATATATATATATATATATATATATAAATATAAAAGTGAACATAGAAGTCAACACTTAGAGGCGACAGTCTGTTTCATGCTATATGCAATCGTCAGGCCACGTGTGCTGTTATTTTTCGGCTATTTATATATCTTAAATATAATATAAATAATATATAAATAGCCGATAATAATATAAATAATATATAAATAGCCGAGAAAAATAACAGTACACGTGGCCTGACGATTGCATATAGCATGAAACAGACTGTCGCCTCTAAGTGTTGACTTCTATGCTCACTTTTATATTTACACACGCTCTATCTCTGATATTGAGCACTTTATTCCATAAATATAGCACACCTTAAGACTATATTTCTTTATATATATATATATTCCATCAGGTTATTTGATTAATATGTATCTTACTAAAGACGTACACGCTATATTTTTGAAACTGTTAAGATGGCAGAATATTAAAGATATTAAATATCAAGAGATCACATCATTTTTTGTCTTTTAAGAAGACAATCCTTCAATAAAGCATTTAGGCTAACGCGACAAAAGTTCAAAGAGGTTTCTATAACAAGACTTCCAACAGCAGCAACAACTGAAATGGGTAGCACATGTAACTACTATATTAAATAAGGATATAATCAAGATATTGAATTTCCACACTGCCAAAAGCAAGACAGGTTCCCATAAAATACAAGAAATTGTGG
>OZ010604.1:70759168-70856668 GCA_963932145.1 Acanthosepion lycidas | reverse complement strand
AATAATAATAATAATAATAATAATAATAATAATAATAATAATAATAATAATGATAATTCGTTGCAGGGCAAATACCTAAAAAGAAAAGATGTTGATAGGTTGTACATATAAAGATCTTTAAGTGGCCGAGGTCGAATCTAACGTGAACTTACTGTAAAAACTACAACATTCGGATTTGAAGCATACTTCACAAAATTCAATGACCTCTCCTACACATTGTAAAACTTCAAATCCACTCCATCAACAAAAAAGCTACACTCTTCAAGAAACAGTTTAATATACTCGAAACCCTGCCAACAAAAAAACGAAGCGAACGCCAAACTTGTAAAACAGAAAGCAAAATAAATTGGCCAAATGAAATTAGAAAAAAAAAAATGGAAACACGAGGCATTGCTTGACAAATACCTAAAAAGAACGAAAGGAGCAGATGGGGACCAACAGAAAATACATCAGTGGCTGAGGAGCACCGAGTTGAAGCTAAGACAGAAGGAAGGCATAATTATTGCAGCTCAGGACTAAAGCGCTCTCAACCAGATCCTATCACTGTCACATAACCAAGGATGAAACTTAACCAAAATGCAGGATTTGTCGGCCATATTATCTCAGAATGTCCGTAACTAGCAAAAAATGAATATGCCCAAAGACATAATAAGGTAGCGACATATATGCATGAAAGTTATGCAAGAAGCAGAAAATCGAAACCACTGAGAGATGGTATGAACATCAACTAGACACAATTACCAAAATAACGATGTAACTATCCTGTGGAACATGCCAATTCAAACCTGACAGGAAAATAAAAGCCAACAGACCTGATATTATCATAAAAGACAAGAAATTTAGGAAGTATATGTTTATTGAAATAGCAGTACCATCTGAGAGAAACACCTTCATGAAAATTATGGAGAAATTGTCCAAATACAAGGACCTAGAGATCGAGATTAATAGGATGTTTTGAATGAAGACTTAGACAGTACCAATAGTAATTGGAGTACTGGGCCTTGTGAGAAAAGGAATGAACAGTTTTACTAAGAGTGTCCAAAGTAATATCAACATAGAAGCTGCCCAGAAAATCTCCCTACTAGGAACGTACCATATACTAAGAAAAGTGCTATCAATTAAATGACAATTCTACTAGAGGGCCTAAGGACCATAATCTGCATCCGGCTCTACAGGAAAAAAGCAGGAAACATAACATACGCAACGACAACAACAACAACAACAACTAATAATAATAATAATAATAATAATAATAATAATAATAATAATATTTAAGTCTCCATAAATGAATGGTTTCGTATCTCATAAAATAGGCTTTTAGTCGAGATAATGAGAACAATATCGATTCAAATATTTTTTTTTATTTCTATTAACTATTCAATTATTTTTTTGTCTTTCTTTTGTTAGTATTGACAATATTTCCTTTTTTTATTTATTGATTTTTTACAGTTGGCCTCTAATCGAATGCATCAAGTTTTGCAAGATATTTTAGACCCTGCAAGCTGCAAATGGTTGTCTAGTCAACCGTATAATTGCGACATTAATTCCGTTTAGAGTAAAAGTAAGCGTCAACGCGGATTGCAGTTGAATCAGTAGTGACAGGATTAGTGAGCATCGACAAGACACTGGCATTAGTGTCAGATATTATAATGTCACCGGAATCTATAGCTTAAATTTATAAAGAAGGCGAGACGACCATTTTAATAATGGTGGACGTTTGCTTAATTTATTACATTATTTTTAATCAGTGTCTTTCATTTAAAATCCTCTATTAAGATATTTTACCGCCTTGGATGCTCTCTTTCACACGTTTTTTCCTCTCAAAGAAGCGGATAAAAAGCAGAGACGAATAACCCAACATAATGTAAAATAAAATTCACAATTCATAACTATTAAATTGTCTAAGTCCTCATACTATTTTTCATCGTTGCAAGAGGCAGATCAGGACGAAAATAGAGGTACAACTGCCATATATGGGCAGAAGCTACCCAGTATTCGTTTTCTATTTCCGAGAGTAAGTACTTAACTCTTCCTACTATCATCTATCTTTACAGGAACCAGATCAAGTCGGAAATAGCATACTGCTGCCATATATAGAGAGAAGCTACGCAGAGTTCGGTTTCTATTCTCGATAGTATTTACTTGACTTTTTCTGCTATCATCTACCTTCACAAGAGCCAGATCAGGTCGAAAATGGGGTACTGCTGCCATATATGGGCTGAAGCTACCCAGTATTCGGTTTCTATTCTCGATAGTAAGTACCTGGCACTTCCTGCTATCTTCTCATATTACAGGAACCAGATCAGGCTGTAAAAATGGTTACAGATACCATTTAGGGGCAAGTACTACCTAGTCTTCTATTCCTTTTGGTTGACGAAATATTTTCCACCCTACAATCTATGTCTCACAGATAAGTTGTCGCGAACCTGTCGCTGAACTCTCCCTAATTTCCCTGGAACGTTGTTCAGATGAACTAAACTCCTTAGTTCCACCAGTTCTGGTTTCGCATCTAGGACCCGCAATTCTACGCACATTGTAGCGAACCATTCTTATTCCATTCGTAATTCTTCAATCACGTGTGCAACTCACGAGGTTTCTTTCCACAAAACGCCCCCTTTTGGAACCGTCTCCCTGATTAGTACAATCTTAACCTGTTCAAGTCTAGCGTTAACCGTTATCTTCATCACATATCTGCAAAAGGTGTGTCTCTTACTTTGTAACCCGCTACCTCAAGTGACCCTCTTGCCTTGTATGGGGTGTATATCATATAAAAAAATATAAAAGCAGCTTTTGCAGTCGGATTATTGTCCTCATCTTTATTGGCATTATCATACCACTTCGGCAGTTGACTCTTCCGGCATTCATCTGTTGTTTGTCGGACTACATAGAATTTCGAACTGGACACTTTATTTACTCTACAGGGTAGCTTGATCTCCTTCTACTCGCGAATCTCGTCTTGTTCATTGTTAAGGACTGCTCACTTATAGCTCTGTTTCCAAATCTGCACTAACCCGTATCTGGGATTGAACTCCCAATTAAGGCGCCACATTCACAAACCAACGCTTTAATTCTCTAAGCTATTTTTACTAAGAGTCCAGCCAACACGCGGCTCAAGCTCCAGTCAAAGATACCGAATTTGGTTGTTTCACAAAAGGCGTTAAGTGCAGATTATGAGGATATGTAGGATATAAATTAACATTGTAGTGATCGATATGGGAGTCTGTTCTTCAAAGAAGCATCTTTTTTTAAGCATTTCACTTCAAGCAAGGGGTTACAGAGAGTGAAAGCAAGAGTAAAGAGGAGTGTTTGTGGAAATGATATAGAGAAAGACAGGGATCAAGATCAACGTTGATTGACATTACATTTGAATATTTGAAGATTCTATCTCTCTCTCTCTCTCTCTCTATATATATATATATATATATATATGTGTGTGTGTGTGTGTGTGTGTGTGTGTGTATCGTTTTCTTAAGGAAATCACACCAAGTAAGGCGGGAGTGCCGCTAGCACGCAAGGGGTTACAGAGAGTGAGAGCAAGAGTAAAGATCGGTGTTTGAGGAAAGGATAAAGAGAAGGACGGGGATCAGCATCAAGGTATCAAAGGATGCCGATTGACATTACATTTAAATATTTAAAGATTATAGCTATCAGGAAAGCAAGTAAGAGGACAGGAGTTCCACTGTCAGGAAGTGCGAGATAGAAGCTGTTGGAGTAGAAGAGATGGCTACTTTTAACAATTTCGACAGTGAAATGGTGGGACAGAGATGCCAACCTAGTAGCACGATTAAATTCATACAGTTTGGAAACCAGTGAAAGTAGTTCGTCAGAGCACTTGCCATGAAACTACTTTTTGAAAACACACAGGGAAGCTATATGACATCTGTGAGAGAGTGACTGTAGACGAGATGCCAGGCGAGGACTTATCACATTGTATATCCGTTTCTGAATTTTAAAATTTCATCTGAGTGAACATCCTTTTTACCAAATGAATAGGTGGGTAATGAGGATGATTCGAGCATGTGTACGCGGCATGTCGGTTCAACGTATAAAAGCTTGAGCCTTGTATTTGTTGAATATATGGCAAAATAGCTTAAGGAATAAAGAAGCTGATTTGTGAATGTGCCGACTTTTATCACTTTTGACACATTCGGTATCGACGTGAGCTCACTGAAACATCCCCGTACAAAAATAAGGAAGGCCTGAGAACTTATCCACTGAAGGAGGAATTGTGCTTCTCAAGATATTAAAAATTTCTTAACGACAGTTTTGTGATATGGTCTTTTAAACACGTGTTTTTTTTGTGTGTTTTTTTTTAAATCGATTATAAGTATTAAGATATGTTTTAGATGTGAAACATATTTCTATTATCTTTTAAAAAATGTATTTGTTTTTAAAAAGAGAAGTTTGTTGAAGTTTGAAGATACTTACATGCGCAAAAGGATTCAAATCCCACGAAATGACAAGTCTGTATCAATCGGCAAAATACTACGTAGTGAAAATATCCTTCCAACGCCAAACCCCGTGACAAACGTTTTCATACATAAACAAAAGAACATCACCTAAAACATAAGCTTAACAACCTTTACATCCGAAGTAGATGGAGAGAGATCGGTAAGCCGAATCTAGACCGCCCAGTCGGCTGAGGCTTCAGAATAAACCGGCTGCACCCCTGCAGAGGGGTAACCCCACAAATGAGGCATCTTGGGTAAGACGATAAACTAAAACGGCGTCCTGGGTATATACTACGTCTAACAGAAAGGATTCTGATCCGGAGTTTTTGAGAAACGTGGAACCCCTCTTAATTGCTGGTGTTCCCAGGTTCACTCTGACCACGAGTGGTAGCACCTGTTATGGTGCCAAACTATGGGCAAATATTTAACCCCTAAACTGGGGTCAAAACACCATGAATGTATAAGAATAGGTTTTATTACCAGCAATAAATGTTTGAAGAAAAAATTATTATCAACAATACATTATTACGAACAATACATTTATGTACATTATTTACATTATTCGCACTATTGTCCTCATCTTTGTCGCCATATTTATCACAACGTTTCAGCCGTTGTACGCCCCGGCCTTCTTCAGGTGGTTGGAATGTCCAACCACCTGAACAACGGCCGAAATGTACATAATACCTCATCTCAGAAATATAGACAAATACATTTATGAAGAAAAGAAATATTGCCAGGAACACATTTCTGAAGGAAAAATATTACCAGCAATACAGTTTTGGAAAAAAAAAATATTACCAGTAATGAAAATCTTTGTCGGCATTAAATAACACATTGAGATTTATATGCCGCAAGACAAAAACGAAACCAAATCTAATCTAGTGTTAAAATTTCTATAACTGAGAAGAACGTTTTAAGGCTCGGCTTAAAATTCTCATCTGGAATAAGAAAAGATGACACCTTTAGCAAAAACCATAGATTCGAGCACACAGAATTTGAAAATGGTTTCATACAAGGTAACATAGTAGCCACTCTACAAATGCCAAAGAAACAACACTAACCAGGAGACAGCTATTATCATTAAAAAAAACCAAAAAACTTACGCATGAATTAAAAACATAACTCCATCCGATAAAGGTGACGTAATCGACATGATATACACCAACGTCTATATTGAAAATTTTTAATCCCATTTAAAGGACGATAATTCTTACATAAATACCAATGAATAAAAAGTAAATATTGACACTTAACATTCAAAAGAACAGTTTAAAAAAACTGTTAAAAAATGTAAAACAAATCCAGGAATAGACTATGAGAATAGGACCTTACTCCGCCAAAACACACAAACTCAACATATACATCGGATCTACTGCATCTAGAATCAACAGAGGACCCCACAAATTATCTAAAACAATTGACGTTCCCTGGTAACATCAAGCCAACACACAATAAACAATCTGTTGACTTAATCCAGAGGATAGGAAACAGACATACGCACACTGTTATAGTGGAACACACCTATTATATAGTTAATAGACTATCCCACCTATAATAAGCAGGAGTAGTAAGAGTAACGTGGGGGTCGCTCAGTGAGTCAGGCTGACCGGCTGATCGGTTGAACTCATCCCTTCGGGCGGGGAGGAACCCGAACGAGGCTACGCCGAAGGGCGGATTCTCTTTCGGGGAGGTAAACCGACCCTGAACCCGTTTACACGGGTTCAATGGGCATATTTTTGGCCGAGCCCACGGGCTCGATCCCACGTTAAACCGGTCTTGTGCCACATGATACCCACGTGGGGGGTGACTAAATACCGTCGCTCCGTTAGTGTGTCAGTCAGTCGATGTCGGACGACAGTTAGTCGAATACGAAAGTATCAGCGACCACAACCAGATTACTCTGAGTTGTACCTATTATATCAAGTTCCTAACGTTTTGTACGTCGAACCTATTTTAGGACCGACTTAGTACAAATACAAGCCTCCACTGACGATGCGTTTAGGTGAAACCTAGGTACGTTTGCCTGGCTCATTAGCTTTATCTTAGGTTTGCTCTACTTTGTGCGTTGAGCACTTTACGTAGTTGTCTTTACTCGTTTTGGAGGTATTTTTTTGTACTTTGCGCTTAAAATTTGGACGATTGTCTTCGCCTTAGTTTCATGTTCTTGGTTCTTTTTTATTCCTCATTTTTCCTTGGGTACTGGTTTGTTCTACTACAAGTCGAAATATTCAAGGTTTTTCCAAGCGAGTACCACCATTTATATATATGGTGCGTCTAAATTATGCAAAAATGAAAATAACGCTGACATCTCATTTACCAAAATTACACAAGAATATATGAAACAGTAAAAGAGTAAATTTATTCAGTAAAATAGCTATTCCTTTCAACCATGGACTCCTGCATCTTTTCTGGGCCGTCTTTTTATTTCAGTTGTTGAATGCTGCGATAATACTTAATGTTTGGCGTTACAAAAAGTTTGTTGGTGTCTCGCTCAACTGCGCCCCACTCATAATAATCAGGCAAGGTGCAATCTGGCGAGATAGATGGTTAAATGTAATAAGTGATGTGGTCGCAGAAATTGTCAGACAGCCATGATTGAGTTCTCCTGCTTGTGTGACATGGTGCAGAATCATGTTTTCCATACATAACTACTTCCAGCAGCAACCTTTTTGACCCAGGCCAACACTACTTCCTCAAGGTACTTGATATTGCCCTTCGTGTTGAGTCTGAGACTTTTTGATCACTTGACCTTACTATACGTTGCAGTCAAGAAAATCAAAGACAAACATATGACATATGGTCGCAGAAAGAAAATATTCGGCTATTTTTATTTTTGTGTTGAGTGCTTTTCATGGGTTATGAATGTATCACGTTTATTTGTCTTGGTCGTTTGGTTTGGTTTGCGGCATATCAACCTCAATGGGTTATTTAATGCCGAAAAGATTTATATTACTGGTAATCTATCTATCTATCTATCTATCTATCTATCTATCTCAGTATACATTGGTTTGGTTTGTTTTGTTTTACGGCCTATCGACTTCAATCGCTTATTTAATGCCAACAAGATTTTATATAATTATTATTATTGTCCTCAATAATTTTATCTATCTATATGTTATGTAGTGTGCGAAAGGTTTTTCTTCCTCCGTATGAGTTCGAATCCCTCGTCGCCAAGTTGTTATGTAGTAGTTTCACAGTGGAGGCTTGTATTTGTACTAAGTCGGTCCTAAAATAGGTTCGACGTACAAAACGTTAGGAACTTGATATAATAGGTAAATGACGCAGTAATCTAGTTGGGGTGGCTGATACTTTAATATCCGACTAACGGTCGTCCGACATCGACTGACTAGTATTTAGTCACCCCCCCCCCCACGAGGGTATCATTTGGCACAAGGCGGGTTTAACGTGGGCTCGGCCAAAAATATACACTTTGAACCCGTATAAACGGGTTCAGGGTCGGTTTACCTCCCCGAACGAGACTCTGTCCTTGGGCGTAGCCTCGTTCGAGTTCCTCCCCGCCCGAAGGCAGAGAGTTCAACCGTTCAGCCGGTCGTCCGACATCGACTGACTGACCAACTGTTTGAGCGACTGCTACTAATACTCGTACTTATTATAGGTGGGAGAGTCTATAACCCTATCTATCTATCTATGTATATTTTGGCTTGGTTTAGTTTGTTTTACGGTATATCAACCTCAATGGGTTATTTAATGCCGATAAAATTTTTATTGCTGGTAATGTTTTTTGTCAAAATTCTTTTTCTGGGAATATTTTTCTCTGAAGAAATTTATAGCTGGTCATATATTTCTAAAGAATGTATAGCTGTCTGTATTGCCGGTATTTTTTTAAAAGTATTGTTGATAATAATTTTTCCTTCAAAAATGATTGCTGACAATATATTTTTTTTATTATAAAGTATTTATGGTATTTTTACACAAGTTTGAGTGTCAACTATTTGCCCACAGCTGGGACCCTAACAGTTGCTACCACCCTGGTCAGGATGGACCTGGGAACGCCAGCAATTAAGAGGTGATTCCACGCTCCTCAAAACCTCCTGATCAGAAGCCTTGCCGTTGGAAGTAGTTTATCGTCTTACCCAGGACGCGGATGTTGTTCATCGTCATACCCACAACGTTATCTTGTTCGTGTACATAAATCATGTCTATGTGTATCATGATTCTATGCGGGAATCAGTTGATAATATGTGTATTCTAGCGTGTTTGTGTATGTAGTAAACATTTTTATTTCTGTGTTGTTGACTGAGGGAAGATGGTGAAGAGAAAAATAGGTTACATCGATTATGGTAGCCGTTAAAAAAATATTTGTCTCTTTAAGTATGAAGTTGTTGATATAATAAAGGGTATATATATATTGATGGTGATATATTTATCAGGATTTCTTATAAGTATTTTCTACTTAATACATTGTGTTCTTTTCTTAACATGGTGGCGTTTGTGAAATCTATGTAATGGCCTACCGTATTTCTGCGTGTAAGTAACGAATGTAAAGGGTTGTCCCAACGTAAGTCTCTCTTATGTTAGTAGATGCAGGGTTTTAAATTTCTAGACGTTTCACCAATATATCATTTCAGGCATTGCAGACGTTTTATACTGTGGTGCTTGGTTTATAGCTAACTAAATGTTTTATTATCTTGGGAGTGGTGTTAATGATCTTAGTGTTGGTGATATCTAGTTAGTTTTCAAATTTTGTAGCCAGAATTTTGGAAAGTAGGATAATGACGGTAGTCTCTTGACTTTGTTGGAGGTACCTACCTGTTTGTAATTGTGGATGATTTAAGATCGTTTTTTTAGCGTTGATGAAATGATGAGGGCAGTGAAGAAAATTAAAGGTTTTCCTGGTGGATTTCTCTTCTTCATCTAGGTATACTGTGTTGATTATATTTTTTGGCTGCAGTGGCAACAGCAATTGTGTAAATCATTCTAGTTGGTGGGTTTTCGGTAAATAGTAAAATCTAATTTGTTTTTATTTCTTAAGAGTATATCAAGAAAAGACAAAGTTTCATTAATATCATTTCCATGTTGGAATTCGATGCTAAGTTCGGTGTTATTACGACATTCTTATGTCGTGTTGATTTTCATTGTTAGGCAATTCTAGTTTTTGGTTATGATATATTTAAATAAGCTAAGTATTGACATGCCCTAAACATTTTCGTTTCCTATTTGTTGATTATTCCATCATATATAAATTACTCATACACACACACACAGACAAAGATATATATATATATATATATATATATATATATATATATATATATATAGATAGATAGATAGATAGATAGATAGATAATATTAGTGGTAAATATACATATATATGCAAAATCCACAGGTGCATATACACACATGTATATTTTTTGAATAAAAAATTCCGAGAGGAATATTTATTGTTTATATTTGATTTGTAACCTGCAGTCGATATTATTTTTGTCAAATTTTCTCAATTACACAGCGTCCCTTTCAATTTTAATTTCACCCGCCCCATCTTTCTTCCCCGCCACTTCTTTCCTTACCTCTCCCTCCTTCTTTAAGATTTGATCGGCCATGGTGTGTGTATGTCACCACGAAATGTATCTTTATTGTATTAGACATCCGACAACAATCATTTTTCCCCCTTCCACTCACACCTAGATTTTAAATAACCCTCTCTGTTAAACCCCTCTCTTATGAACTAACATTCGTCCCTCACTCTCATAATTACACTCTCTCTAAATTTTATTTTTATTTCCGGAGTAGGTTTTTTTCTGTTTTCTTTTTGAATTTGTAGGTCTGATGAATTGGATCGTATTTACGATTCCAATGGAATAAATTATGACCATGGAATATTAGTGTTTAAGCCTTTTTATTATATATATATATATATATATATATATATATATATATATATATATATATATATATATATATGTATTACATTGCCTGTTATTTCCAGAAACCTGATAAATGTGTGGTCTTATTATTCCAAGAAGCTATACAGAGGTCTTCGAGGTGGGAATAATGCTTCGGGCAAAGACGGAAGAGATCCCAATTTCAACAGAAAGAGACATTCCAGAGATTTGGGGAATGTTTCTATCTCCTCAAAGAATTACGGAACAAGTATTCAATCATTTTTCCATATAAAAGGAAAAACCTGAAACACCACATCTTTTATTAGCCCCCAACACACAGACACACACACACACACACACACACACACACACACATATATATATATATATATATATATATATATATATATATATATATATATATATATATATATATTGAGATAAAGAGAGGTATGGAAACTTTATTATTATTCAGATGTGTATATACAAGGAAAAACATTCTGCCAATCCTGGTCAAAATGAACTGCGATCCGATTTGATGTATTACAGAGATATAAAGACATATATTTTTTCGAGGCAAAGCCAACAGATGAAAACAAAAATTGATTTCACTTCTATTTTTCGCATAATCTTCTTCTTTTTCGTCTTCTTTTTCTTTTTCTTCTTCGTCTTTTTTCTTTTACTTCTCTTCTCTTTTCATCGTCTTTTTCTTTTCCTTCTTCCTTTTCTTCTTTCTCTTCTTCTTGTTTTACTTCTACTTTTTGTTTTTATTCTTCTTCTTGTTGTTGTTCTTCTTCTTCGTCTTCTTCTTCTTCTTCTTCTTCGTTTTCTTCTTTTTCTTCTTTGGGTTCTTCTTTCTTTTTTTTCTTTTTCTTCATCGTCTTCTTCTTTTCCTTCTTCTTTATCTTCTTTTCCTTCTTGTTTTACTTTTTCTACTTCTTTTTGTTTTTTTCTTTCTTCTTCTTCTTCTTCTTCTTCTTATTATTATTATTATTATTATTATTATTAGTGCTTTTTAACTTCTGGATGTGGTTCTTGTTCTTCTTCTTCTTCTTCGTCTTCTTCTTCTTCTTCGTTTTCTTCTTTTTCTTCTTTGTGTTCTTCTTCTTTCTTTTTTTTTCTTTTTCTTCATCGTCTTCTTTTCCTTCTTCTTTATATTTTTTTCCTTCTTGTTTTACTTTTTCTACTTCTTTTTGTTTTTTCTTTCTTCTTCTTCTTCTTCTTCTTATTATTATTATTATTATTAGTGCTTTTTAACTTCTGGATGTGGTTCTTGTTCTTGTTCTTGTACTTCTTCTTCTTTTTCTTCTTCTTCTTCTTCTTCTTCTTCTTCTTCTTCCTCTTCTTCTTTTCCTTCTTCTTCTTCTTCTTGTTTTTCTTGTTTTTTTCTTTTTCTTTTTCGTTTTCTTTTCCTTCTTCTTCCTCTTCTTCTTCTTATTATTATTATTATTAGTGCTTTTTACCTCCAGGATGTGGCCGATCGTAACTCTCCACAATTTCCTATCCTTTGTAGCTCTTACTAAATGTTCTCTTTTCACTTATCTCTCCTAAACATTGTCACACGAACCATTTACACAATCTCGTTAGTTAGTTTATTCGCTGCTTTCCCCTCTCCCTCTAGCTTTCCACGTGTCCTGTGTGTGTCAAATTTAATAAGGCCCCTTTCCTCATTATGCAGCCTAGAAATTTCAACTATCTTTTCCTGGTGCATATATGTACTTTTTAGCTTTCTGTAAATCTTCCTTATCGCTTTCATGTTCAGTCCATGGTATTCCCAGTATCCTCAGTCTTCTTACAATTTATGCTTAGTCCTTTCTTCTCGCTTTCCTTTACTACGATCATTAAGTGTTTCTCTAATTTAATTTCTGTGCCTACAATCAACACTGCGCCATCTACATATCTAAGATTGTGTCCGACAATAATGAACCCTGGCAGCACTTCTAATTCTATTACCTGTAATAAACACCGAACTATTTTTTTAAATAGACTATATTTGTAACTAATTTAAATTCAAGTATTCTGGCCGTAATAATTTCCAGTCTCATTCTGGCCGTAATAATTTCCAGTCTCATTCTGGACGTAATAATTTTCAGCTTCTTTCTGGCCGTAATAATTTCCAGTTTCATTCTGGCCGTAATAATTTCCAGTCTCATTCTGGACGTAATAAATTTCTATGTCATTTTTGCACAAAACCGTAATTATGAAATTATCTCAGTAACTTTATTTATCATAAATACTCAGTTATTTTTACGATATGCCAGATTTGTCGAATTATTTGATGCTGGAGTTTGTTTGGTGATCACAGTGGTGATGAAACTCCATACGTATGGTCAGGCAGACAAGGGTCGCTAACCTTTAGACGACGCCGTGGGCTCTAAAGTTACATGTTTACCAGAGGAATCGTTAGTAATTACTCAGGGTAAGCAGCTTTTGACCTTAAATGTTCTAAATCTACAATAAAATATTTTACATTTTATACATAATAATCAGAGTAACCATCATCATTTTGTTGACTTAGGTGCATATTGTGTCAGAGAAGGAAATATACCTGCTGATCGATTTTATTCATGGTAGTCGCTTGCCAAATTTATCTACCTAGACGGAGTGTCCCTGATGTTTACTCATGCTATATGCTATAAATGACAAAATAAAAATCTAGTGATAAGATAACGTTCAATTTATTACTTTAGAGTAATTTTCCAAGAGTAGCTTAGATGTGATACAAGGCCGAAACTATATAGCACTCAGTGAGGATCAAACTCACTACTCAGTCGAAATTTTTCTGGTGAGACAAGCTTGCTAAACTTTACACCGCCTCGAAGTACCCAAGTTTATTACTCCATCAGTATAATAATGATTCACTAATACTGGATGATTGTAGTTAATTTTACGCCATGCTAAATCTTGCTAGGGTACTTAACGTCGAATTTGGTATGTCGTACCCAGCGAGGTTCGAACTTACGACTCAGAATTGATGGTTATCTAATCTAACCGCGTTAGTCATTACTCTACAACGAAGTGTCTTACTGATACTAAATTATCTATGCTATAACAATGATAGTATATTATTGTAGTAAATTTGGGGGAATTAGTTTATTACTTAATATCAGTAGAAGGACAATTCTAATATTAATACAGTGTAACCCGGATATAAGATAAACCCGGATATAAGAGAGATTTTCTCAGGCCCCAAATTAGAGCCTGTGTTAACGTATATAAATTAGACCAAACCCTGATATAAGAGAAACCCGGATATAAGATACTTCTTCTCCGGTCCCGACAGCTCTCTTATATCCGGGTTACACTGTATAGGTTAGTCGGGATTGGTTCATTTTATGGTAAGTTGAAATGAGAACTCTTAATTCATACCCATATGTCGTCCTGTCGAAGCGCATAGCATATAGCCAACAAATATTCTCAATTGCACTATGATTACGACTAAAATCGATTAGATTGACTGATTACTATATTGTTTACAATGATGTTCACACTACAGAAAGTCCAAGAGCCACTCGAGGTAGAGAGTTACAGAGTAAGAGACACAATTTATGGGGATATGTGGGGAATATAACGGGTGACTCTAGATTTGAACATGTTAAGAATTTCGTGATCTAGGTTTGGTGTGCATTGGTTTGCTTTACGGTATATCAACCTCAATAGGTTATTTAATGCCGACAATATTTTTATTGCTGGCAATACGTTTTTTTTCAAAAATGTATTGCTGATAATGTTTAAAAATAAATGTAATACTGGTTAAAACATTTTCCCCCAAAAAATATTGCTGGTATTGAAATCTATTTTTATACTTTCATATTGTTTTTACCCTTTGTAGGGGGTTAAAAATTTTCTCATAAGTGGGACCACGACAGATGCTACCACTCAGAATGGTTCTGCGAACACCAGCAAGAGGTGGTTCCACGCTCCTCAAAACCGTCTGATCAAAGGCCTTGCTGTCGGATGTAGTTTATCGTATTACCCAAAGACACCGGATGTAGTTAATAGTCATATCCAGGACGGTAGTGATCTAGCATCATCTTGGGAGATGGTTCCACGAGATAGTGATACGTGAGAAGCTGATGCTAGAGTCGAACTTACATCTCATCGATGGAATACGAAGAGTATAAGAATATTTCATCCTTCAAATCTAAAAACCAACCATTCGTCCTTACATTGAATACTGTTGCCATATATGGCCTGGTGCCCAAGCTGTTGATCGCGAGGTCCTCGACAAAATCCAGAGACGGATATGCAATGTGATAGGTCCTGATTTGGTAACTCGTCTACAGCCACTTTCTTACAGACGTGCTGTGGCTTCCCTCCGTCTTTTCCACAAATATTTTCATGGCAACTGCTCTGACGAGCTACTTTCACTGGTACCCTAAATGCATGATTTTAAGCGTGCTACTAGGTTGATATCTCGGTCCCACCCTTTCACTGTCGTAACAGTTAAAAGTAGCCGTCCTTTCTACTCTAACAGCTTCTATCTCGCACTTCCTTTCAGTGGAACTTCTGTCCTCTTAATTGCTTCCCTGATAACTATGATGGTTAAATATTTATATGTAATGTCAATCAGCATCCTTTGATACCTTGATCCTTTTCCCCTTTTTCTCTACATCCTTTCCTTAAACACACTCTTTACTCATGCTCTCAATCTCTGTAACTCCTTGCGAGATAGTGGCACTCCCGCCTTTCTTGGGGTGAAATGCTTCAAAAAAAGTTTGATATTACACAGTAGTTCATCAATCTTTTCTTTGCTTATAAAAATCTTTTCCTTTTTCTTAATAAATTGCTTAGTATTCAGAAGACATCTTTCGCTATTGAAAAGCGCCTTCTGATTACTTTGTCACATTTTCCGTCGTACCTGGCCTTCTTGTTAACAGCCATATATTGTCTTTTGACAGAGTCCTTTCTTCAAGCTTTCTCTTACTACCTTGTCTATGAGGTGTTGTATTTTTTTCTTCTATGCCCGTGAACAACATGATTTCATGTGCATTATCCTTATTACGTACACTGATGTTTTTTGAAAGAACATTTGTTATGACCCTAAAGAAGAAAGAGAACTTGGAGAAATTAACACTCACAGAAGGAAAGGAGGGTTATTGACAAAAGCGTGTAGTTTGTGTGAATGAATGGTAAAACAAGAAATGAGAGAAGTATTAATGAGAGTATCTTTGCTTAAAGGAACAAATGATATGAAATTCTGGATAGCCATGACCGTCGACGTCGTGAAGTGACGTAGTACGTAAAAAAAAGAAAAACACGGAGGGTAAAAAACAGTGTGGCGAGTTGACGCTCTAACAACAATTGTTTACTTAGTAATTATTGTAAATATTTCTTATAAAAATACAGACGTTATAAAATGTACTGCAATAACATATTGCGCATATATATATATATATATATATATATATATATATATATATATATATATATATATATATATATA
Organism: Acanthosepion lycidas; assembly: GCA_963932145.1. Classification (NCBI taxonomy): domain Eukaryota; kingdom Metazoa; phylum Mollusca; class Cephalopoda; order Sepiida; family Sepiidae; genus Acanthosepion; species Acanthosepion lycidas. Next base: position 70,840,925 of record OZ010604.1, on the reverse strand, counting down.
TATGGTTGGGTTGATGTGATTTTGTGACCCTGGATTTGACGGTTTTGCGATCGTCGTGAAACCCAGGGTCACAAACTCACATCAATCCAACCAAATATGTTAGTTCTATCTCTAATATTTAGCGCTTTCTAATAAGTACCGCGCATATAATATATAAATAATTATACATATTACAAATATATATTTATATTTATATACAAACACTTTTCATATATATATATATATATATATATATATATATATATATATATATATATATATATATATATATAAATATATATATATATATATATATATATATATATGTGTGTGTGTATATATTAGGTTGGTGCAAATGTAATGACGTAATAATGTCGTTTTTTGACGTATTTTTAACGTCGAAAAACGACATTATTACGTCATTACTTTTGCACCAACTTAATATATATCCTTAAACAATGCAGACGTCATACCTTAGGTACCTTTCGGACGACACTTTTTCAAAGGTATTGTTGGCGATTGTGAATATAAATAAAAACACACTTAATAAAGTAAAGGTGGAACTCAATTAAAAAGAGAAATTTTAATTACACACAATTAAAATTGAACAAGGGATGGATGAATTTGTTCAATTTTAATTGTGTGTAATTAAAATTTTTATTTTTAATCGCATTCCACATTTACCTACTCATTTACTTTATTGAGTGTTGTCTTCAATTGTATTCCCAAAAAGTGTTGGCCGAAAGGTACTAAGGTATAACGTCCGTATTGTTTAAGGCTATATATAATTTCTTTCGGTACAAATCAATTTATATATATATATATATATATATATATATATATATATATGAAGAAATATAGTCTTAAGATGTGCTACATTTATGGGATAAAGTGCTCAATATCAGAGATAGAGCTTGTGTAAATATAAAAGTGAACATAGAAGTGAACACTTAAAGGAGACAGTCTGTTTCATGTCAGGCCACGATTGCGTTTAACATGAAACAGACTGTTCCCTCTAAGTGTTTATGTTCACTTATATATATATATATGAATGTCGTATCAATTTCACCAATATCCTTTCGTTATTGTTGTGTTTGCTCTGAAAACATCGACTTCGCCTGGAGTAATTTTTGTCAGAAGCGAAATTGTAACTTTTCTGTTTCATAGTTTTCCACTGAAGTGCCTTTTTCATATTTCTCCTAAACGTTGAGCAATTTCTCGCCCAGCTTTTTGTTTATAAAGTTTATAGATTAAATGAATCCAAGAAAAATATCATTTCACTAAAAGGAACTTTTCCTTTGTCATGGTTTTTCACCGCAGTGCCTTTCAAGACCAGATTTTCCAGCAATCTGTCGAATAAGGCTACAATGAATGGGAAGGAATTAATAAGCGGGGGTCCCCATAAGCGCCAGCGGGACTGACAAATCCATAAATAAACAAACGGGTCTTTTTGGACGGTGAACACTGAGGAGTGTGTGACGAGAAGAGTATAGTGATGAACGAATCACTTTATCTAACCATAAACTATTGGCGGCCATCTTTGTGCAAAGAGTAGGAAGCCATTTTGTAGGAAAATCACATTGGAATTGAGGACATAGCGGAAAAAAAGGATTTATGCAGAAGTAAATAAAAATATGATAAAACCAAACTGTCGTAAAAAAGAAGAATACACATGATTAAAAGAAAAGAGACCAAGGTGTACATTAAAAGATCTCTAAGAAATGCAACGGGAACCAGAGAAATAAGAGTGAGAACTATATAGAAAATGTAAGAAATTCATCCTATAACCATGTACAATATTCACACTGTTATATTTTATGTGACATTGCTGCATTCGTAATGCGACAACTCCCTGTTTTGCCATCCAAGAAAAATATTATCTACCGATGTTATTTTTTCACTGTTGGGTTTACTTCAAGATTTCTCCCTGCACTCTTTGAGTTTTTCGTGAGAGTTGTATTGTGTAGCTTTCAATGAAGATACAGCTACAAGTTATTCTCCAACATAGACCTCATTATTATTATTATTTTTATTATTATTAATAACAAAATGTTTGACGTAACTCATCCAATATTTTGGAACACTTAGAGAGGTGCACAAAAATAAAAGAAAAAGAAAAGAAAAAGAAAAGATGCAATGTTTAACAATGCTTAACAATATTTTAATATTTCAACAATATGCCCGACTTTAGGTTATACTAAGAAATTACATACAAATATAAAAAAAAATATGAAAAGAATATACAAGTCATTGTACAAACGTCTCTTGTCTTGAGAAAATTGTCAACAAAACGAAATAACGTGGCCAGCGAGAAGGAAATGCAACTAAAATATAAGTTGCATGATGGGGATCATTTCCATCTTGAAATTTTCCGTTAGTAAGAGCAATTAACCGAAGAGTTTAGTATAAATCTTATGGAATTGCCCTGTCAGATTGTTCCTTCCCTGAGGGTGGGACATTAAAAAGTTGTACATGTAATTATATTCATACGTCTGGAGAATGTTACGTAAGACATACTACAATGTGTTTTGTAGGACCTGGACTACCGACTTGATGAATGCCGTGTCACAGATGGTGCTAATATTGAACATTTGTGAAGCTTTGTGAAAATGGAATTAAAGTATACATGCCTTTAAATACCTTGTTCGAATTTTGATCAATATATCTTTTATTGTTCAACATGAATCCTGTTGAAGTTTCTTTTGCCTGGGACATGTAGATATTCAGATATTCATGTTTTAAATTATCATGGGTCCTTACCTATCACTACAGAATGAACTCTTCACCGAGCCGAGCTTCTCGGCTTGACGGTCGAACTCTCTGCCTCTGAGTAGGGCAGAGTCTCGTTCGCTGAGGTTGACCAACCCGATCCCGTTTATACGGGTTCTACGGGCATTTTTTTGGCCGAGCCTAGGGCTCGGGAAACCCACGTTAAACTCGGCCTTGTGCGATATGCAACCCTCGTGGGGGGGTCGATAACGAATCGAGCCGAGCTTCTCAGCTTGACGGTCGACCTCTCTGCCTCTGAGTAGAGAGGAACCCGGATACCGAATCGAGTTGAGCCGGTAGTAGTTCACTCCAAAGCAGGCTGACAGTCATACTAACACCAACCACAACTTGTATTATTATTTCGTGTAATATACTTTCGTTATTTATACTCTTGTGTTCGTGTTGTTCTTCCTTGGTCCTAACTGGACCATAACATAAATGATTTCAATTCTTTGCGGGGCGGGGCATCCTGTATTTTTAGATTGTTAATGCTCTTCTGAGAAGATCAGCACATCTACACAGCGCAATTAAAAAAAAATTCTCTTGTAAAACGGTACTCCCAGCGATCTTATTAATGTTCATGCTTGTATGTTTTCGGATGGTACCTCTAGTTCACTTTATTAAGGACCCAGTTTTCTTAACATTTTAAGATCCTTATATTCATTCATTTCATCATATTATTGAACAGTTGATGGAAAAGCGTTATCGGGTCTATTAGCCTTTACACGCCTACGAGAATAAACGGTTTTCATGGCCATCTATAACTGGTTCGAAGGACAATATGACCTTCTGTAACCAGGGAGGATAATATAGATATATCTTTCCATAAATATACTGGCAAAACTTGTCATGTCGATCCTTAAATTTCTGATAGAATCAGGATGAGGTAAGCATTTTCAAGGATTTGTGGAGTGTGGTCTCATTTAAAGAAATCAATTAAAAATGCTAACAGATTAACCGAAAATCCTCGGAACGAACAGTTATATTACTATACTGATGAAACTTTTATGATATACAAGAAAAATACAATAAAACACTACCTTGGCAGTCACTGAAACCCTCTGATGAGCAAACTGACTTATTATAAAACGGTTATCCTACGTAAGACAAGTTGCTACATATAATATCACAACTAAGAGACAAATTTTATTTCTATTAATACTCTCTCTCTCTGTCTGTCTCTCTTTCTCTCTCTCTCCCTCTCTCTCTCTCTCTCTGTATATATATATATATATATATACACACACACATATATATATATATATATACATAGATAGATAGATAGATAGATGGTATGGGAAATAGATATATGATTTTTTATTTTATTTTTAAAACAATGTTAGTAAAATTAATGACAAAGTGCAAAAAAACTTTCGTGTAACACGTTTCGACTTTTATGTCTTCATCAGACTAAAGTGATGTTTAAATTTATCGGGTTACACATGACCCCAGAGGCGAGTTGACGCTTTAACAACTCTTGGTTACTTAATAATTATTGTAAATATTTCTTATAAAAAGTACAGACGTTGTACTGCCATAATATATTGCGTACATATATATATATATATATATATATATATATATATATATATATATATATGCGTGTGCGTGTGTGTGTGTGTGTGTGTGTGTGTGTGTGTGTGTGCATGTGTGTGTGTGTATTAAAAAGATGAGAGAAACCGCAAACGTTTTTGGTTGCAATATGGATTTTTTTCTTTTAAATATTATGCTTTATTTTCCATAATTTTGCTACACGAGTTTCTGGTCTCCCGACCATCATCAGGCAAAGGGTGGAGATTTTCAAATATTAAAAATAATTTTTTTTTTCCTTCATGTTTTTCGATGTTAAATATTCTCTATATGAGACATTCTCTTTTTCTGTGTTAGTGACCGAAATATCTTTCTTGAACTGGCAGTGAAGAGTTTTGCGTGAAGGGCTATAAATCAATTAAATTGATCCGAGAAATGCAGTAGTTTTCGGCATTGGTATCTTTTAATGACCCCTGTGTGTTCTTCATTTTCGTGTGCTTCTGTCAGCATGCGTGCATATATGTGCATATCTCCTCTCCATGCATACACATTCTCTCACTACGAGGAATCAGTAAGGGTTTTACAACAACGACGATGACAAGAAGGCTTACGTTTCACATATACGATCATAGTTCAATCGCTGTTTAGGCAGACATTAGTTGAAAATACATCAATACTCCATCAAGATAATAATAAGGAAAAGATTAAAATTCTGGAAGACGTTAATATAAGAGAATTACGGCCAAACATGTTTGTAGCAGGAAAGTTTTATAGCAAAATACTAAAATAAAATGCTATAATTAAAAAGATTTGAAAAAAATTGAATATATATATATATATATATATATATATATATATATATAAAACACACACACTTCGTACTGACAATGTGTTTATTAATCCTTTGAGCCCTCACCACTGCGTTAACGGTGTGAGAAAAATGATGTAATGCCCAGCCACTAACTGACGGGAGAGGGGAAAATATTTTCTTTCACTCCAGCGTACATGTACATATACATATGTTATGGGACCTTATCCATAATAACATAATGGACTATTCCATACGTAATAAATACTGCGCCTCAAGAGGCAGCAGAGAGTTCAGCCCGAAGTCGGGCGACCGGCTGATCGGCTGGTCGGTTGAACTCTCACCCTTCGGGCGGGGAGGAACCCAAACGAGGCAGTGCCAAAAAGCGGAGTCTCTTTCGGGGAGGTAAACCGACCCTGAACCCGTTTATACGGGTTCAAAGGGCATATTTTTGGCCGAGCCCACGGGCTCGGAGATCCCACGTTAAACCGGCCTTGTGCCACATGATGCCCCCGTGGGGGGTGACTAAATACAGTTCAGTCCGAAGTCGGGCGACCGGCTGATCGGCTAATCGGTTGAACTCTCTGCCTACGGGCGGGAAAGAAACCGAACGAGAACACGCAGAAGGGCGGAGTCTCTTTCGGGGAGGTAAACCGACCCTGAACCCGTTTATACCGTTTCAAGGGGCATACTTTTGGCCGAGCCCACGAGCTCGGAGATCCAACGGACTCGGAGATCCCACGGGCTCGGAGATCCGACGTTAAACCGGCCTTGTACCACATGATGCCCTCGTGGGAGGGTGTCTAAATACCATTCAGTTCGAAGTCGGGCGACCGGCTGACCGGTTGAACTCTCTGACTTCGGGCGGGGAGGAACCCAAACGCGACTACACCGAAGGGCGGAGTCTCCTTCGGGGAGGTAAACCGACCCTGAACCTGTTTATACGGGTTCAAAGGGCATATTTTTTTGGCCGAGCCCACGAGCTCGGAGATCCCATGTTAAACCGGCCTTGTGCCACATGATGCTCTCGTTTTGACTAAATACCGTTCAGTCCGAACTCGGGCGACCGGCTGATCGGTTGAACTCTCTGACTTCGGGCGGGGAAGAAACCCGAACGAGGCTACGCCGAAGGGCGGAGTCTCTTTCGGGGAGGTAAACCGAACCGTAACCCGTATATACGGATTCAAAGGGCATATTTTTTTGTTTGAAGTTTGAGTTAGGTCCGTCCGAAGTCCGTCAATCAGTCAGAGCGAGCGAGTCAGTCAGTCGAGTCAGAGGCAGTCCGAAATAAAGTTGCGTTCAGACGATTACTGCAAGACATTGGTATAGTGATACTGGTCGAGTCTACATTGTTCTCCCTACTAAACCTGATTGTTCGTACTAACACTTTCTACTTCTCTGTATATATTCCTGTTTGGAATATATCTGTGTTATTCCATACCTGTGTTCGAGTTCTTCTTTATTGGTTCTACTTTGGACCATCACCGTGGCAAAAGGACCTGGACCATAACAACATGTTTGTGTGTGGGCATACATATATACATATTCAGGATGGTAACAAAGTCGCTATACAGTTACTTACAATAACATTTAAAACAAAAAAAAATTAATATACAGTCCAGAGATTTATTATTAAAATGGTTTTGGTTATGGTAATCAATAGTAAATAAATTACCAATACAATTCAAACTGCAAGTCACCTGGTTAATTGCTTTCCTTTTTTAGAAACAACTGTATATTCACCATATATATATATATATATATATATATATATATATATATATATATATATATAGGGGGCTACATTTTCTGTAGTTCACTGCTACCAGCAAGCAGGAATATTTCTTCTCCTGATGAAGGCCATTCTGGCCGAAACTAGTCGAGGAATCTAAATGAAATAATAATAAATAAAAAACGAAAGAATATTAAACTACAACCCAGTGTGTCTGAAGATTTTAATTTTTTATTGTTCAATATATATATATATATATATATATATATAACTGTATAGTGACTTTTCTGATCTGCCGACAGATTTTTTTCCATTTGTTTCTCCCAGGGCCAGTTGCCATCCAAGGCTATAGAACCCGGTCTGCCCTGCTATTTACTCATGGATTCATAGCTTTCCCAACGTTATTAACACGTAAGTGAATGTAATTGACTTGACTGGAATTCGAACTCGGCACACCGATTCCTCAATCCGAGCTCCAATTCATTACACTACCGGGCCATACTGTTATTTTCGATAACAATTAAGACAAAGCAATTAATCAACAGTCCAGAAAATTATTATTAAAATGGTTAATTCTGGTTAATAACAAGAACATTCTATAGCAAACAAATGTAAATTAATTACCGATAGTATGAACTGCAAATCACATGATTCAGTGCTTTGCTTATGTTCTATTTTTCTCATTACTATTTTTGGTAGGAGTGACAAGACTTTCGGACCACACTGTGCGATACACACGATCTTTAAAGAAATTTACTTGATTTAAGAACCATGAAAGAGTGTCCGATGAAGTCGATTATTACATGTCTTTCTTTCTTTTTTTTTCTTTCTTTTTTTTTCTTTCTTTTTTCTTTCTTTTTTTTCTTTCTTTTTTTTTTCTTACTTTTTTCTTTCTTTCTTTTTTTTCTTTCATCGAATCACTTTCTACTTGATTTATTTAGGAAAGATATTAGAATAATCCGGAACACTTACTGAGAACAAACCGCCAGCCGACGGATGGTAAATTGATTGAGCAAATAAACGGAAACAGAAAGAGATTTCAAAAAGGAACGTGTCTCCTCACCGGATTAATTCCACCGTTACAATGAGATGATTCTAAGACAACAGGAAATCCTACATATGATACTGTAGGAATATTATTATTATTATTATTATTATTATTATTATTATTATTGTTGTTGTTATTATTATTATTATTATTATTATTATTATTATTATTATTATTATTATTATTATAAATAAGTAAAAACAAAATATAAATAATAATAATAACAATAATAATGGAAATTATAAATATAATAAAATAAAAACGTTATATAAAATAAAATAAATAAATAAGAAAAACTCCCAGATTGTAACAAAAACAGTTTAGGCTGGAAATACGGGCATCCCGCCAAAAGACGATAAATTCAATCTATTCACCACGAACCTTACTTAACTCCGTTGATGGTACGAGAACCGTTGTTTCAACATGATATGGCTGTAAACCTTGCCTCCCACACATCCAAGCTTACAACACCTGGTATTCCAAAATGGTTACCCATCTAGGTATTGACCAGGCTCGACGTTGCGTAACTTCACTGATCGCACGAGAACCATTGTTTGGCTGTAAACAATGCCACCCACACATTCAAGCTTACAGTACCTTGTATTCCGAAGTGGTTACCCATCTAGGTACTGAACAGGCTTGACGTTGCTTAACTTCGGTGATCATACGAGAACTGTTGCTTCAACATAATATGGCTGTAAGACATGCCATCCGCACATCCAGACCTATAGCTCCTGATATTCGCAAGTGGACACCCATCTAGGTACTGACCAGGCTCGACGTTGCTTAACTTCGATGATCCTACGAGAACCGTTGTTTCTGCGTGATATGTTTGTAAATCATGCCAACCATACATCAAAGCTTGCAGTACCTGATATTCCGAAGTGGTTACCCATCTAAGTATTGACCAGGCTCGACGTTGCTTAACTTCGATGATCGTACAAGAACTATTGTTTCACCTTTATATCTCTGTACGCCATGCCACCCACATATCCAAGTTTACAGCTCCTGATATTCGCAAGTGGAAACCCATCTAAGTACTGACCAGGCTCGACGTTGCTTAACTTCGATGATCCTACGAGAACCGTTGTTTCTGCGTGATATGTTTGTAAATCATGCCAACCATACATCAAAGCTTGCAGTACCTGATATTCCGAAGTGGTTACCCATCTAAGTATTGACCAGGCTCGACGTTGCTTAACTTCGATGATCGTACAAGAACTATTGTTTCACCTTTATATCTCTGTACGCCATGCCACCCACATATCCAAGTTTACAGCTCCTGATATTCGCAAGTGGAAACCTATCTAAGTACTGACCAGGCTCGACGTTGCTTAACTTCGATGATCCTACGAGAACCGTTGTTTCTGCGTGATATGTTTGTAAATCATGCCAACCATACATCAAAGCTTGCAGTACCTGATATTCCGAAGTGGTTACCCATCTAAGTATTGACCAGGCTCGACGTTGCTTAACTTCGATGATCGTACAAGAACTATTGTTTCACCTTTATATCTCTGTACGCCATGCCACCCACATATCCAAGTTTACAGCTCCTGATATTCGCAAGTGGAAACCCATCTAAGTACTGACCAGGCTCGACGTTGCTTAACTTCGATGATCCTACGAGAACCGTTGTTTCTGCGTGATATGTTTGTAAATCATGCCAACCATACATCAAAGCTTGCAGTACCTGATATTCCGAAGTGGTTACCCATCTAAGTATTGACCAGGCTCGACGTTGCTTAACTTCGATGATCGTACAAGAACTATTGTTTCACCCTTATATCTCTGTACGCCATGCCACCCACATATCCAAGTTTACAGCTCCTGATATTCGCAAGTGGAAACCCATCTAGGTACTGACCAGGCTCGACGTTGCTTAACTTCGATGATCGTACAAGAACTATTGTTTCACCCTTATATCTCTGTACGCCATGCCACCCACATATCCAAGTTTACAGCTCCTGATATTCGCAAGTGGAAACCCATCTAAGTACTGACCAGGCTCGACGTTGCTTAACTTCGATGATCCTACGAGAACCGTTGTTTCTGCGTGATATGTTTGTAAATCATGCCAACCATACATCAAAGCTTGCAGTACCTGATATTCCGAAGTGGTTACCCATCTAAGTATTGACCAGGCTCGACGTTGCTTAACTTCGATGATCGTACAAGAACTATTGTTTCACCCTTATATCTCTGTACGCCATGCCACCCACATATCCAAGTTTACAGCTCCTGATATTCGCAAGTGGAAACCCATCTAGGTACTGACCAGGCTCGACGTTGCTTAACTTCGATGATCGTACAAGAACTATTGTTTCACCCTTATATCTCTGTACGCCATGCCACCCACATATCCAAGCTTACAGCTCCTGATATTCGCAAGTGGAAACCCATCTAGCTACTGACCAGGCTCGACGTTGCTTAACTTCGATGATCGTACAAGAACTATTGTTTCACCCTTATATCTCTGTACGCCATGCCACCCACATATCCAAGCTTACAGCTCCTGATATTCGCAAGTGGAAACCCATCTAGCTACTGACCAGGCTCGACGTTGCTTAACTTCGATGATCGTACAAGAACTATTGTTTCACCCTTATATCTCTGTACGCCATGCCACCCACATATCCAAGCTTACAGCTCCTGATATTCGCAAGTGGAAACCCATCTAGCTACTGACCAGGCTCGACGTTGCTTAACTTCGATGATCGTACAAGAACTATTGTTTCACCCTTATATCTCTGTACGCCATGCCACCCACATATCCAAGCTTACAGCTCCTGATATTCGCAAGTGGAAACCCATCTAGCTACTGACCAGGCTCGACGTTGCTTAACTTCGATGATCGTACAAGAACTATTGTTTCACCCTTATATCTCTGTACGCCATGCCACCCACATATCCAAGCTTACAGCTCCTGATATTCGCAAGTGGAAACCCATCTAGCTACTGACCAGGCTCGACGTTGCTTAACTTCGATGATCGTACAAGAACTATTGTTTCACCCTTATATCTCTGTACGCCATGCCACCCACATATCCAAGCTTACAGCTCCTGATATTCGCAAGTGGAAACCCATCTAGCTACTGACCAGGCTCGACGTTGCTTAACTTCGATGATCGTACAAGAACTATTGTTTCACCCTTATATCTCTGTACGCCATGTCACCCACATATCCAAGCTTACAGCTCCTGATATTCGCAAGTGGAAACCCATCTAGGTACTGACCAGGCTCGACGTTGCTTAACTTCGATGATCGTACAAGAACTATTGTTTCACCCTTATATCTCTGTACGCCATGTCACCCACATATCCAAGCTTACAGCTCCTGATATTCGCAAGTGGAAACCCATCTAGGTACTGACCAGGCTCGACGTTGCTTAACTTCGATGATCGTACAAGAACTATTGTTTCACCCTTATATCTCTGTACGCCATGCCACCCACATATCCAAGTTTACAGCTCCTGATATTCGCAAGTGGAAACCCATCTAGGTACTGACCAGGCTCGACGTTGCTTAACTTCGATGATCGTACAAGAACTATTGTTTCACCCTTATATCTCTGTACGCCATGTCACCCACATATCCAAGCTTACAGCTCCTGATATTCGCAAGTGGAAACCCATCTAGCTACTGACCAGGCTCGACGTTGCTTAACTTCGATGATCGTACAAGAACTATTGTTTCACCCTTATATCTCTGTACGCCATGCCACCCACATATCCAAGCTTACAGCTCCTGATATTCGCAAGTGGAAACCCATCTAGCTACTGACCAGGCTCGACGTTGCTTAACTTCGATGATCGTACAAGAACTATTGTTTCACCCTTATATCTCTGTACGCCATGCCACCCACATATCCAAGCTTACAGCTCCTGATATTCGCAAGTGGAAACCCATCTAGCTACTGACCAGGCTCGACGTTGCTTAACTTCGATGATCGTACAAGAACTATTGTTTCACCCTTATATCTCTGTACGCCATGCCACCCACATATCCAAGCTTACAGCTCCTGATATTCGCAAGTGGAAACCCATCTAGGTACTGACCAGGCTCGACGTTGCTTAACTTCGATGATCGTACAAGAACTATTGTTTCACCCTTATATCTCTGTACGCCATGCCACCCACATATCCAAGCTTACAGCTCCTGATATTCGCAAGTGGAAACCCATCTAGGTACTGACCAGGCTCGACGTTGCTTAACTTCGATGATCGTACAAGAACTATTGTTTCACCCTTATATCTCTGTACGCCATGCCACCCACATATCCAAGCTTACAGCTCCTGATATTCGCAAGTGGAAACCCATCTAGGTACTGACCAGGCTCGACGTTGCTTAACTTCGATGATCGTACAAGAACTATTGTTTCACCCTTATATCTCTGTACGCCATGCCACCCACATATCCAAGCTTACAGCTCCTGATATTCGCAAGTGGAAACCCATCTAGGTACTGACCAGGCACGACGTTGCTTAACTTCGATGATGGTACAAGAACTATTGTTTCACCCTTATATCTCTGTACGCCATGCCACCCACATATCCAAGCTTACAGCTCCTGATATTCGCAAGTGGAAACCCATCTAGGTACTGACCAGGCACGACGTTGCTTAACTTCGATGATGGTACAAGAACTATTGTTTCACCCTTATATCTCTGTACGCCATGCCACCCACATATCCAAGCTTACAGCTCCTGATATTCGCAAGTGGAAACCCATCTAGCTACTGACCAGGCTCGACGTTGCTTAACTTCGATGATCGTACAAGAACTATTGTTTCACCCTTATATCTCTGTACGCCATGTCACCCACATATCCAAGCTTACAGCTCCTGATATTCGCAAGTGGAAACCCATCTAGGTACTGACCAGGCACGACGTTGCTTAACTTCGATGATGGTACAAGAACTATTGTTTCACCCTTATATCTCTGTACGCCATGCCACCCACATATCCAAGCTTACGGCTCCTGATATTCGCAAGTGGAAACCCATCTAGCTACTGACCAGGCTCGACGTTGCTTAACTTCGATGATCGTACAAGAACTATTGTTTCACCCTTATATCTCTGTACGCCATGTCACCCACATATCCAAGCTTACAGCTCCTGATATTCGCAAGTGGAAACCCATCTAGGTACTGACCAGGCTCGACGTTGCTTAACTTCGATGATGGTACAAGAACTATTGTTTCACCCTTATATCTCTGTACGCCATGCCACCCACATATCCAAGCTTACAGCTCCTGATATTCGCAAGTGGAAACCCATCTAGGTACTGACCAGTGTATATGCCATTCGTTATTTTTATAGTAAAATGTCTAAACTTTCTTTTTACTGTAGAAATAACCAACCACACGTATTTATAGCAAAATTACCATCAATAGATTTTTATAGTTTATTTATCTATAAACTGCCGTATTTGACGGCATATAAGGCGCACTTTTTTTTCTAGAAAATATCTTTTAAAATTCCCCTGCGTCATGTATGCCATATGTAGTTTTAAAATTCGCGATAGTCGGCCAAAATTTGGTGCCTGGCAACTCCTATTAGCTTAGACTTAAAACTAAATGAGCAATGGAACACTTGGATTGCAATGCCTGATCATGACCTTTCACTTACAGGAAGAATAAAAAGACCCAGCATTGCACAATTCTGCGAATGGCTGAAGCAAGCTTGAGATAATATTAGACCAGAAATCGTTGTGAAATCTTTTAAAAAAGTGTAGTATTAGCAACGCTCTCAATGAAACGGAAGATCATGCATTATTTAACGACGAGTTTTGAAAATGAGTATCAGAGTATTGATAACGAAGACGAAGAATTTTATGGATTTGAAGAGGACTAAAATTTTAATGGTAACTACTATTTTGCTCAATTATAATAATTGCTTGATTTTTATTTTGTTTTCTTACCTTTGGATTTAATAAAGTTTTTATGAGCTCATGTTCTTTTTTTCCTATTATTTTCGTTTAATTGTAATCATGGCTTGTTTATCCAAAATAGTACCTCATAAATATAGCCTAGAATGTACCATTTACTAATACTTTTACAGATTACGATTTTTCCCCTGCTGAAATTGTGGTGCGTCTTATACACCCGTGCGTTTTATATGCCGCAAATATGATATATATCTAAGACTAGAAGCATGGCCCGGCGTTGCCCGTGCTTGATTAAAAAATCGTACGACTCATAGAGCAATCGCTATCACTTGACTTAAAATATTTTTGCCCTTCCTTGCCTTTAAAGGAGTGCCCTTTGCCGTGCTGATGCTACTACGATTAAAGCAATAGTGTTGACAAAGTCGAATATGTCATTTGTGGCTCAAAGTCAGAACTGGTAGCAGGGATAAAATAGCCGAATTTCAATGGCCTTGCACCCATTCCAGAATTTGAGGTCAAATGTTTTCTTCCACTCCACTGCACACACTGACCTGTTTCTTCCCGCGTATAGCGTGACCTTAAATTAATCTGCATTTAGGAAATACCCAACCAGAAAAAAACGTTTTTAAGGGTTGACCGATTGTCAATTTGCACTCTGTTTGGGGGGCTCTCAGAGTTGAAACATCACATGGTGACTCCCAATGGCCTCCTCATAAATCCGGTCGGTTTTCGCTAAAAACTGACATGCGGTTCAGGCGCAATCTGAGCGTATCGGTCTTTGGGTTATATCGATTTTCAGCGCTGTTTAGGGGTCAGTGGCCATGAAACTTCTGGATAACATTTCTAATGATAGACTCTAAGAGGGTGTCAAATTTGGTTGAAATGCGATCATTCCTTCTGTAAGCAGATTTTATCGATTATCGATTTTTCGATTATCGATTTTTTCGGAACCTGAGTCCGAACTCAAAAATCGGCCTCCGTCATGTCCTCACTGCAGCCATTTGCAAACTTGTGGTGAAAACCGCATCGAAAACGGGTGAGAAATGCGGCCTAGGCGAGGTAACAACGCCCACGACAGACACACAGACAGACAACAAGAGAAATATAGATAGTAGATTATATACGTTTATAAAATATATGCATCTATAGTCATAATAATGCGTACAAAATATTTAGATAAATATCTAGAGTTCACATACTGCTAAACAAAACTGCCCAACACAATCTCAACAATCTTGACTTCTTCAAATCCAGGATTACCCGTTATATATATATATATATATATATATGAAGCATTTCCCCCAATGCAAGACGGGAGTGTCACTAGGACACCAAGGGTTTACAGAGAGTGTGAGCAAGAGTAAAGGGGCGTGATAGAGGAAAGGATGAAGAGAAGGACGGGGAATTAGATCAAGTCATTTGGAGATGTCGATTGACATTGCATTTGAATAGTTGGAGATCATAGTTATCAGGGAAGCAAGTAAGGGGAAGGGAGTTCTACAGACGGAAAGTGCAGCACATGAAGCTATGGCAGTAGAAGAGACGGCTTCATTTAACCGTTTCGACAGTGAAAGGGTGGGACCGAGCTGCCAACCTAGTAGCTTTGTTTAAATTCATGCAGTTTGGGAACCAGCGAAAGTAGCATGTCAGAGCATTTACCGTGAAAGCATTTGTAGAAAAGTCAGAGGGAAGCGACTGTACGCCTGTGAGAGAGCGACTGTAAACGAGATGCCAGATCAGGGCCAATCACATTGCATATCCATGTTTGGATTTTGTTGACGACCCTAAGAGGTATAGTGGGGGCTTCAGACCATATATGACAACAGAATATCCCCATGAACTTTAATTGTTATCCTTCCTTGCACTCATACATTACCAAAGAGTAATCCTCTACCTTGAGTAACTCTTGGGCCTTGTATTGGGTGATAAAATTATAATGTTGAGATATTTTCAATTCCTTCCTTAAGCAAGCAATTCCACGCTGTGTACTTGTTGAAAAAGAAATTGTAAAGGAAATCCACATTAGTCAGACCTAGGTCCCTAACCGAGAGGATTCATGCTGACGTACTTTTTTAATGTTTTTTTTTTCTTCTTTCTCCCTCTCTATTAGTATTCTATATTCGAACGCTCTGTCATACATGGTAACATAGGACATTTCTGATTGGAGAAATGCTCGTTTGCCTAACACCGCGCCATTTTATCTGTAGGTGAAGGCAAAAAATGATATTCATAATATTTAGATGTCACTAAACAAAATCAATCAAACCAATCAGTCAAAAATTTTCAGGATTGTTCTTATCGACCTGCAGGGTTCGATGAACGCTGAAATTACTTAAAAATGAAAAGATATGCATTGTGCGATGGATAAATTGTCGTCTAAATGAGGCAAGAATGAAAGTAATACTGACCTCATTTTAACAGGCATAAAGGGTGCGATGGATAAATTTTTCGTCAAAACGACGCAAGAATGAAAATAACACTGACGTCTCATTTTAACAGATATACAGAGTGCGATGGATAAATTGTCGCCTAAATGAGGCGAAAAATATAGTAACGCTGACATCTCATTTTAACAGATATAGCTACCAAATTTACACAAAAATATCTTCGAATACTAAAGAGTAAATTTATTCAGAGATCGCGACAACTATTAGGGAGATGTGATTAAATATTATACTTTAATGTTTTTAAAAAATATTCAGTATTATTATTGTTTAGGTAATAAGTATAAAAGCATAACGTAAATAGCTATATTGTGAAAAAAGGAATTTTTGACAATATACTCATTTTTACGTATTGATGTTTATTTTTAAAATTGTATCAAAAACATTCTTGTACATGTATTTGTGCATAATATTATAGATTAATTACTAATTTTTTTTAATTAATAAGTATTTGTGATCACTTTTTGAATAATATATATACATATATAGGTTGCGAAGGATAAATTGTCGTTTAAATTACACAAAAATGAAAATAACACTGATATCTCATTTTAGCAGATATATTAGGTTGGTGCAAAAATAATATCGTTTTTTGACGTTAAAAAATACGTCAAAAAACGATATTATTTTTGCACCAACCTAATATTTACCAAATTTAAACAAAAAAATATCTAGAAACTCGAAATAGTAAATTTATTCAATAAATTCATCATTGCCTTCAACCACAGCCTCTAGATGACTTCGGAATCTCCTGCAACTCTTCTGGGCGGTCTCTTTGTTTAAGCCGGTGAATACTGCTGTAATCTTTGCCTTCAGTTCATCTTTGGTGTTACAAGAAGTTTTGTTGGTCTCTCGCTCAACTGCGTCCCACACATAATAATCAAGGGCGTTGCAGTCTAGGGAATTAGTTGGCCAGATTTAAAGTGTGATTTGGTCGCATAAATTGTATGACAGCAATGACTCGGTTCTTCTACTTGTATGGCATGTTGTAGACTCCTGATGTCAGAAATGGTGTCTTTCAATTGCCACCCTCTTGAATAAAGAGAAGCGCTACCTCCCCAAGGTAGGTCTTCCTGTTGTGTCTGTGTTTCTGTGGGAAAGGTAAATGGAGGGATAATGTCGCCATCACAAAGGATTAATCAAAATACCTTTGTAATCACCATTAAACTCATCCAACTTTCGAATCCTCTTCACTACCCTCAGAATGACAGCTAAACACTGAACTGTTCGTATTGGAGCTTATGGCGCGAATACAAAGCAGTACCGTTTACCTTTTTTCAGATTTTAGGCGGATTGAATTGCGTCATGGTGTAATTTTCCTCACAAACCTCGCACAACTGACCGTATTATAGTGTGCAGTCGACAAAATCAAAAACAAAAAACGCGCATGCGCGAAATTAATAATTTAAAATGGCGACAATTTAGTCATCGCATTCTGTAGTTAAATTTCCGCACCTAATCTATTTCAACTTCCACCCGATGCTTCTTCTTCACAAAACCATTACAGACTGTCTGCTTGCATTCGTCAACTACATTGTCTAATACTTGCGTTTATTTTACATTCTAGATTTATCATCAGCAGAGTGTCGTCTCCGTATCACATGTTGCTATGGTTACGTCCATAGCATAGTATCACATGTTGCTATGGTTACGTTCGTCGATAATGCATTCTGACCGACGTTCTAATCCTTTTAGAATAATCTGGCTGTTTGAATTAAATAAACTCATTGAGAAAACACATCTTTTTTACATTCTACTCCTCTGAACACATTCGCCATCAGCGTATCAACTTCTTCTTCCACAAACAGATTACAGGTCACATGGAGTAATGGATGGCGTCTCGGATTGAGGAATCGGAGAGCCGAGTTCGAATTTCAGTCGAATCCATTATATTCATTACGTGCTACTAGCCTTGGGAAAGTTATGAATCCTCTTCTTCTCCCTCCAGGTATGGGTAAATAGCAGGACAGACTGGGTTCTATAGCCATGGATGACAACTGGTCTCCTGCAGAAAGAATTGGCAACCTACTGCAGGAAAAAAATTGCCTCGTCAGTCATATATCGAAAGATACATGATCGCCTAAGCGTGTATCACGCATGGCATATAACTGACTGAAATTCACTTACGTGCTAATAACCTTAGGAACGGTATGAATCCTCTTCTTCTCTCCCGAGCTATGGATGAATAGCAGGACAGACTGGGTTCTATAGACTTGGATGGCAACTGGTCTACTGCTGAAAGAAAGGGCAACCTACTGCAGGAAAAATCTGCCTCGTCAGTCATGTATCGAAAGCGTGTAGCTCACATAACTGAGTGATTATATATTTTAACCTGAAGATCAAACTTTTTTTCATAAAACACTTCTGTCGTACTTTATTGAAAACTTCCCTGAAATATATATATATATATATATATATATATATATATATATATATATATGTGTGTGTGTGTGTGTGTGTGTGTGTGTGTGTGTGTGGAGGGGGAGGGGGTTGTATATTAATGGTTTTCTTTTATTATTTCAGTTAGGTTCTCGACTCATTTCGGTCTGCATGGTCATGCGCATGAGAAAAAATTCCTGCTTGTTAGTATCAGTGAACTACAGGAATGAATAACTTTCTCAAGAAAATGAACTTTATTTGTAGTTTTCATATTTTTTTTATCGTTAATTTTGGTTAGCCCTTGTGTTGGTCAAACGGCCTCTTTCAAGTTGTTTTTAAGATAGAGGCTGGATAGATTCATGTGACTCTGAATTACCTTCTTGGTCATTTTGGCAGTTTTATTGGTTCCTAGGAAGGTGATGTGTTTGTGTTAAGTGTATATTATCATTTAGTTCTTCGAGAGTGTGTATGATGTGCGTAAATGTACATATTAGTATGGGTGTGTGTAAGTATTAGACGTCAACACTTCTACAATCATGTCTTTTTTTTGTGGGTGAGAAATGTGGATTCATGGGGTTATATATTAATTATATCTATATTGTTAAATCTGGAATTAAGTCGGTCTGAATCTAGTGTTTTGAGGCGCAAAATCCATTTATCTCCATGGTCTTTTTCTAATGTTATCTTTTCTGTTTTTTTGTTTTTTTTCAATTATAGTGAATTTTACATGGCTTGTAAAACCATGTTTTTCTAGACGGAAATATTGTTCTTAGGGTAATAATCTTTAGTGTGGATCCGTCTTAATTTGATTGAGATAATTAGTAAAAGGGCCATTCTAAGAGGTAAATTATGTTATGAATTCTACAGTTAGAGTTGTTTAAGATTTTGAAAATGGATTTAGTGACTGAGCTAGTGAACGAATTGGTGTGTCTAATGTGGTTACAGGATAAGCTCCTTTTGTTGTTACATGGTTTAGGAAAATCCTATCATTTTTAGTTTTGGTCTATTATGGATTACCTTATCATCTAGGATAAGTTTACTACCTATAATTTCCCTATATATATATATATATATATATATATATATATATATATATATATATATATATATATATATACAGGGGAATGTCAGTGTGTCACCGCTCAAATTAAAGGGACACAGCTCCACAGCTCTCTAACTTTCAATAGCTCATGTTCAAATGAAAAAAATACTTTTCTTAAATTACACTATATATATATATATATATATATATATATATATATATATATATATATATATATATGTAATAATGTAATGAAAAACAAAGCACTTTAAGGTACCATTACGATAATTTATTTCACCTAAATCCTTTTTTAAGGATTCAGGATCATCAGGTAAAACTTCCAACAACGAATTGAGAGGAAAAAATTCATTAATTATTTATATATATATATATATATATATATATATATATATCACCCCCACAAGACAGACATGCTTACGGAGGTGTTGAGGCCTCACACTTATACACACACCCATAGTAATATACACGCTTACACACATCATACTCACTCACTCCCTAAGAACCGAATAACACACACATACACCCTTTCCAGGTACCAATGCATCTGTCAAAATGACCAAGGGGATCCAGAGCAGCATTAATCAATCCAGTTCTTATCTCACATAACAGCTTAAAAGAGATTGTTTGACCAAAATTCATGTTAAAAAATAAAAAAAGAAAAGAAAACAAAGACATTCATTTCTGTAGTTCACTGCTACCAGCAAGCAGAAATATTTCTTCTCCTGATGATGGCCATTTTGGTCGAAACTAGTCGAGGAATCTAAATGAAATAATAATAAAAACGAAGGAATATTAATATACAACCCAGTGTGTCTGAATATTTTAATTTTTCAATATTTTATATTGTTTTAATGTTTTTTATTATATATATATATATATATATATATATATATATATATATATATATGTGTCTGTCTGTCTGTCTATGCGTGTCTCGTCACGATGTCACGTAGGATACTATGATGTCTCTAGACTTAATAGAGTAGGATAACATAACGGTGCACATACCTTCTCAACTGTTTTCTTTCTTTCAGTCTGGTTGCCGCATCACAGAAGGAGAGCCTACTATTTAACCCATAGATTAAATGGATTCCTCTCATTCCCATTCTCATTCATTATTTTGGGGAAAGGAAAAGTAGGGTACTGGTCATGAATTTGAACACGCATCCCCAATTTCGGTTTCCAAGTCGTTAACCACTGCACCACCCGCGAATCCAACGGTATCTAAAACACATGCACGCTTGCTGTTCGTAAAATACAATATTCTTCATCGCCATTTCAATGTTCTGAGGATCTACATTCATTAATTTCCACCAGTTAAGATATTTAAAATCTAAGATCTGCCATGACACGTACAGAGGGTCTGAATTATTTTAATTCCGCCCGTATTAAAACTTTTAAGGAGAAAATTCCTTTCCGAGTAATTCTAAAGAACCGAATCTTTGTGAAAGAGCCTCACGAGAGAATGCTCCGCGATCTCTGCAATTTTCTATATTCAAGTCTATCTATCTTACATATTCTCATAAGTTCTTTCTCTCACATCCATACAATAATTTTTATTTACTTATCCTTTACCTTGAGTGGGTCTTGGTGCTTGTGTAGGTGATGAATAATAAGAAATGGGATACATTTTTAAAAATATCCGTTTTTTTTTTTTATTTCCTTAAAATAGTAAATGTTTTTCTTACTCCACTACATAATTGGTTGTCGAAAACGTAATTTCGTATCTCGTAAGAAAATACAGTTACACTTCTAAATATGAAAGCCAGTCAATGTTCTTGGTTGAGAGGAGACATCCAGAGGAGACAGGTGTCAGTAATATAAGAAGTAAGCTAAAGATTAAGAAATATAATCTGAATCGGCAGTCAAAGATTTCTGTCATTCTGCCCCACTAAGCTTTCCCTATTTACGACTGGCATATGTTTGGACCGATTCCATGTGCTCGATAAGAGTAACTAAACAAGCAAAGTCTTGGAGTCGTTCCATTTTTTTCTTTTTGTTTCTTGGTTGATGTATTAGGTTAGTGCAAAAATAATGTCGTTTTCTCATATATGTTACTATGTGAGAAAACGACATTATTTTTGCACTAACCTATAGTACCAGGAGCAAAACATTGAAGGCATTCTCAAGACATACGAGCCCCCGACTCCAACTGGTTGGGACAGGTGTCAACATTGTATTAGCTCGGGTCAGGAAAACTTAGTTGACATATGAAAGCAATGCTGAACTTTTATCTATCTATCTATCTATCTATCTATCTATCTATCTATCTATCTATCTCCGTTAGTTTGTTCATATCTATCAATGCCTATCTACGTTTGTTCATATCTATCTATCTATCTATCTATCTATCTATCTATCTATCTATCTATCTATCTATCTATCTATCTATCTATGCTCGTTTGTTCATATCTGTCAATATATCTATGTACGTTTATTCATTATCTATCTATCTATCTATCTATCTATCTATCTATCTATGCTCGTTTGTTCATATCTGTCAATATATCTATGTACGTTTATTCATTATCTATCTATCTATCTATCTATCTTAGTCTGTTCTTATCTATCTATCTATATATCTTTCTATCGATCTGAATTTACTCTGATGTAAGTTTTTTTTATTGTGTCGCTATATATGTATCTATGTATGTATGTATATATTTACCTCATGTTTCTATGAATGAATCTATCAATCTATCTATCTATCTATCTATCTATCTATCTATCTATCTATCTATCTATCTCAGTCTATTCATATCTATCTATCTATCTATCTCCGTTAGTTTGTTCATATCTATCAATGCCTATCTACGTTTGTTCATATCTATCTATCTATCCATCTATCTATCTATCTATCTATCTATCTATCTATCTATCTATGCTCGTTTGTTCATATCTGTCAATATATCTATGTACGTTTATTCATTATCTATCTATCTATCTATCTATCTATCTATCTATCTATCTATCTATCTATCTATCTATCTATCTATGCTCGTTTGTTCATATCTGTCAATATATCTATGTACGTTTATTCATTATCTATCTATCTATCTATCTATCTATCTATCTATCTATCTATCTATCTTAGTCTGTTCTTATCTATCTATCTATATATCTTTCTATCGATCTGAATTTACTCTGATGTAAGTTTTTTTTATTGTGTCGCTATATATGTATCTATCTATGTATGTATATATTTACCTCATGTTTCTATGAATGTATCTATCTATCTATCTATCTATCTATCTATCTATCTATCTATCTATCTATCTATGCTAGTTTGTTCATATCTATCAATGCCTATCTACGTTTGTTCATATCTATCTATCTATCTATCTATCTATCTATCTATCTATCTATCTATCTATCTATGCTCGTTTGTTCATATCTGTCAATATATCTATGTACGTTTATTCATTATCTATCTATCTATCTATCTATCTTAGTCTGTTCTTATCTATCGATCTATATATCTTTCTATCTATCTGAATTTACTCTGATGTAAGTTTTTTTTATTGTCTCGCTATATATGTATCTATGTATGTATGTATATATTTACCTCATGTTTCTATGAATGAATCTATCAATCTATCTATCTATCTATCTATCTATCTATCTATGCTAGTTTGTTCATATCTATCAATGCCTATCTACGTTTGTTCATATCTATCTATCTATCTATCTATCTATCTAAGCTCGTTTGTTCATTATCTGTAAATATATCTATGTACGTTTATTCAGTATCTATCTATCTATCTATCTATCTATCTATCTATCTTAGTCTGTTCTTATCTATCTATATATCTTTCTATCTATCTGAATTTACTCTGATGTAAGTTTTTTTTATTATCTCGCTATATATGTATCTATGTATCTATGTATGTATTTACCTCATGTTTCTATGAATCTATCTATCTATCTATCTATCTATCTATGCTAGTTTGTTCATATCTATCAATGCCTATCTACGTATGTTCATATCTATCTATCTATCTATCTATCTATCTATCTATCTATCTATCTATCTATGCCCGTTTGTTTATATCTACGTTTGTTCATATCTATCTATCTATCTATCTATCTATCTATTTATGCTCGTTTGTTCATATCTGTCAATATATCTATGTACGTTTATTCAGTATCTATCTATCTATCTATGTTAGTCTGTTCTTATCTATCTATCTATATATCTTTCTATCTATCTGAATTTACTCTGATGTAAGTTTTTTTTATTGTCTCGCTATATATGTATCTATGTATGTATGTATATATTTACCTCATGTTTCTATGTATGTATGTATGTATGTACCTATCTATCTATCTATCTATCTATCTATCTATCTATCTATCTATGCTAGTTTGTTCATATCTATCACTATATCTATGTCCATTTGTTCATATCTATCTATCTAATAAAAGCGGAAAATGCTCAAAAGATGTTGGTCAATTTATTTTCAAAGTTACCTGATATAAAAGAATATATTAGGAGAAAATGAAAATAATTTTGTAGTTTTGTATAATACGCACCCCTATTTTTGTAAGTTTTTTTAAAATTGCTTACATCTAACAATACTAGTTATAAATATTCAACAGAAATAAAATAAATTTTTTCAAAATTAATAAGGACATGGTATCTTCTAAGAATTTAACTTTGGGAGAATATGATATATAAATTTTTAAATATCAGATCAAATGAATGACAAGGGAAAATATTATTCAACGATTTTCGAATAATTCAACCGCTTAAGAATTTCATTATGCGGAATTTCCGTTTTGGATATCGCATTGGAATAGAGAAAGCTACCTTCGAAATGTTATTAAGAAACAGCATTTCTTTAGAAATGAATAAAAATTAATGTTTCCTGGTCTTTTATGCCATATAGGTCCTCCTATATGGCATCGAGGGCTAAACAATCTCATTACAGATGAAGAACTAAGGAAACAGAAATTTAGATCTACAGAAAGATTCTTTGAATACCGTGGTCCAAACATGTAAGAACCGACGGAATTTAAAAGAAATTGGAAACGAAAGTTCCCTTATAATTAGAATCAGAGAGAAGCAGTTGATAATTACAGGGCACGTAATGTGAATTTTGGGTAAAGAATATTTGTCGCTCATAGAATATACTGGTGGAAACAGGGACAAAGCAAGGTAGCGAATATTTTAATTATTTTAGAAGCGTTTTAACAGAGGCTGAAAAATGCAACATCGAAATGAACACGGGCATTGGAATAGCGAAAAATGGTTTAAAGTTCTACAAATAAAGAAAATTTCGTTAAAAACAAAACACAGAAAGCTGGAGTATCTTATATAAAAAGTATAGTGTATGTCTGTTCGTGTGTATGTGTATCCAAGAAACTCCTTCGTTCCCACTGATATGATTTCAATGATTCATAGCTAATTCAAAACCACTAGAAAAATTAGGCGCAGGAAACGATTTTTGTTGAGCTCACATTCAGGTTGGCCAGATTACGCGAGGTTAAAAATATATTATAACTAGCAGCATGGCCCGGCGTTGCTCGTGCTTGATTCAAAAATCGTACGACTCATACAGCAATCGCTATCACTTGACTTCAAATATTTTTGCCCTTCCTTGCCTTTAAAGGAGTGCCCTTCGCCGTGCTGATGTTGCTACATGCCTTACTTCTTGCCATCTCATACTGCGAATTTTTTCTAAGTTCTATACTAAACATTAAATCTGTAACGAAAAAAGAACTAAACAAAATGAACACAAAACGATCAGCTTTGAAAAAGGACACGTAACTGGAAAAGCTGAATGAAAAAAGAATGTTAACAACAAATACTTTTTCACATCCAAGCCAGTTCTGCGGAATCAGAATCAACGTTGAGTTTAAGCAAGCGAATGAGCCAACTGGAGTAAAGTGCCATGCAGATTTAAATTTTTTCCACTTGTGACGAATGCAGCTATCGATTTAACATTCGTGTCAGTCAGCTGTTGGCTCTCACGCTGGCCAGTAGAATCTTCCTGCCTATTCGTGGCAGCCAGCTATAGGCTCTCACTCTGGCCACTACAAAATGACCGCAAACTACATGAAAACTGCCCTAGAAGCATGAAAACATCGATTATTTTCACTATCGATGGGAGTTGGGAAATGCAAAGTCGGTCTTGGCCTTCCCACTAACATGGAGGATGTGCATGTAAATTTTGGTGCAAATCCGTCGAAAATTTGGCCGTGCATTCGTTACACACACACACATAAACATGCACACACACATCCTGTCTTTTATAGACAGATATACATTACACTAGCCATTATCCTTGCTTTCGTGATCCAAGAGGAGTACCTCTTATTTTCATAATGGGCGGCATTTAAGCTAGCTCCTGTGGAGGACTCTTGGTTTGACCATCGGTACAATAGCTAGGGAGGAGTAGATGCGATAGGCATCAATAAACTACGGAAGAACACAAAATTGATCGCTGAATTTAAGTATTAAATTAATGTTTAAGCTTACCTTTTAAAAGAAAAATGGCGACCAGTGTACACGAGCCGAGGTGCTTACGGTTGAGCGTATCTCGCTCGCTATCGCATGAGAGAAGCATATGCAGTTTGTCGAAATGAGTGGGACAACTGATTGAGCGCCTTGACCTCACTATTGCATGAGCGCAGCGAATGCACTTGCAGGCGCAAAGCGAATGCATCCGCGAGCTTGCGAAAGATCGGCGAGTTATCAATAAAGTAATGGTAAACAATCGCCTCACAGATCAAGATGAAACTAGAGGCATGAGAAATGTGGCCCAACAGAAGGATATTGAGAATTCCATGGATGTAGCGCGAAAATTACTCTTAAAATCCCTTGAACATACAGGATGCGATAGGTAAAATGTTGCCATTTTATATTTTTAATTTTGCGCATGCGCATTGTTTGCTTTTGATTTTGCTGACGACGCAATATAGTAGAGAGAGTTGGGCAACGTCAGTGAGAAAAAGATCACTATTGCGCAATTCATTCCGCCAAAAATTTTGAAACTGTATACTGTACTACTTGGCATTCGCGCCGAAAGTTCCAATATACGAACATTTCAGGCTGTAATCTGAGAACAGTGCAAAGAATTCGGAAATATTTGGATGGATCCAATAGTGATTACTATGGTAAGACAGCTCGGAAAACTCACTCAGATCGTCCTGATATGATACGAAGTCCTCAACACGCATGCCTACATCAAGTGCCTTGAAAAGGTAAAGTGATTATGTTTCTATTTCCTTATCCTTTATATGTTTCAATTTTCTTTATCTCACTATCACTGCCTTCTGTGTATGTCACACTTTGTCTTCATATACAGGGTGATCCCAAAAAAAGGGAACTTTTTAACAATCTAATAAAACCAAGAGTGATGGAAGAAAAATATAGGTAGTGCTACACTAGGTCAAGAGGGTGGCTGTTGGAAGACCCTATGTCTGGCTACAGGACTCTGTATCATGCCACACAACCCAGTCATGGCTGTGAGACAATTTCTCCGATCACATCACCACTTACATCTGGGCACCAAACTCCCCAGACTGTAACACATTTGATTATTATATGTTGGGCGCAGTTGGGCGAAAGACTAAGAAAACTCCTTGTAACAACAAAGATGAACTGAAGGCAAGGATTATGGCAGCAAAGAAGGAGGCTGTCTAGAAGAGTTACAGGAGATTCCGAAGTTGTCTGGATGCTGCTGTTGAAACCAATGTCGATTGTATTGAATAGATTTACTCTTTAGTATTTCAAGATATTTTTTGTGTAATTTTTGTAAATATAACTGTTAAAATGAGATGTCAGTGTTATTATCATTTTGCGTCATTTAGACGATAGTTTATCCATCGCACCCTGTGTATCTGTTAAAATGAGATGTCAGCGTTATTTTAATTCTTGCCTCATTTAGACATCAGTTACGCAGCGGTGGTATGACTGGCTATGTCTAGTTAAGACGAGCTAAGAAAAGCTAAACCAGCTGAGACCAACTTTGACCAGCTTAGACAAGCTAAAACCAGCTAAGAGCAGCTTAGGCAAACTTTAACCTGCTTAGACAAGCTACGACCAGCTTAGACCAGCGGCCAGAGTGGAAATAATCGGGTCCCCACATAAAAAAACCGACCTTGTGTCACAACCTGACCCAGTGGCGGGTGGTGGAGGCAGGTAAATCATGGACTAAGTTTATGCTTACGTTGATACGATAGACCTACTATTATCACAATGTGGAATAGTCAACGTCCTTGCTTCGGCAAAAGATTGTCATGGCCCCTACGTCAGGGTTGCACACAGATTCGTGAAGCTCTTATTGTGCGTTGCAGTGTAAAGAATATCGGCACGGAATAAGAAATCAAAGAACTGAGTTCGAATTTCGTTCAGGTTCGTTGCATTTACTTACGCGCAAATACACGAGGGAAAGGTGAGGATCCATCTATCTCCCTAAACCTCTCTTCACCAACTTCTTTCAGTCTAAAAATATTTTTTGACTTTCAATAAATTGCAAAGGGTTGATAAAACGTAAAAAACTAACCAATCAATCAATCGCTACTGTGTTTTCTCTCGTTATATTTATCCAAATGTGGATCCATAAATCCATAGCCTGACACCATATGATTAAATTGAATTTTGATCTGTAACTTATGTCCTATGTATAATTATCCTTCACCATTGAATTAAGTACATTGACAACGGAGGAGACAATGTTCAAAGATCATCATTTGAACAATTTTTTTATGATTCACCAGTGCACATACTATTATACGAAAGCGTAGATACGAATAATTTCTGTACTGTTTATTTCAAATCAACAATAGATAATAGACTCACTAATATATATATATATATATATATATATATATATATATATATATATATATATATATATATATATATATATATATATCAGTCTGTTCATATCTATCTATCTATCTATCTATCTATCTATCTATCTATCTATCTATCTGTCTGTCTGTCTCAGTCTTTTCATATCTAAGTATGTTCATATCAATCTATCTGAGTCTATTCATTGTCTGTTTCAATCTGTTCATTATCTATCTATCTATCTATCTATCTATCTATCTATCTATCTATCTATTTCAATCTATTCAAATCTACTTATCTATCTCAGTCTGTTTATATCTATCTATCTATTATTGTCAGTCTGTTCATATCTATCAATCTATTATTCTCAGTCTGTTCATATCTATCTATCTATCTAGCTAGCTAGCTTGCTAGCTAGCTAGTTAGCTAGCTAGCTACCTAGCTAGCTGTCTGTCTCAGTATGTTCATATCTATAATAATATGACTCAAAGAATTTTTTCGATTCATGATACGCTCATTGTTTTGTTTTGTTTTTTTTTGGTTTCATCCAATCTTTTCTGTATCAATCGTTCTTTTATTTTATACCTTTATTCCGGAGACGAACGTGTATGGCCAAATCACATTGAAGTTTGCCGTTGTTTAACTTCGGGGATGATACAATATACACGATTTCAACGTGATATGGCTGTAAGCATCAAATCACACTTGAGTATTAAATCTATCTATCTATCTATCTTGGTCTTTTCGTATCTATCTATCTATCTATCTATCTATCTATCTATCTATCTCATTCTGTTCATATCTATCTATCTATCTATCTATCTATCTCATTCTGTTCATATCTATCTATCTCTCTGTTCATATCTATCTATCTATCTATCTATCTATCTATCTATCTATCTATCTTGGTCTGTGCATTATCTATCAATACATCTCTCTATATACCGCAATCAGTTCATATCTATCTATCTATCTATCTATCTATCTATCTATCTATCTATCTATCTATCTATCTATCTTATTATTCCATATCAATCTAGCAAGATCGCTCTCTTCCTCTCCTTACAGTGTCTTTCTTTCTTCACATTTATCCACCTACGGATCAAAAGATCCATAGACTGACATCATATGATTAGCTAAATAGAGATCAGCAACTTACATTCGATGTATGATTATCGTTGAATTAAGTGCATTGACAAGGAATGAGAGAATATTGAAAGATGATTATTGGTATGACATTAACACTTATTTCATCATTAGCCATTAGACATATTATTATACAAAATTATATTAATGTGCGCCAATAGATATGAATAGTTTCTATATTGTTTATTTCAAATTAACAAAAGACAATAGAATCATGAATATAAAGTGTATAGGATTTATGAAACAATAAGCATTTTTCAAGCCTCATTAAAATTCATAATTAATTACTAAAAATCCTATGACTGTATATGTCACTATGAGTGTCTGTCACTAACTCTATGCTTCCTTGAAATTTTCAGACTGACGTAGCAATATCCTGCAGACGAAGATCTCGCAATGTTTTCCTCTTAGGACCTACAATTCAATTGATTAGATCGTCACTCCCTGGATACGATCGTCTTGCAATGTTGCGTTAGGACACAAGGGGGCGCCACTCGAGATCTCTTAATTATCGTCTGCCATCTTGCAGACATCTCGTTTGCTAGCGGAGGCCTTGATCCGGAAGATCCAGGTCGGACGTCGGATATCTTATTTAGCTTCTTCTTGTCATCGTCGACATTATTGGAGTTCTGAAGATTGGCATCATCTTGGCATTGATACGCTATTAAAGAAGGAGGCTTGCGTGGTGAAAGCCATTTTCTCTCTGCTATATTTGAGGCCTGAGATACGCGCCATTTCTCCCTCATACGGAGGCGTTGTTCTTATCAAACACTGCACGAATTTATGCAGTATTTATTCAATATAAATAAGCTTTTTTTTAATAGTTTCAATTAATTGTTATTTATGCATCTATGGAGGGACTGATATTTGGAGCATATATATCTTAAAGTAAAGCATATATATATATATATATATATATATATATATATATATATATATATATATATATATATATATATATATATGTCACTCAAAAATCGAAAACCAAATAGAATTAAAAAAAATACGAAATAAAAAATAAGTAAATAAATAAACAAACTAATGAAAATTAAACCAAATAAATAAGTAAATGAACAAATTAACAAATCGTACCCGCTAAAATAACCGTTCGAACTAATAAAATATAAACAAGTAAAAATAATCAATCCAAATAAGTAAATTAAAAACTGTCCACCCGCCAAAATAACAGAATAGACTACGGCAAACAATCTAAATCTTGGACGAATAAATAGTTTCAATTATCTTCCCAGACCAAAACAAACTATTAAATAAGCAGCCTAAACAAATCCACCCACAATTTTTTAATATGATGATAAAACATTAAAAAAAAAACGAAAAGAATAAATAATGCAAAATGAAAATGTAAAACAAGTAAAATAAATTAAGCCAAACAAATAAATCAATAAATAACAAACCCATATATATAAATAGCCGAGGAAATACCGATCATTCGCGGCCTGACGATTGTGTCAAGCATGAAACAGCCTGTCGCCTCTGAGTGTTGACTTCAATGTTCACTTTATATATATATATATATATATATATATATATATATATCCTTACCCACTCCTTCCTCAATATTAAGTATTATAATAGAAATTTTTAAATTGTTCCTTCCCTCTCTAAATACGCCCATGTCTCTCACAGCATTCTTTACCACCTTCTATTTCAACTTATATAAGCTTAATACTGCCCGTCAAAAGTGTAAATTTTAATTTCGTTTTTCGTTTCATTTTTGAAAGTGATGTCTGAGGATCCAGGGAAGATTAAAAGTCTCTGCTGAAATAAATTATTACAATGAAGCCTTAAAGTGGTCTTGTTTCTCTTTAGATTAAATTATTCGGTCTGGATTAACATTGAGCTCTCAGGATTTCATCCTCCTTGCGATTATCCATACGGATTACCAACATTTTCGTTACTGATATATATATATATATATATATATATATATATATATATATGAATGCGCGTATGTACCTGTACGTGTATTTGCCTCTATAATATTAGTATTAATAATAACAACAACAATAATAATAATAATAATAATAATAATAATAATAATAATAATAATAATAATAATAATAATAATAATTGTTATAATTGAGTTATCCAAAAACAATAGTAGAAACCCAGAATTGGTCATATGAATGAAAAGACAGGTGGGTAACTATATTTAAATTTTAGCCGACTCATTTCGCCATCTGACAGGACTTTATCAAGGTAAATGTGATGATTTTATTTTGCAACAAGTATATATTTGATAGCGATTCAAAATTTTTAAATTGAAGCGTTCTTCAATTTAAAAATGTTCATCAAGTTAACTCATCAAAAGAGAAAATAATTTACTCAGAAGGAAAATCCTCGAGAGAGCCGCCATTAGAAATTATCAAAATGTCAGTCTACGCCCGGTGTTTTTTTTTACCCAATCTAACTTTTCCTGAATGAATTTACTGCTTTCTCAAAGCAAACGTGCACAAAATATTAGGTTGGTGCAAAAGTAATGACGTAATAATGTCGTTTTTTACCTTAAAAAATACGTCAAAAAACGACATTATTACGTCATTATTTTTGCACCAACCTAATATGTGTTGAAAAATCAAAGGAAATCGACTTTTAGAGATGTATAATATAAAAAATGGCTTTTTCGAGTATACTAAATGACGTAATGGTCACGTGGCTGAGTGGTAAGAATATTCGCATTCTAAACATGAGAACCCGGTTCGAATCTCACCATGTTCGACTTATCAGGAAGATTATGGGACTGGCGGGGTCAATCCCAGCTTACAGCCTCTTTGGAAAAAGGAGTGAAATTGGAAAGACGGAATTCTTGATCATGCTAGATAATACGGAAACTCTAACTACGCTCTGATCAGAATAGTTGCAGTATAAACCACAAGTGGGCTCTATGGGTTTTGAATAAACACAAATGCGCCTGAGCAAGCGTCTGCAGTAGGGATTGGCTAACCGCGCTAGTAGACGGGTATCCTCGAATAAGAGTTGTCAGCTTCATTTCGTCATCTGACAGGACTTTATCAAGGTAAATGCAAATATTTATGAGCGTCTTTAAATTTAAAAACTCTTTTTCGAAGATGCTACATTTGTCTACAATTTCCCGTCTTTTGTAGCACTCAATAACTTTCCGTCCTGTGTATGACGGTAAACTACATCCGCGTCCTGGGTAAGAAGTTAAACTAGATCCGCGTCTTGGGTAAGACGGTAAACTATATTTGCGTCCTGGGTATGACCGTAAACTACATCCGCGTCCTGAGCAAGATAATAAACTACATCCGCGTCTTGGGTAAGACGGTAAACTACTTCTGCGCCCTGGGTATGACGATAAACTACATCCGTGTCCTGGGTAAGACGGTAAACTACATCCAACAGCAGGGCCGCTGATGAAGAGGATTTGATGAGCCTGGAACCACCTCTTAATTGCTGATCTTCCCAGGTCCAACCTGACCCGGGGTGGTAGAACCTGTTAGGGTTCCAGCTATGGGCAAATAATTAATACACAAACTGGGATCAAAACACTATGAAAAACTAAAAATATGTTTTAATACATACCAGAAATATTTTGTAAAAAATATATATATTTGTTACCAGCAATACATTTTTAGAAAAAAAAAGATATTACCAGCTATAGTTTATTTTGAAAGAAAATATTACCAGCAATAAAAAAATAGGCATTAAATAACCCAGTGAGGTTGACATGCTGTAAAAAAAACAAACGAAACCAATATATACAGAGATAGATAGATAGATAGATAGATAGATAGATAGATAGATAGATATGAAGGGACCATGATAGATAGATAGACACATATATTACAGAGATTATATATCTTATCGGTATTAAATAAGCCATTGAGGTTGATATGCCGTAAAACAAACCAAACCAAACCAATATATGCTGAGATAGTTAGATAGATAGATATGAAGGGACCAAGATAGATAGATAAAAAATATTACCAGCAATAAAAATATCATCGGTATTAAATAACCCATTGAGGTCGATATGCCATAGAACAAACCAAACCAATATATACTGAAATAGATAGATAGATAGATAGATAGATAGATAGATAGATAGATATGATGGGAACAAGATGGATAGATAGATACATAAAAAAAAAATTACAGACATTATAAATCTTATCGGGATTAAATAACCCATTGAGGTTGATATGTCATAAAAAAACAAAACAAACCAAACCAAACTTAACAACTTTCATATTTTTGCTGTCACTCCTAATCTCCGTCCAACCAATCATTTATCCAACCTTTTAAGTTCTTTATTCGCTGTTTCTTTTGTCCGTGATACCTCAATGTCTTTTTTCTTCCGAGCCCTCTTTTCTCATGTGTTCTATGTTTTTATTCTGTTCCCTAT
This sequence comes from Acanthosepion lycidas, assembly GCA_963932145.1. Classification (NCBI taxonomy): domain Eukaryota; kingdom Metazoa; phylum Mollusca; class Cephalopoda; order Sepiida; family Sepiidae; genus Acanthosepion; species Acanthosepion lycidas. The sequence goes on along the minus strand of OZ010604.1, from coordinate 70,806,950 downwards.
AAATCAAACCTGTTTTCCTTCAGCTGCTAATTATTAGTGTCCTTTTTGATTCGATTTTCGAGATGTCAGAGTAGGGCCAATTATATTGCGTATCCGCCTCTGGAGCCTATCAACAGCCCCGAGGAAAACAGAAGGGGCTCCAGACTATGATCATAGGTCATATAAACACACACACACACACATACACGCACACACACACACACACATATATATATATATATATATATATATAGGAATCCTTGGTACTGAACGCCGGTCTTTCCTACAGTAGAAATGTATCCCTTGTTTCTTGTTTAGGAGTTTGTTTCCCCTTCTTTCTAAAGACCATTACAGCTCTATAATTACATCTTCATTTGGAATTTTACCTACTAATTATTTTTTATTTGCAATTGCAGTAGATAGCTTCGACTATCGTCCGGTATGCAACTCTTCCCGGCTATTTTTATCACACCCACATATATGATCATAGGGCATATAAACACACACACACAAACACAAACACAAACACACACACACACACGCACACACACATATATATATATATATATATATATATATATATATATATATATATATATATATATGACTTTTTATGAAAAACCTTATTTAGATAGGTTCTGCGGCATGGTATTCTTCTGTTCTTCAGGTAAATGTCGTTACTGTGTAATTACCCCTTCAATTTTACTGCAAATTTGTCGGCTTGTCTTCATGAGTCTCTGCTTCTAAACCTTTTCCTTAACATTCTTCAATCACCCTGAAAAATTCTTCTAACTCCTTCTTTGTCATCTTATACTGGCGCAGAGGAACGGTTTATTCACATTATTCAATGCCTTCTCTTTAAAAAACGACTTTGCTCTTTTTGGCATAAACAAAAATTAAATTTCTATCGATGTTATTCCAAATACCTATAATTTCTTCATTTAACTCATCAATATTTTTAAAGACTTTGTCTTCCATTTGTCTATTTATTAAATTCCATATATTTTCAATAGGATTTAAATCCGGTGACTGTATCGCCATTCTAATTGTTTTAATTAAATATCTTTTTAAAGAACCCTTGTCATGGATATGTTTTTATTTTTTTAAATTTTACTAACATAACATAATCATTAGTATTTTCACATCAAAATATTATCGATAATTTTTCCATAATAAAAGCATACATCTTTTATATTACAATATGTTTAATAAATGTAAATTTCTCTAATTAAATCGTACATTTTTTAATTAAACATTTGAAATTTCCTTTTAAAACCTTCAAAATTATCATGAAAAACAATCAAAATTTTTACCTTAATTAATTAATTTCTAATTTGTGTATATATTAATTAACATATAGGTTCATATAAGGTACAATAAACATAATCTGAATAAACAGTAAAATCTACAGAAAGAGACTAATTGCTGTTGATTTGAGTAAGGAAGATGCCACAAAGTATTAAATAGATATTATTATTTCATTCGAATACTTTTTAGGCTCCTAATTTTTTAATTTCATATAATTTCATTATTATTACGTATTTTTCAGCTTTTTTTTTTTTTTTTTTGCATATTACAGCATTAAGCTATGCTATACAGATATTGTATAGACTATAAAATTCCTTTATAAAATCTATGTTAAATAAAAAATTCACAGAGTACGAATATTTCTTCAACCCCTCCACCACCACATATATATATATATATATATATATATATATATATATATATATATATATATATATACTTTAGATAACCAAAAATACTGGAAACCCGAAAAATTACTATAAATAAACATTTATAAATAACAAATATCGACATTTTGATAAATTTGGAAAAAGTTTGCAGAAAGAAAACGAAAATATACATAGAGATTTAAGCCTAAAATCCTCTGAGATCATGAAGTCATTATTTATAACGTACAACGAAAATAATTTATATTACTTTTGGCAGTCCTAAAATCTAAGCTATCAATTGATAAAAACAAATGAGTATAGAAAAGGCAAAATTGATAAATATAGCATTAAGTACACAAAAACAGAAAGTAAAAATAAGACTACCCTCGTTGTACAATGACAAATAAATAGTAATACAGAAAAATAAAAACGGTTACTTTGGAAAAGACTTGAAGAAAATAATAATAATCGACACATATATAAATACAAATAAATACAATAATCATGATATATATATATATATATATATATATATATATATATATATATATATATATGTTGTATATCGTTTGAGAAAAGACCTTTGGTCTTACTTCCGCTGCATCAATGTGTGAGCGGAAATCGGAATTGGTGATAGCATGAAAGGGTAATACAACGGGTGGGTAAAATAAGCAGGTCGTACAGGTGTCCTGAGCGGAAGGCAAAGCCTGCTTGAGTGGGCGTATGCCGGTAGAAGCATGGTTACAAAAACTTACACAGGCGACCGGAAGAAGGTGTTGCTACGTGAAGTTGCATAGGCGTCCAAATGTTATATAAACGGCCAGTCCAATTCTTGATCAGGACAGAGAGGCGGGCTAGAGATTCACCGAAGATTTGTCTACATCAATTCCTGTGTGAGCAATCCTAACCTCTTTGATTCACCCTCACTCTACCCATACGCCGCAACCCGAAAAATAAAGACATATATATATATATATATATATATATATATATATATATATATATATATATATGTGTGTGTGTGTGTGTGTGTGTTCGTCTCCTTATTTGAGCCCAGCAGCAATATACTACATATATAATGCATGAAATAAAGAAATAATAATATGGATTATATTAAATCATTATATTGCTTTTAAGAATTATTTACGCTTTTTTTTAATTTCAACCTAAAATCTGACAAATTTTCGGTGTTTCGAAAAAACAAAACAAAACGTGTTGTCTCTAAATTTTGCATTTATGTCCCCCTTTTCCAAACATTTGTCCAAAAATAATTCCGCTGCCAAATTTTTGCATTAAAAGAATACATTTTATCAGTGGTACAAGGACATAGTAATAAGTCACTTAGTGAGAGCTGGATACGTGACAATAGCAAATTGGTACACGAAACGGATTTGCTAATCTTCATGTTTCTATTTTTAAAGAGCTATTTATAAAAAATGTACCTTTTCGCTGTTTGGGATCTGTACAGAATAACAAACTCATTTAAACATTCGCTCATTCTGATCGTATTCCTTTGATGGTATGTAAGTTCCACTCGAGCAGCTTCTTTCTACAAACGACTGCCTTGTGGAACCGACTCCCAAAAGATTGTTTCCCCGATCACTACAATCATCACCTGTTTAGGTCTACGGTTATCATTCATACATATCCGCATAAGCTTTGCAATTCACTCTGTAACACTCTATCTTGTGTGGCATTTGGGCCTTGTAAGGAGTGAGCATCATTGTAAAATTGTGGATGTCTGTTTTATAGTGAGTAAATAATATCATCTACTTGGCTTTGTTTTTAAAGAATTTGCATAAAACATTGCGACGGTGTAATATCGTGTAGCAGTACTGTAATGTGTTCCCCACTAAACCCTACTTTGGCTGATCCATATAGAAACAGACTATATTTGTTTAGATAAAGTACAAAGTTAAACATTTTGTTTGGAATTATTCTAAATATTTGTATAGATTTAGGGCTGACGTCAAAGTTGATAAACTTTATTTTCTATATCATATTGCTATGTGAGATTTCTTTTGCCATCATTTCTAATCTGGAAAGGACGTCTATTTTGATCATCATTTCTAATATTTCTAGTTATGTCTGAATTCGAACATCAACAGCTAGTTCTGTTGTAATATATGTAATTTTATCTCAGTTTAGTTTATTTCTTGTTCAAGAAAGAGAATATGGCGTGCCCGCTTACGGAAAAATATCAGCAGTCAAAATCATATTTTCCCTATAAAATCGAAACCTTACCACTTGGACTTGTTCGAAATTATTATTATTATTATTATTATTCGTGTCGTGTCCACAACTTCCTGTCGTTTATACCACTTCCTCCAGTAGCTGTTCTCGCTTATTTGAGTATTGAAAGGGGGCTTCCTTCCGGCCATTTTGTTTGGAGTCGTGTGGAACATCAAACCCTTGATTATATAATGTCGTTATTTTCTGCTCATCTGCATTTTCTGTCCATTTCACTGTTACTGAAAGTCTCCAAGTGATGGGATTTCTATTATTTGGAACATTTCTTTAAATGTGATTCGTCAGCTCCAGTTTACTAAGTTTTATGAAGTAATGTCCTCGCAAAGACCTCCATGTTGCATTCGCACGAAGCCATTTTTAACCAGTGATCTGAGATAACGCTTGTATACAGTCGGCAGTTTAGATATTTCTGGGCGTCGTACATACCATCTCGAGGAAAGGCTCGACCTGAAAAGGATGTTTAATAAAAGGTTACCATCAGTAACTAAGAATGAAATAGAATTATTATAATAATCTATGTGAAAAATAGAAAACTCGTTCTTACCGTAGATCATATTTGACTCAGTAATAGATTAATAAAAATAACAAGTAATAAAATAGAACATTATAACTTCTTCTATGTAGCACACTCCTTCGGAATATTGACGATCATAGCGCTCTACAATTTCCTGTCTTTTGTAGCACATAACTTTCATCTTTTTGCTGTCACTCCTAATCCCAGTTCTTCAAACCATTGTTAAGTGCGTTATTCACGGGTTTTTTTTATCGGTGTTGCCTACAATATCATTTGAGTGATACATTTTCTAAGCCCTCTTTCCTCATGTGCCCTATAAATTTCAACTGTTCCGCAGGACTATACTTGCAACGAGGTGTCACCAATTTACAGATGAGATCACTAGATATAGCCGTAAGTTCTATACTAACGGTTTTGTTGCCGCTTGTAGAACTCTCTTCCGGGTCCATGTTTTCCAGGAATCTTTTATCAAAAATTTAAATAAAAGGTCACTTGTTACTAACTGCCTTGATTTCTCTCCTATTCTTCTCGCTCCTTAATAATGTTTCTATATTTTTACAGGAAGTAGCCACTTGTGTCTTAGTGGCATCGTTTCTCCTGCTATATATTTGATGATTCTTGATAAAAATACAATGGAATAACAATCACTATCTACTGTCCTCCTGATTACTCATCTTTTGTTCTCGCTCCTTAGTAATGTTTCTTTTTTCTTATTCTTCCACACCCAATAACACCTAGTAACTTAGAGGCTTTATTGCCTTGCTTGGAGTGAACTCGATTTAAAAAAAAATCAAAAAAAAGTTTACGCTAAGTTTTTGGCAAATCTTTGGAGGTACCTGCATTAAAGCATTTCAAAATCTTCTTATTTTTACTTTTTCAAAAAATCACGTGAAGATTTCTGTTTTATATATATATATATATATATATATATATATATATATATATATATATATATATATATAGATGTGAGCTTGTGACCCTGGATTTCACGCTTTTGCGATCGTCAGACAAACTGATTAATTTTTTTAAAAAAATTGGTTTTATGTAGATTGCGCGTATTGGTGTTATTGTGGAAGTGGTGGGGGAAACTTCGTCGTTTTTTCATCGTACTGACGCAAACATCGATGTATGCAGACACATATACATACTTGGTCGTTCATCGGGACTCATACATATATAAACATATGTGGGCAGTTTCGGATATGACATATGTATGTATACGGGTGGTGTTGTGTCTATACATACGCATTTGTATGTTGAAATTTAAAGATTGGAAGTCCGGCGGAAATGTTTCGTGATTGTCTCGTGAATGTATACATGTCATATATTTTTTTTTCCGCTGAATAATATTTCCTCGCATGTATGTATATACGTGTGGTGGGGTTTGTGTGAAATTATGATAGGTAAAAATTATTATTATTTATATTTATTTTTAAATTTTGAAAAAAATGAGGGTTTATTTGTTATATTTAAAGCTGGTTATTTGTTTGTTTTTGACTGTGTATATGTAACAGGTAGAAATTTGTAATCCTTATTGTTTATTTATATGGTGATGTTTAATATTTAATATGCTGGGTGAGAGGGTAGTTTGATTTAATAACGGGTCTATATGATATGATGTGATAGTAATGTTGCAAGGGATTCGAGGCAATGATAATATAATTAGCTAATAGTTATTGTAAATTGGTAGAAATTGTAAATTGGTAGAAATGATTAGTAACGGTGGTGGGGGAATGATGAAACCATGAATGTAGTTATAGTGGTGGTAGCTAAAGACTGGTTGTTGGTGTTTTATTTTATTTTATTTTGTTATATGTATCAATTTATTTTGGTATAAATCCTGATAATAGGTATTCTGTGTAAAATTATGGTAGTTGAAGATTGCTATCATATTATCCGAATTCATACGAAACGGATAAAATAGACAAACCACCAACAATCACAATTTAATTTCAAGATACCATCAAAATAATTGCATCTATCATTATTATCATTGCACCACCATTAGTAATCACTTTTACAACTTTACAATAACTATTAACTAATAATATTATCATTACCACCAACACCCAGCACCATCACTTACACATCGCACCTACTATTATAAATCCTCTACAATCTTTAACGCATATTACCCCCCCAGCATATTTAACACCTTAAAACAATAAGATCAGATATAATTTCCATATATAACCATGAGAATAAACATCCATTACCAGGATTCATAATAAATAAAAATAAACAAATAAATATAAAATAAAATAAAACACCAACAACCACCCTTTTTAGTTCAAGCTAGCACCACAATAATTACATTTATAGGTTTTATTATTCTCCCACCAACATTACTAATCACTACTAACAATTTAGAATAAATATAAACCACTTATATTATTATTGCCACCATCCACCTTACATATTACTATCACACCATATCTAACATTACCATATAATCCTGCCATAATTATTAACGTATACTACCCCCTCTCCCAGCATATTTAATACCACCATAAAAATAACCAATAAGGATTACAAACTGAAATTTCTACCAGCCACATATACACAGTCACAAATAAACAAGGAAATAGCGAGTTTTAATATAATAAACAATAATATTTTTGTAAATTAAAAATTAAAAATTAAAATATTATAGCAATCTTCAACTACCATAATTTTACACAGAATACTTATTATCAGGATTTATACCAAAATAAATTGATACATATAACAAAATAAAATAAAATAAAATAAAACACCAACAACCATTAGCTACCACCACTATAACTACATTCATGGTTTCATCATTCTCCCACCACCGTTACTAATCATTTCTACCAATTTACAATTTCTACCAATTTACAATAACTATTAGCTAATTATATTATCATTGCCTCCAGTCCCTTGCAACATTACTATCACATCATATCATATAGACCCGTTATTAAATCAAACTACCCTCTCACCCAGCATATTAAATATTAAACATCACCATATAAATAAACAATAAGGATTACAAATTTCTACCTGTTACGTATACACAGTCAAAAACAAACAAATAACCAGCTTTAAATATAACAAATAAACCGCCATTTTTTCAAAATTTAAAAATAAATATAAATAATAATAATTTTTAGCTATCATAATTTCACACAAACCCCACCACACGTATATACATACATGCGAGGAAATATTCAGCGGAAAAAAAATATATGACATGTATACATTCACGAGACATTACCGCCACACTTCCAATCTTTAAATTTCAACATACAAATGCGTATGTATAGACACAACACCACCCGTATACATACATATGTCATATCCGAAACTGCCCACATATGTTTATATATGTATGAGTCCCGACGGACGACCAAGTATGTATATGTGTCTGCATACATCGATGTTTGCGTCAGTACGATGAAAAAACAACGAAGTTTCCCCCACCACATCCACCTTAACACCAACACGCGCAATCTATATAAAACCAAAATTTTTTTAAAAATTAATCAGTTTGTCTGACGATCGCGAAAGCGTGAAACCCTGGGTCACAAGCTCACATCTATCCAACCATATATGTTAGCTCTATCTCTGATATTGAGCGCTTTCTAATAAGTACCGCGCATATAATATATAAATAATTATACACATATATATATATATTTATTTATATTTATATACACACATTTTTCACACACACACACACACACACACACACACACACACACACACATATATATATATATATATATATATATATATATTGTATAACATTGCGTCTTAGTGGCTTTACTGCTTTTCTTGGGGTGAACTCGAAAAAATCAAGAAACAGTGTACGCTAATTTTTAGCAAATCTTTGGAGGTACCTGCATTAAAGCATTTCGAAACTGTTCTTATTTTTACTTTTTCAAAAAATCACGTGGAAATTTCTGTTGAATATATATATATATATATATATATATATATATATATATATATATATATATATATATATTGTGCATAATGTATCTTTAAATACCGTCATGTTTGTTATCTCGAATGCCGAGGGATATGCAGAGAGATTAAATGTTTAGATTAGCGCAAAGCTTATCTCCTCTGTTTCCTATCAGATTATGCATTAACCAGATTTCTTCTTTGGTTGTCATAGTTACGAACGATGGATTAAGTAATAATTGATTAAGACCTGCGAATATTGATGACTGATATACTATAGTGAGCAAATGAACGTTACAGGAAACTAGAAAAACCGAATGAAACGCTAAATTCCAATAAGCAGTGACGTAGAGAAAAGATTAACCACTTTCTCTTCCATAGGCTTTCATCGACCCGGAAAATGCTAGCAACTTTAAGTTTTTCCTTCTGCACCTTACGAGAGACGTTCAAAAAATACCTGGAGACAGAAGAATGCAAAATGCTATATTTGTTTGCATTAAAGTTTACCACGGACATACGTGTTAGAAACTTGAATGAACAGTGAGATGATTCATTTTCATATGAAGTTATGAGGACTATAAATAACAACATCTATTACCCATGAGGCAGTTGAGTGCATACTACACACCGTGAATCAGTAAAAGTACACTAAAATGGCGACGCCGATATCTAAAGAACCGAACGAAAAATTATAACTGGAGAACTATTAATACACACAAGTGTGACTTACGATACTAGCAGCTAAATCTATGACAAAAAAGATAAAGGATTTAAAATTGAATGAGAGGATAAAATTAAATAATGGTCTTCTTATTGGCAACTGCTGGTTGTGAGGCCGTTATAACATTATCAGCAATATCCAGGACAGTTGAATTAAATGACGATTGACGATATAAGTCAACTAATAGGGAAAAACATATCTCCCAAGAAAAAAACTACTGAATGCAGATAGAGCTAAGTTTACACTATTTACATTATTCGGAATAATGTCCTCATTCCTAGTTCTCCACTGCCTTTATACTAACCGCTTTATCCAATGCGCCATTTATCCTCCATGGCACAGTGGATAAAGGCGTTAGTTAGATCTAGAAACAGGACCAAAAGTACGTGAGTTCAATACTCGGTTAAGGCAGTGGAGAATTAACAAGGTATAACTGACAACTGACATCCATTAAGCATGGCACGTGGAACTAGAGCAGTCTAACTAAGTGAGCAAAATAAAGAGTTCAGTTCGACATTCCAACCACCTGAAGAAGGGCGAAGCGTACAAAGGCCGAAACGTTGTAATAAATATGAAGATTTGATCCGAATGATATTGGGAAACGGCCTTCAAAATGGGGAATATCGGTAAATGCCTCTAATGCATTTACAAATGAAAAGGTTGTTACTAAAACAGTGTGTTGAGATTTGTTTAGCAACAACAATTAATTGGACAATTTAATAGAACAAAAGTTACGGATCTGGTAGAAGAAATTAACACATACCCGATGAAGAAAAAAGTTAAAATGATTCGTACGTTTTGTGGAGATCAACATCAAAGAGAAAATAAAAATGTGAAAACTGTTTCAAAATTAAACATATTGGACGTATCTATGAAAGAAGAATGTTTAGACGAACAAAAACACATACATGCTGGTGTATTTTGAAAATAAATACTTACCTCATGGACGTCCGTACGTAAAAAGAATCTTTTGAGGAAGCCATATTGTTTTTATGCTGACAAATTAACGCAAAATCACGGCGACAACGAGATTTGAGAGAATATAATTATACAGTGTACGAAAGACGACGAGACAATACAAATACAACATCTACACTTGGTCACCTAGGATTAACGCCTACTAAGGAATTTAGGCCAGTCTCACGAATTTAAACTACAGCCGGAAGATCAAAACCCCTTCGTATGGATAGACGAAATTACAACCCGATTGACCATGCCTTAGGCTACCAATGGAAAACTATGATATAAAACAATAATGAATCTAATCTATAAGAGACAAGATTCATAATGCAAAGTGGACAGAACACAATGATAATAGAAAAGAATGTTAAACAGATGCAGACCAAATTAGATTGCAACAAGATGGCGATGAATAAATGTATAGTGAGCCTGAAATTAATGAGGATTAAAGTGTCATGTGAAGGCAAGATGTACTAGACGATGAAATCGAAAGTAATATAGACTCTGAAGATGAACAAGTGTAGTCGTTGGAGGAACACTCTTATGATAAAAGAAAAAAAAAGTTAAGATCTCCCATATCTAGACAGTCTCTGAGGGAGATAAGGGAAGATAATGATGAGACAAAAGTTCCCAGAAGATGTACCAGCGTAAATAAGGGGAGGAAACGTTTTCAGTATATGGAGATGAGGCGACTCATTTACATATGAAGTCACAAAGACTATAAATAACTACAGCTATTACCCATGAGGCAGTTGAGTGCATACTACTTCTCGTGAACAATAATGACGTCACGGAGATCTAACAAAACGAAAGAATAATTGACACTTGATAATTATGAATACTAGCAGCTAAAGCTAGAACAAAATTGCTAAAGGATTCAAATTCAATCGGGGGAGAAAACCAAATTACGGACCTCATTTTGGCAACTGCTGCTTGTGGAGTCATTACAAAATCATCATCAATTGAACACATAAGCAGCCCGTAAGATACTTAATGAGTTTGAATAAATGGATGATATAACAGGATTTGGGTGAAAAAGCAAAAATTCAACATTTATTATGAGCTACAAAAGACACGAAGATGGGACGTGCCATGATCGCCTACATCCTGAAAGGACGCTGTATACAAAGGAATAAGTACCCTGTAAAATTTTAAGAAAGTTTTTTTTTTAAAAGAACGATAATCAAATTTCTGGATAAATATAGGTGACTTTTTGATTGATCGATTTTTTACGTCTTATCAACCTTTTGATAGGTTATTTAAAACCAGAAAATATTTCGTCCTATTGGCAATACTTAATTACACTTAACTTGGGATGAATATTCCCCTCAACTAATAATTAATTTAGATCACTTTGGTACCTCACACCGCCTATAGACGATTTTATATCATTTAATGTTTCAAACCGAAATTTTAGTTATGTTTCTTACATTCATCTGACCATAAGTAGCCTTGGTAAGGGTATGAATCCATCCCTTTCTCCCCAAGATATGGATTAAATAACAGGACAGAGAAGGTTACTATTGTCTTCATAAAGGAACGGCAACATACTGCAGGGGAATTTTCTCCATCGTCAGTCGTAAATTGAAATACGTACGATTGCTCAAGCGTGTAACATGTATGGCCGTAAAAGATGGTTGGACTCCTGTACGCTTAATTGTTCAAAATTTAGAATGTCATCAATTGAAAATTACTTTGTTCGCATTTAGGTTAAGCGAACGAGGTTAAACCATTATTCTGGAAGCTTTCTCATGTATTAATTCAATTAGCGAGAGAAGAAAAAAAAAAACAGTTTGACCACACGAGAGTGAAAACGAAAAGTATTAAGTATGGGAAATCGTTGGTATAAACCAATATCTTCTGTTATCAATTATAGGCATTTAAGAACACTTGTGGAGATTTTCGTAGTTTATTTTGTTCAGGTTAGGTTTCAACTGTTTTATGTATACAGCTTCAAGAATTTTTAGTTTTTGTTTATTGTTTTCATGTTTAAACATAGCTGTGTGACGTCACGAGCTGCGACGTAATTTTCGCTTCCGTGTATCGTATGCACGAGTTTTTCGTTGATTTGAAATTTTTCATGCAACAAAAACAGACTATCATTATTCTTTCGTCCATAGTATTGGTTGATATATTGAAAAGTATATTTTCGTCTTTTATAATGGCTTATGCAAGCCGGAAGCTTAGATTGGGTTAAAACATGTATCAATATGGTGATTTTCTTTCGTCTTTCAATGATAATGTTATTAAGCTTATCACACAATATGAAAGGAACTTACTTAAAATAAATAGACAAAACTTGTCTATATTATTTAATGAAGCATGCATCAATGAACAATTATTGCCTAAATATGCACTATCTATCTATCTATCTATCTATCTATCTATATATATATATATATATATATATATATATATATATGATAACATGTTTCAGTTTTTTCTTCAGGCGATTAGACCATCTCTAGTCGTGCCAATAATCTTAAGATCACGAGTGCATGAAAAACTAGTAACGACTCGGTGTGTATTTTTGACGTTAATCAAGTGCTGATGTTGTGAAGAGATTTTGCTACTGCCTAGATAATCTGGGCGTTGAACACTTTACTTCATTGAGTAGATAGGTGTTTTCTTTACTTGTTCGGGATTATTTCTTGCCTAAGGTATTAGGTCTTCTGGCAAATTGTCTGTTGGTCACAAAACCATAGATGGTCTTCTGTTGGTCATCCCAATATAGTTGGCTTTTTTTTAGTTATATATATATGAATAAAAATGACAATAGGAAAACTAGTGATTGCTGACGCGTTTCGTCCAATATGGACGTTATCAAAGCAAATTACGAAATGAATTTAATTTAACAACTAATAAAAACAAAAACAGAATGTTACTAACAACTGGAATGTAGAGAAACACTATTTTCATGTTGTTTAGTGTTTCTTTACATTCCAGTTGCTAGTAACATTCTGTTTTTGTTTTTATTAGTTTTTAAATTATATTCATTTCGTATTTTTGCTTTGAGAAAGTCCACATTGGACGAAACGCGTCAGCAATCACTAGTTTTCCTATTGTTAATTTTATTCATAAATATTATCTTCTCTACTGCTTTAATCGGAGAAATTTTCACACATACACACACACACACACACACACACACATACATACATATATATATATATATATAAATAACCATTTTATATCATTAACTTTGCTAATTTTCTTAAATGAATTGTAGCATAAATTGAACTGCACTAGATATTTAATTTAAAAGAACTGATCCGATGTGCAAATTTTCGGGATAACATCTAAGACATTACTCTACTTATTGAACAATTTCATTTATGCTATGTGCGATATACTCCCACAGAAAATATTTAATTGCCATATTAGTAAAAAACGCACTCGCTTTAATTTTCAAAAAAATTCAACTTCAGCCTTCAACTTTAACACGAGTTTGTATTCGTTATCAATAACACATTTGAATAATTAAAAAAAAATTCCATTCGCATTATATTTTTTCCTTTCGGATGCTACCTGAATTTTAACAAAAACAAAATAATTTCCATGCCTGATGATGACTGGAAGAACAGTCGAAAGTACTTGCGTATTTAAGAAAGATTTAATTCAGTTTATAATTTTAAAAAACAAGGATCATAACGTTCATCGAGTGATTAGCATATTAATGCAGATTTAGCATTTAGTTAGTGAAGGATCTTTTTTATCATTAACTTTACTAATTTACTTTTTATATGAATGATTCCTTGTACTATATATATATATATATATATATATATATATATATATATATATATATAAACGTTAATGGTCAGAGCTGGATCAATACAAGAAAGAGTAGTATTAAAAAATGGTCACCGTAAAAGAACATAAATATAAAATTTGAAAAAATATTTGAAAGATAATTCTGTAGCGTTCTTTGTGGTTTTTAAAATAAAGCGTTAAATTGGTCATTTTTAAAGTATCGGCCAAAGAGATCATCAGGCGAAACCATAGTCGCATATTTTCGTTGACCTCCTGAGTTTTAAAGTTATATATATATATATATATATATATATATATTACTATGATGTCAGTGTCATCGGCTCTTCCATGAAAGGATTGGTTAATAAAGGTAAACCCATAAGAATTCTTTTAATTGAGTTTTTTATTTTCGAAAAAAGAGGAAGTATCCTGCTTTTGGAATTAAATTAACCGTTCACTCGCTAGTAATTTTACCATTACCCGAGTAGACTCATTTGTAGTGTTGAAACATGATTGCTATTGTGTAATGATTTTTACATTTTTGTTTTAATCTCTTAAAATCAGCAATATTTAACTCTACTCAGTACTGAGCCTTCTTTTAAAAGAAATGTTACGTATAGTGTAGTTATACTTCATTTGATCTCATCTTACCTGGATACATACATACATACATATATATATATATATATATATATATATATATATATATATATATAGATAGATAGATAGATAGATAGATAGATAGATAGATGTTAGATGTCATTTGTGCGTGTGTTTGCGTGTGTGTGTTCATGTATGTGTGTATTGTTTGAATACGGGTTTAGCTTTACTCAATAGGCAATAAATCTTGTCTCATCATCGCCACGTTCAAGTTGCGCAGTAATTCCCTTAAATAATTAACCAGCCTCTAGATCGTACACCTTGGTAACGTTTATGACTGAACGAAAGGAGCACGTGTGGATTTACACGGCAGGATACCTGTTGACGCTGGAATCTTTCACCATACTGATCCTTATCACAGCATGCATCACCATCCAAAGCGCAGCCACAAACGCCCCCCCCCCCCTGTATGAAAGGGATTACATCAATTAATACCCGAAGTCTTTGAAAACTTTATTAGAATATTTATTACCTTGTCGTAAGGAGATATAGTGTAACCAGATTAAAATTGGCGGCCTCCTTCAAAACATTATTGAGCCTTTATGGGACGTAGTGGAGATTTGTATTCGTCCACAAGACCCTGAACTCACTACCAGGGAGATGTGGACGGCTATTGAGACGTCATAGATCAGCACCTCTTCAAATATCTTCCCAACACATATGGAATAGATGCCACTTTCAGTAGCTGCCCTTTGACGGGATTGATTGCGTCATGCATTATGGGAGCTCTTTTGGCGCGTTAGGACAAATAGATTTGGTTTGGCTTGTTTCGTTTTACGGCATATCAACCTCAACAGGTTATTTAATGCCGACAAGTTTTTTATTGATAATAATATTTTTTTTATCTATCTTGGTCTCTTCATGTCTGTCTCGCTTGGTTTCTTTATATCTCTCATTTTCAGTACGTATTTGTTTGTTTTTTTTACAGCATATCAACCTCAATAGGTTATTTAATGCCAACAAGATTTTTATTGATGATATTTTTTATCTATCTATCTATCTATCTATCTATCTATCTATCTATCTATCTATCTCAGTATATATTGTTTTGGCTTGGTTTGTTTTACGTCATATCAAACTCAATCGGTTATTTAATGCCGAGAAAATTTTTATTACTGGTAATATTTTTTATCTATCTATCTCGGTCTCTTCATATCTATCTATCTATCTATCTATCTATCTATCTATCTATCTATCTATCTATCTATCTCAGTATATATTTATCTGGTTTGGTTTGTTTTACCTACAGATCAGCCTAAATGGGTTATTTAATGCCGACAAGATTTTTATTGATTGTAATATATTTTATCTATCTATCTATCTATCTATCTATCTATCTATCTATCTATCTATCTATCTATCTATCTATCTATCTGTTTGGTTTCTTTTGTATTACATTGTGTCAACCTGTGGGTTATTTAATGCCGACAAGGTTTTTTATTGATGGTAATATTATGTTTTAAAAAAGTATAGTTGGTAATCATTTCCCCACCCAAAAAAAAAAAACTATTGCAGGCAATAATTTTTCTTCAATAATGTATTGCTGGTAATAATTTTTCGGAAAAAGTATTAAAACCTATTTTTATACTTTCATGTTGGCCTGGTAATACCAGCAATTAAAAAGCTGGTCCACGCTCCTCAAAACTTCCTGATCAGAAGCCTTGCTGTTGGACTTAGTTTATCGTCTTACCCAGGACGGAGACAAAAAGACTGAAATCGGCGTAGAGTTGAAAAAGAAAAAAAGAAGTAAAGAAAGAAAGAACAAGTGAAAAAAAGAAAGAGACATAGAACATTTGAATTAAGAATCTATTACGAACGAAAAAAATGAGCGAAAACTCTTTGCGCAAAGAAAGAAAGAAAAGAAATAGAATGTTCCGGAAAGGATAGTGAAGGAAATAAATGAAAGGTAAGAAGTGAAGGAAAGAAAGAAACAAATTGAACATGTAGTGATAAGAAAGAAAGAAAGAAAGAAAGACCGAAAGAAAGACATAAAAAGATAGTGAATGAATGAAAAGAAAGAAAGAAAGAAAGAAAGAAACACATAAAAAACGAAGTTTCTCTTTTTATGTGTGGCTCTGGAGGTGCTCCTTAGCAATCGTCTATTAAATTCAATTCATTGTCCTTTTTCATTTTTTCTTCTTTTTCTTTCTCATCTTTCTCTTCCTTCTTTTCCTTTTCTTTTTTTTTCTTTTTCTTTACTTTTTTCTTTTTATTTTCATTTTCTTTCTTTATTTCTTTTCCTTCATTGTTTGTTTGTTTTTTTCTGAGAGAGAGAGAGAAAAAACAAAGAAACAAACTGATGCAAATAAATAAAGACAGAAAGAAAGAAATAAGACGAAAAAATATGTAAAATCAAAGAGAAGATTGCGAAGGAAGAAATAGAAAGACAAAGACAAAGAAACAATAGATGTGCAGGTAGATGTATAGAAAGAAAGAAAGAAAGAAAATGCTAATAGATGAAGTAAGTATCTATTGTGTAGGACGAAAAGGATGTATGGGAAGAAAAAGAGAATCAATTGGAATTATGTAAAAAAGAAAAGAATGAAAACAAGGAAGAACTTAAGACACAAAGAAAGAAAGAAAGAAAGAAAGAAAGAAAGAAAGAACACAATGTTGTATTTACGAGATGACAGTTAAAGAAGTTAATGAAGCACAGGAATAGAGAAAAAGAGAAAGAGAGAAAGAGAAAGATGATGAGAATCTCAAGAAACAAAATTACATTATATGATAAGAAAGAAGTAACGCCAGCAAGAGGTCAATGGAGAAGTTGAGAGATAATGAGAAGCAAGCAAGAAAAGAAAGAAAGAAAGAAAGAAAGAAAGAAAGCCAACAGGAAAGAAACCAACAGGAAAGAAATGAAGAAAGAAAGCAAGCAAAAAACAATGCAAGCAAACAAGCAAACAAGCAAAAAAGAAGGAAAAAAGAAATCCAACAGGAAAGAAAGCAAGACAGAAACAAATAAAGAAAGACAGAAAGAAAGAAACGAACAAAGAAACAAACAAGCCGCACAAGCAAGCAAGAAACAAACAAATAAAGAAAGACAGAAAGAAACAAAGAAACAAACAAACAAGCCGCACAAGCAAGCAAGAAACAAAATAAGAAAAAAGAAAACAAGAAAGAAAGCAAGCAAACAAAAAAGGAAACAAAAAAGATTGCAAGAAAGAAAGCCAGAAGATAGAAGGAAAGCAAGAAACAAACAAACCGAGGAAGCAAGAACGAAAGTAGGCAAACAAACAAGAAAGAAAGCAAGAATAAACAAGAAAGAACGCAACTATGAAAGAAAGAAAGCCAGCCAAAAAAGCCAAAAAGAATGCAAGAAATAAAGCAAGCAAGAAAGAAAGAAAGCAAGATTGAACGCAAGAATGCAAGCAAGCAAGACAACAAGAAAAAAAATGATATAAAAGGAAAGAAAAATTGGATGGCTGAACATCGTCGATTGATGAATAGTTTTGTTTTGGTCACGAATCCAAGCGTAATTGATGAATGTTGATATAAGAGATGATAAGATAAGGTGCACAGATAAGCACGGCGACATAGTTATAACGGGCAAAGTGTGGGGCGAGGGTGGAACAGGAGCAGTGGGCAGCGGTTTGGTCGCCAAGTAGAGTCAGGCGAGCCTCGGCACCGGAATACCGGCAAATCCACACAACGAAAAGCCTTCATCTCTCGCCCTCATCTCCAAGACAAAAGCGATCCGGAAATTTGTTTGTAAAATTAGAAACAGAAAAATGGAAATAAATAGATATTTAATAATCATGCATCAGTTCTGGCACGAGGCCATGAGCATGGCGCTTATTGGTTGGACTGAACACACTACTTTGTAAAAATTATATCCAAGACTAGTTTTATAGATGGGTGATTGTGTCTCTCCACAACTACTTGGATGACGTCTTTCACCTGGTACCCTGTCTGCATGATTTTAAGCGTGCTACTAGACTGCATAGCGGCTCGGATAGAGAAATTGGAAAGCCGAGTTCGAATTCCAGTTGAATCCATTACATACACTTACGTGCTAATATCCTTGGGAAAGGTATGAATCCTCGCCTTAAGCGATGGGTAAATAGCAGGACAGACCGAGTTCTGTAGCCTTGGATGGCAACTGGTCTACCGCAGGAAGAAATGGAAACCATCTGCGGGAAAAAAAATCTGCATTGGTCAGCCAGGTATCGAAAGGTACATGATCGCCTAAGCGTGTATCATGTATGGCACATAACTGACTGACTTGATTGGTCAGTAGCTCTGACTGTTGTACTGTTGAACTAGTTAGATGCAACCGCTAAATTTAATCTTTTTTCTTGAACTTCCCACCTGTGAAAAACCCTTCCAATTATTTGCTTCCTTCGTAACTACAATCTTCGAAAATATAAAAACTTTCAATCTTCTCATTATCTTTCACTTCGTCTTTCACTTATACTTTCACTTTCATTTTATCCTGCACTTTTACTTCACTTTTCTTTACATTCACTTTCACTTATTCATAAACTTTTCCTTTCACTTTCACTTTACGTTACATTTTCACTTTAATTTTACTTTCACTTTTTGTTTACTTCCACTTTCACTTTATCCTACACTTTCACTTTCACTTTATCTTTTACTTTCTACTTTCATTCGAGTTCAAGCGTTACTGAATGAGATTGTTATAAGGGCGTGACAGGAATGAGAATAAATGTGAGGATATTTATCATATATAACGGCTGATAGTAGAATTGAATATATTAAGATTTTTGTCGTTTAGGAAGCATCCTCACGGGATGCTGTTCCACAAAATGACACTTCTGGAGAAGCAGATGTCAAAGTGTAATTTCCTCCTAACTAAAGGAATACGGAGGGAGGACGAATTGCTGACGTCTATGTGGAAAGGTCGATCCAAGCTGAATTCGTGGAACATAGGAATGTGGCTAATTTGAACATTTGCCTTACAAATAGAAGTAAAGTAGTGAGAGTCTAAAAAGTTTCATAAGCTTAAAGGAATTGTGGAAAAGATTTGTTCCATATTATCCGCCCCTAGTCCATTTTCTGCTATTTATTTCCACAAGGTCTTTGGGTAGAATTACTTACCTTTTACAGAAATTGATTTCAATAGGCCCGCTGAGTGGCATATTCTCCAAGCATTCTTTCCTCATTATGTTTCCAATTAAGTCCAGCTGTCTCTTTCTGATTTTAAGTAAAATTGTCCTTTTTGTTCCAATTTTTTTATAAACTTCCCCATAACTCAAATGTTTATTCCATAAAGTTCTCATAAATCTTTTATAGAGCTACATGTAAGTTGGCATCGTCAAACCCTCGCTTGTGTTGTTTTATGCAAAATTCCCTGGTTTGTCAGAAGTTCTGTCTATTTATCTCAATCCTTCTATGTATGTCTTTCTATTTTTCTTATTTTCTTTCTTTCTTTCTTTCTTTCTATCTATCTATTTATCTCTCTCTCTCTCTCTCTCTCTCTCTCTATATATATATATATATATATATATATATATATATATATATATATATATATATATATATATATATCTGTTTCCATTCATGTCGAGTTCCTTACATTCACTCAAATACTTTTGGGAAAGGTACTTTCTACTCGTACCCCGGCCATGTCAGGATTTTTATCTGGAGAAGTTAATGTTACCCGAAAAATGTTAATAAAACATTCACTTGCAAAAGGGAAGGAAGTGAATTATTATTAAAATATCTCTTGGGCTTAAATAAATCACAGAAGGTTGATAAGACATAAAAAACAAATTAAGATCTATGTATCTACATACTTAATTTTTCAATGACACACACGTAAATTTCGAACGCTCTAAACGTGTTTATATGTTTCTATTTATTTATCTCACTATCACTGTCTTCTGTGTATGTCACACTTTGTCTTCATATACAGGGTGATCCCAAAAAACGGGAACTATTTAACAATCCAATAAAACCAAGAGTGATGGAAGAAAAATATTTTATTCATAGTAATTGAAACCTAAAACATGCCATTTCATTTTTTTAAAATTACGTCCTTGTAGATGGCGCTCTTCTGTACGAATGCATTCTTGATATCTGCTGTTGAGATTCCTCATTGACTGCTGCTAACGCACGCTGTTGTCTGTTCCACTGATCCATGGTTACTAAAATGACGAAATGTTTACTTGATCAAGGTCACTCTCTCGCAGTGTTGCCAATTGCTCATGTCTGGCAATAGCAACTTCAAAAATTCTCTTTTTTGGGTCACCCTATATATATATATATATATATATATATATATATATATATATATATATATATATATATTATGAAATGGACTAATTCCGACAATTATTTTAATATACTTTATTATTATACGTTATTTATACAGACACAGATTTTTAAGTATCTATATAACTATTTTGGTCTTTTCATATCTATCTATCTATCTACCTTTGTCTCTTCATGTCTATCTACCTCTATCTATCGCGATTTCTATCTATCTATCTGTCCCTCTTTCTCTCTCTCTCTCTCTCTCTCTAAATATATATATATATGTGTGTGTTTGTGTGTGCTGGTGTCTTCATTTATATTTATCTATCGATCTATTTCTCTCTTATGAAAAACTTGGTAATCCGTATGGGTAATCCTGAGACCTCAATGGAAATCCAGAGCTAATATTTTAAAGAAAAACAGAGCACTTTAAGGTACCATTATAATTTTGGCCATTTATGAAAATAAAACGAAAAATGAAATTCATTTTTCGTTTCATTTCATTTTTGGAAGTGCTATCTGATGATCAGGCGTCCTTTAAAGGGGGTCTGGTGAAATACATTATTATAATGATACAGTAAAGTGCTCTGTTTTTCTTTAATATATATATATATATATATATATATATATATATATATATATATATGTAATTATATTTACCTCGACGCAGTTTTTTCATTGTTATTAAAGCTTTATTCTTTTACAGCTTGAAATATTTTATTGTTCTTACTGTAGATTTTCTCAACTGTTATTATGAAGGAATATTTACATTTGAAGCCTGGCAAAAATATCCTTTCATTTCATTAGTTTCGTGAATAATTAATTGAAATTCAAGATTTGGTGAAAATGATTTCTGTGAACAGTAAATTCCAGTGGGAATGGCATTCCCCTGCTTTCATCAATTTATAATTATTGATTTTCCTTAAAGTAACCATGGGGTGAGATTGCCCAAAGCCTCAATATATGCGGCAGACATGGAAACATCAATTGTAATTAGAATAAAAAGTCTCATTGAAGGTTCTCACAGAAGAAAAAAAACAAAAAAAAAAGCAAGTAATATATTGCTAAGAAACATTTCAATCATTTCGGATAAGTTGTAAGAAAAAATCTCGATAAATAAATCCAGCGTAGGATGAAATCAAACTAAATATCAGAGTGACTAGTATTAATCATATAAAAAAAAATTGATCCGCTTTTCTCGTTCTATCAGTGTTTTTTTTTTGTCTCTTTAATAACAAACGAAGACTATCTGGCGTAAGGATGGATCTGGATAAGAAGCAAAAACATCATTAGGAATCGAAAGACTTCTAGATTGTCATGTCTTATGTGTCGAATTAGATGTTCGAATAATTCTTGCACTTTTTGAATTAAGAATTATATATATATATATATATATATATATATATATATATATATATATATATATTATTATTATTATTATTATTATTGTGAAAAATTTCTCATAAAGTATACCTGTAAAAGAGGAAAGGAAAACTTATCTTGGCCGACGCATTTCAGACTCTGTAGGAGTTACCATTTGCTTTGATAAAGTCCCTCATTGGATGAAATACATCGGCCAAAATTAGTTTTCCTTTTGTCTTTATTCATTTTACATACATATATATATATATATATATATATATATATATATATATATATATATCATGAATATATATATATATATATATATATATATATATATCTCATGAATATATATATATATATATATATATATATATATATATATATATATATATCATGAATACGGACATATCATGAATACGGACAAAACAATTACTTAATTTTTATCTTTTTTTGACATTAACGTAATTTTTGTTTTACACACGCACACACAGACATACACACACATACACACACACACACACACATATATATATATATATAGAGAGAGAGAGAGAGAGATAGATAGATAGATAGATATGATGAATCATAATGAATAAAGATTAAAGGGAAAATTATCTTGGCCGACACATTTTGTTTTCATTATGAGTTATCATTTGCCTTGATAATGTCCCTCATAGTACGAAATACGTCAGCCAAATTATTTAGGTTAGGAATTTAGGTAGGGAAAAAACTACGGCGTCTACCTTTATCAATTTTATCTTAACATCAAGAAACTGAGAAGGGAACTGGAAAGGAACAGTGTAAATGTTCAATGTAGTTTATCGTCTTACCCAGGACGCGGATGTTGTTTATCGTCTTACCCAGGACGCGGATGTTGTTTATCGTCTTACCCAGGACGCGGATGTAGTTTGTCGTCTTACCCAGGAAGCAGATGTAGTTTATTGTCTAACCCAGGATGCGGATGTAGTTTATCGTCTTACCCAGGACGCGGATGTAGTTTATCGTCTTACCCAGGACGCTTCATTTTTTGGAGGTGTGGAAGTTTACTCCTCTGCAAATGTGTAGTCGGCGTATTCTGAAGCCTTAGCCGACAGGACGGGCACGGTTATTGTTCACCAATTTCCAAGTATACATTACCCTCCCAAGAGGTTAAACTTAAAATGCCTATTTGACCAAATTCATGAACCAACGCTTTCATCCATGAGGAAAATTCGTTGTCGTAAAATATGATCCTTAAACCTAACCCGTCAGCTGATTAGTGCTTCTGTTCATCCTACAGAGGGCACACCCACCGAAACGTTCTGACTAAAATAAGAAAGATAAGGATAAACGTCAGAATATAAACAGTGTAAATAATAATAATAATAATAATAATAATAATAATTATTATTATTATTATTATTATTATTATTATTATTTACACTATATTCGGACTATTATACGTCGACTACATTTCTGCAGAGGGGTAAGACCCCCCTTCCCCCAAAAAAAATGAGGCGTCATGGGTAAGACGATAAAGTACATCCGCGTCCAGGGTAAGACGATAAACTACAGCCGACATCAAGTCCTGTGATCAGGAGGTTTTGAGGAGCGTGGAACCACCTCTGAAATGATGGCGTTCCCAGATGCACCCTGACCTGGGATGGTAGCAAATTTTAGGGTCCAACTGTGAGCCAATAGTAACCTCCCAAACTTGATTCAAATATTATGAAATTGTAAAAAAAGGTCTTAATACCAACAATATTTTTTCGTAAAAAAATTATTACCAGCAATGAATTTTTGAAGAAAAAATTATTATCAGCAATGAATTTTTGAAGAAAAAATTATTATCAGCAATGAATTTTTGAAGAAAAAATTATTATCAGCAATGAATTTTTGAAGAAAAAATTATTATCAGCAATGAATTTTTGAAGAAAAAATTATTATCAGCAATGAATTTTTGAAGAAAAAATTATTACCAGCAATGAATTTTTGAAGAAAAAATTATTACCAGCAATACATTATTAACTGCAGCAAATTTCGAGAAAAATATTATCAAGAATAAATTCTGAAAAAAAATAATAGCAGCAATAAAAATGTTGTCGGCATTAAATAATCCACTGAAACAGATATGCCGTAAGACTAGGCATGTCCACTGTTTTCGCAGAAAAACAGCATAGCGTAAATGAAAAATGCCACAAAATTAAAGAAAATAAAGTATTATCGTCAAAATGTTTATGTTATTATTAAGATGAAAGAAAAAAGTATTTTTTAATTATTTTTTGAAATTTTTTAATATTTTCTAACACGTTCGAAATTTCGGTTAAAATCTTCTTTTGTTTACGTCATCGCGGGAACGTTAAAATAACATAGTTTTTTTTTGCGCTTTTTTCCCGTTGAAAACACATTGATTTGGAAATTCTTGTAAAATTAAAGTAATTGTCCAATTTTAATGAAATTTTCAGGACTTATTCACAAATAAATGAAATTATTTTTGAAATATTTTGTTTTTCGAAATTTTTGGTGAAAAATATTTTTTTTTAAATATGTTACCCCCCACTTATTTAATTTCATGAAATTTCGCCCGAAACCTTTTCGGATCCTCAATTTTTTTTTTTTTGTTAAAAGGAGGAGTCTTTGGAGATGATAAATAACCTACTTTTTTTTTTCAAATTTGCGCTATTTAACTGAAAATCTTGTCTGAATTGAAAAATAATGAATCCAATAAAACAATGATATTACTTAATTAGAAAAGTTTTTAATTGCTTTTGTAAATAAGTAATATTAAGGACATTATTGTCTGAAGAAATAATTTTTTTCTGATAAATAATTAATTTTTACAATAATTTTTTCGTTTTTTAAAAATTTTTAATTATAATAATTTATAATAGTTTAACATCGTGTAAAGCTCCGTATTAGGAGGGTTCCTCGATATTATGTAGTAATTAAGTAGAAAAAAAATTTACGAATCCAAAATTGCTAAGTTTAATAAATTTAGTTGAGCTACTTTTTTTAAAAATAATTTTTTATGTTGTATTTTTTTACTTAATACATTCCTTATTTCCATGTATGATATACTGAAATTGCCAGTATTATTACAAGATCACGTGATTTAAGGGTTTTGTCCCTTTACGCGGCCTTTTCAACATTTCTTATTTTCCGTTCAACTTTAAAAGTGTAAACTTTAAATTTTAAAGTAATTTTTCTTTTTTTCATTTACTATTTCACTAAATAATTTTATTTTATGTATTGTATTTCCATTAGTGTGGGTCATACTCAAATAGAATATTTTTTTTTTGTAACTCAGACTTTTAAAAATTATGTCATTGATGGTAATCCGTAGTAGCTGTCATCGCCTCGTCATTCAACAATCCATCAATAGGTGGGTCAGATTGACAGGATCGATCGTTAATAATTGGTTGTATATTATTTTTTTACGCTATAAGTAAGAAAGATTTCTTTCAAATCAGATTACTTTAACTTTAAATTTTTTAATTTTACTAAAATAACGTGTCAGAAATTTTTTTAAATATTTTAAAAATCGATAAATTTGTGTTTGTTTACAAATTTCTTAAAATTAAGAAAATGGCCGTTTTTAAGAAAATTTAAAATTAAATTTGACAATCAAATGTATATAGTTTCTATCTGAAATACACCAGAATTGTTTAATTAATAGAAATCGTAAATTTAATCATTAAACTTTCAATTAAAGCTAAAATGAAATCTTCAAGTATGTTTTTTCGTTGTAAAAAATTCATTTTAAACTTCAATATAGAAAATTTATGCCGAAATAGTGGAGGTACCTACGTAAGACAAACCAAACCAAACCAAACCAATATATACGGAGCTAGCTAGCTAGATAGATAGATAATATTACTAGCAATAAAAATCTTGTCGGCATGAAATAACCCATTAAGGTTGATATGCCGTAAAACAAATTAAACCAATATGTACTGATATAAATAGATCGATCGATCAATAGTTAGATAGATAGATAGATAAAAAATATTACCTGCAATAAAAATCTATTCGGCATTAAATATTAGGTTGGTGCAAAAATAATGACGTAATAATGTCGTTTTTTGACGTTAAAAATACGTCAAAAAACGACATTAATACGTCATTATTTTTACACCAACCTAATAACTCATTGATGTTGATATGTCGTAATAATAATAATAATAATAATAATAATAATAATAATAATAATAATAATAATTATTATTATTATTATTATTATTATTATTATTGTTGTTGTTTTTGTTGTTAATTTATCATCTGTCCTTATGTTGAAATTCTTGAAAATGCATCAGTTGAAACGAATGACTTTACGTGTCATCAGTCAATCAATCGGTAAGCACAAATCAATTCCACTTTATACCCTGGCGCAAACAAAATAAATGGACTGGAAACAAAATACCCAAATTTAAGACCAGTAATTTCGTCAAGAAAACTCATATGAATTATGCAAAACATATCTATTTATAGCTAATTTATCCTTGTCAAGGATGCCAGTAAGTGAAACAAATTTAACAGAGAAATTTTCAAGATGGGAAACCATCCTTGCGAACAGGAAACGAAATTTGTAACTTAGGGAAACACGTCGATATTTTGTTTGTGAATATGGTACTTTACTGTCACAATAAAATATTTTCCTGACCCAAAACTGACAGCTCATCCCCAGCCTTGTCCCAACGTTATAATAACTTTTCAATGTGCTGGAATTAGAAAAAAAAAATATCGCACTAGTCAAATAAAATGAGAAAATTTTTTCTTTGCTTAACAATATGTATAACAGTTTTTTTTAAAGAAGTTTTTATGTTTATACGTTCTTTTCATAGATACAAATATTTAAGTAAATGCACTGTTTTATAATAAACAGCATTTATAACATTTACCGGCCTGAACATCATAGAAATTTTCATAGAAAATATTTGTCCTCCGACAGGAATCGAACCTGCATCCTACACGGAACCTTCATAAAACCTGACGTGCCTCTAACCGATTTAGCCACAGAGGAGCGTCCGTTTGGCAAGGTCGAATTTACTACCTTTAAACTACAATCTATCCTGATTCTCTCACGTACATTCATATCTGCTCATGGCGTATCCAAATGTAAACTTAATTTTTGTCTTATATATATATATATATATATATATATATATATATATATATATATATATATATGGATAGATATGATTAATAATAATAATACATAAAGACAAAAGAGGAACTTGGCCGACGCATTTTGTCCTCTGTGGGAGTTAACATTTGTTTGTATATATTCCCTCTGTAGACATATTACGTGTATTTATTTTTATAATGATCCTTTGTATTTCTTTAGCCAAATTCTTGAAGTTAAGAGAAAATTCATCCGGGAGTAAGTATAATATGTATAAGAGGTTTTATTTACGTATTTTTTTAATTGAGAATAACTGAGATGATGAGTGCATGTGGACGAATGAGGAAGAGAAACATTAGCAATGAGGAGAAAGAAAAGGGTAGTCAGGAAGACTGTAGATAGTGATTGATATGCATTTTAAAATTATGCATATCAAAGTTGTTTGGAAAGCAATATGACCGGAAGTGAATTCCACAAGCGAGATGTTCGGGTTAAGAAATTGGTAGCATAGAACTTACGACTACATTTAGCTAGCTTAATTGTAAACTGATGTGATCTCGCCGTCGGTCATGTATTGAGCTTAAATTCATACAATCCAGGTACCATAGCGGAGAGCTCAGACGAACAATTACCATGAAAGTATTTATAAAACGTCACAGACAGTCAACCTTACGGCAGTAGGCAAGTGAATGAAGCTGAGCCGCCAGATTAAGAAAATAATATTGCTGATTCTTCTTTGGATCTTATCGAGGAGCTCCAGGAAAACAGCAGGGACAACAAATCATATATGGCAGCAATATTCTCAACATGGACGAATGGTAGACTTTTAGATATGCAAGATATATTCCGGATAGAAAAGACTGTCTCACTAGACACAATGAACCGACTTTCTTGGCAGCTGATCTAGCGATGGATTCAATAAAGTCTTTCCACCTCGAGTCAGCTGTGAACGTCATCTCGAGAAGGCGCAACGAATCATTTTCCTGGAGGATAGCATCAGCCATACTGACGGAAGGCAGAGAAGAGTCTCTCAGATTAATAATGTAGAGAAATTTAGCTTTGGTGGCGTTAAAATTGACACGCCAGCTTTTTCCCTTAGTTAACGACGGCCTTGAGGTTGTTTTGTACATCGGCTGCAATTTTGATTGTTCAGCCGTACCATCGAGGTAGGAGTAGGGGCATACGATCAAGGATTTGTTCCCGGGTATCAATAAACAACACCAAATCTGCACGTCACTAGCGGAAGGTGATAGTGAAGCATACAGCATAAAATATTCGTATGTGCGTGTTGTCTTCATTTTGTATGTCTCTGTAATATTACCGTTTCTTTCTACAAATCTATCAATGATCAAAGAGTAATATCGATCTATCAGATGTACATACAAAAGCGTTAGCAACCTAAGCTAATAAATTTAAAAGCAAGAAACGAACAGACAAAATATATAATGTCGTGAGAATGAAGACAATAAACCACAAACGAGAGAGAGTGAGAGAGATTCTTTCTGTCTTACACTTTCAAAAGGTCCTCGTCTTTTTATCTTTATAAATCTACCGTAAAACAAAATATCGTTGAAAATGAAGATGGCCATATTACCCTTATTCTTCGTGACTACAGAGCGTTATAAATTTTGCATCGAATGACAATGACACATATCAAAGGATGCTTGGTTAGAATCAAAAAGTTTAGAGTCTTGAACCTGGAGGTCAGTTCGTCTGCAGTTCAAATCCCATGAACATTCGCCAACGTGTAAAAATCAAAAGGAAATAAACGAAAATTGACGTTACATTAACATATATATCGTGGAAAATGGATAAACGTAACTCCGAGAAATATCCGATTTTGTTATAAAAAAAAATACCTTGTTAGCAGACAATAGAAAAAAAACTGATATACTTTTCAATATAAGACGTTACCATCAGCAGAATCGCGAATTTTAGTTTCATTTTAACATGGTGGGTACATTAACAACACATTTATACTCAAGACATATTAAATCAAATCTTTGCAAAATCAATTTCAAAGGATTAAAATAAATAAAGTAAGATGTTCAAACAAAATAAGGCGTTAAAAATAATATAATAAAAGTTGTTTCCTCAAATGAGGATACATCACCCGGAATCAGATGTTGATAGCCTTGTACGTATCAAGAGCTTTAAGAGGCCGAGGTCGAATCTAAAGTGAACTTACTCTAAAGACTACAGCAATCGGATTTGAAGCAATGATCTCTCCTACACATTGTAAAAATTCAAATCCACTCCATTAACAAAAAAGCTACACTCTTCAAGAAACAGTTTAATATACTCGAAACCCTGCCAACAAAAAAAACGAAGCGAACGCCAAACTTGTAAAACAGAAATCAAAATAAATTGATCAAATGAAATTATAAAAAAAAACTGGAAAGACGAAGCATTGCATGACAAATACCTAAAAAGAATGAAAGGAGCAGATGGGGACCAACAGAAAAGACAACAGTGGCTGAGGAGCACCGGGTTGAAAGACAGAAGGAAGGCCTAATTATTGCAGCTCAGGACCAAAGCCTCGCAACCAGATCCTATCACTGTCACATAATCAAGGATGAAACTTAACCAAAATGCAGAATATGTCGACCATATTTTCTTAGGATGTTCGGAACTATCAAAAAATTAATATGCTTACAGACATAACAAGGTAACGACACATATGCATGAAATTTATGCAAGAAGCACAAAATCGAAACCACTGAGAGATAGTATGAGCACTAACCAGAAGCAGTTAACCAGAATAACGATGTAACTATCCTCTGGGACATGCCAATTCAAACTGACAAGAAAATCAATAGACCTGATATTATCATAAAAGATAAGCCATTCAGGGAGTATAGTGATTTTCCAAGCGTAGCTCAGATGTGGCACAAGGCCGAATGTATGGGGTACCCAGTAAGCTCGAACTCACTACTCAGTCGTAATAGTTCTAGCGAGACAAGCTTGCTAACCATTACACCACCTTGAGGTGCCCCATTCAGGGAGTATATGCTTATTGACATACCAGTACCATCTGAGAGAAACACCTCCATCAAGATTATTGAGAAATTATTCAAATACAAGGACTTGGAGATCAAGATTAACAGGATGTGGGGAAAGAAGAGTGAGACTGTAGCAATAGTAATCGGAGCACTGGGCCTCGTTAGAAAAGGACAATTTTACAGTGTCCCAGGTGACATCAACATTCACGTTGCCCAGACGATCGCCCTACTAGGAACATCCCATTTACTAAGAACAGTGTTATCAGTTAGATGACAATTCTCCTATAGGGCCCAAGGACCATAGTTTGGATCCGGCTGTACAGGATACAGACCAAGAAACAAAACATATCAAATAAAAACAACAACAACAACAACAATAATAATAATAATAGTTAAAATGCTTCGATTAACTCTTACTTATTGTAAAATATTTTATTGCATATGAAAAATTCAAAATGCTGCAATAAGTGATAATAAGTAGGAGATATATCAAGTGAATATGGAGGATGAGGCAACATTTCATAATGCACGCTATGCAGCTCATTAGACAGTTGATTGAGAAGCGTGCGGCCGTGCAGCAAAATTGCGTCATCCCTATTCACAAGTTTACGATATTTCATTTTCAATTTTTCGAGCATACACTCAATTTCTCCATAATACGAGGATGCTGTTATTTTTCACTTTGAGGCAATAAAGAATAACCCCTTTGAAAGACCATCATACAGTAATCATTAACTGTTTATGGAGCAGTGGTGGTTTTGCGTATTGTTTTGGTGATTCACTTGCATCTAACCATTTGCCTACTCTCTTTCTGTTGTCAAAGAGTATTCATTTCTCATCGCCTGTAATGATTAGATGGACTTATATTTCCAGAAAAATTATCTGGAAAGAAAAAGAGCCAGGAGTAAATCCAGACATTTTTATATACTTAGGAGGCTTCTTCGTTAGATGACCGGATCTACACCGAACCAAAAATGCGTCATTTCATGTGTGATAACAATTTAGACATATATATATATATATATATATATATATATATATATATATGTATGTATACAAGTATATGATTGGTGTATATGGAATAAATTCCAATAACCAACAATTATATATATATATATATATATATATATATATATATATATATATATATATATATATATAGTTGTTAATATTTCGTTATTTAGTTTATAATCACATACCAATTTGTTCACTATCTCAGTCACTAAATTTACTTTCAAAATTTACCACAACTTTAACTGTAGAAGTCATAGCATAATTTACTTAGTAAAATGCACATTATGCCAGAAAAAATGTTGGAAAATCTGAATAGACCTTTTACTACAGAACCAACAATTATCGAAATCAGATCATGTCGGCTCCCGACGAAAGATAATTGCGTGTAGAATAGCATTTCCTCTTAGAAAAAATGATTTTAAAAGCCATGGAAAGTTCACTATAATTGAATCAAATAGAAATAGACAAAAGAAAAATATTAGGGGAACATTAAGACAAATGGATTTTCCGCCTGAAAACACTTTGTCCAGACGGACTTAACCACAAATGTAACAACGCAGATAGAATTAATATATAATCCCATAAATCAAGCTCAAGTTGAGACCTTACACATATAAACATACTTACACAAATATATACACATGCACACATCACACACACTCCCAAAAAACTAAAAGATAGGATACGCGGAACACATATATCCTATTCTCAGCAACCAATTAAATTGTCAAAATGATTACGAGAGAGATCTGAGACTCAGGAATCTCCCAGGCTCTATCTTAAAAACAACTTGAAAGAAGCTATTTGACCAACGCAAGGACTGACCAAAATTAACAATAAAGAAGGAAATGAAAACTACAGATAAGCTTCGCTTTCTTCAGAGACAGTCATACACCACTGTAATTTAATGCCACTAGGAAGTAGGATTTTTTTTTCACCTGGTTATGGTGGCTACGCTAGACGAAACTAGACGAGGGAACTAATTAAAATAATAAAACAAAAAATATTAATATACAAACCAGTGTGTCTGAAAATTTTAATTTTTTTAATATGTTTTATTGTTCAAAGCATATATATATATATATATATCTGTGTGTGAATGAAGGGAATGGAATACACCATTCGAAGATGATATAATGGAATATGCATACACTTGTGTCCCCCCCACACACAGGAATATGATTGACTGGTGTCCGTCATAAATATCGACGGACGTGGAGGTACGACAGAGTGAAGAGCATTAGTCTGAGAGCTAAGTTTATAACGACGCCCATTGGACTACGCCATTGATCTACACTTCTTACCTGCGACTACGACGCGTACCAGTCGATTACTGCTACCGTATTCTACTTGGTTAGAGTAACCAAAACCACTTAGCTACTTCGTTCAAATATATCCCTTTCCGGGACATATCAGAAGATAAAAGTAAAACGTTTAGAAAGTTGCCATAATGAAAATTAAATTGAATTTGAAAAATATAACAAAAGCCATCCCAGTCGTAACTTATAGTTCTAATATTAAAAAAATTGATACTTAAAGAAAATCTACAAACTGTTCGTAAAAATTTGAAAACAACTCACATAAGATAGAATGCCCCACACCAGGGAAGATCTTGAGTGCCTGTATCTGCTAAGAAACAGTAGTGATAGGGGCCTAATTCAACTAGAATTGACTTAAAATATCTCAACAAAAGGACTTTATGATTATCTTCCAGCGATACAAGATTGGTTGTTTCAACTCCTATTGAAGCATGTAAATATTAAATGCTTTATATATATATATATATATATATATATATATATATATATATATATATATATATATATATATATTAATAATAATAACAATAATAATAATCATATAAATATAAGTAATTATACTCGTCTGGAAAAACCTTAGGTGTTTTGGCTTGTAAATGAACAAACCATACTCAATGAAAAATAAGGAATAAAAAGAAAGAACTAAGAACATGTAATTCAGGCAAAAACAATCGTCCAGAATCCAAGCTCAGAGTCCAAAGTAAATAACCTCCAACACGAGTAAAGCAAAAATAACTAAGCAATGTGTTCAATACACTAAGTAGAGAAAATCTAACTATGAACCTAAAGAGCCAGGTAAACCTACCTAGGTTTCAGCTACGCGGGTCATCAGGATACGCTGACGATCCGCGTAGCAGAAACCTAGGTAGGTTTCCTGGCCGTTTAGTTTCATACTTATATATATATATATAGCCATAAATATGCAAGAGAAAAAATATTCAAATTTATGAGTATATGTAAGTTAGATAGCAGTTATCGTGACACTACGATTGTCGTGATTACAGAAGCATTATTTCATCAAACAGTCCTACTAAATTTTTCCAGAAGAAACTAAGTGGATTTTCCTCATCATCTACTGGAATGAAAAACGCGCATTCAATGGTCGTCGTAGCTTCATATTTAAAAATAATGCTCGTTAAACAACACATCGTCGAATTGTGTCTCCGGGTGAAGTCGGCAAAAGACATGGCCAGGCGTCTGAAAATAGACTGTTCATGGTACTGACCACTGAGTCATGTGTTCCCATCACCTCTTTACAGCCTTACAACGCTCTGCTTTTTATACTCAGCAGAAAGGAATCCATCACTTCTTTCATAAATGTATAGACAATTTATCTCGCTAAAGTTAACTGGAGATATTTATTCAAGCGTACAAGCGAATAAAGTATTTTAGAGATTAAAAAAGTATTAAAACAAGATAATTTTGTTAGACAGTTTTTAACTATTATATAATATCTGTCCCTCTATATGTTTCTTGCTTCTGGACTATTTTGTTACTGATAAAAATGATTTTTGAAGCCAAATATATATATCTGGTTTTAAAGAAAGCTGCTGAGTATAGGGTGGACGGAAAAGAAAATCGTAGCTAAAAAAAAAAACATTTTTACTTAGAATCAGAAGGAGATAATATTAATTTCTCTGTATCAATCACGGTCTTTCAGTTATGTCACTGAATCTAACTAACGCATTTATCCACTGTGGTATGTGACCTCAATGACTCACAGCACAGTGAATAAAGGCGTTGGTTTTGAATTGTGAGTTCATTACCTGGTTAAGGTGGTGGAAAACTTGGAGAGGAGAATTAACAGGAGATAACTGATAACTGACACCTATTAGACATGGCACGTGGAACTAGAACAGTCTACTCCAGTGAGCGAAATAAGGTATTCAGTTCGACATTCCAACTACCTGAAGAAGGCCTGAGAGTACAACAGCTGAAACGATGTGATAAACATGGCAACAAAGATGAGGACAATTGTCTGAATAATGTTGGTTCTATTGATACTATGTTTACTTAGCCTAAAGGACTACAAAGTTTTTTGAATGTTTACTCGTTTTATAATGGATTTTTGGAAAACCAACTCTCTTATAATGACTATAGAAGCAGTTTGAAAATATATTTATTGGAAACTACCTATCGTCATTTAGTATTTCTTTATACCAGTTCTTTTATTGTCTTTTTATTCTACTCGGTAAACTTTTAACCGTTTCCCTCGCTCTCCGTAACCCCTTGTGTTTTAATGTCTTTGTCGCCTTGCCTGGAGTGAAATGACTAAAAACTATCCGTGAGTTTAAGTCGCTTTTCTTTCATAACTGTCGCAATATTAATCAATATAGCGGCTCAACAGTACAAACTGGAAAAAAGCTGACAAAGCCTCCATAAAAGTATGAAGAAGAAAAAAACATTTAGAAAATATTTTGATGTTGGTTTAATAGATTCTCTTCATATTCTTTTCCAGTAGTTTTCCCGATAGACATTTCAGATAAAAGTAAGATGGCG
Organism: Acanthosepion lycidas; assembly: GCA_963932145.1. Classification (NCBI taxonomy): domain Eukaryota; kingdom Metazoa; phylum Mollusca; class Cephalopoda; order Sepiida; family Sepiidae; genus Acanthosepion; species Acanthosepion lycidas. The sequence continues at coordinate 70,771,991 of OZ010604.1, read as the reverse complement.
ATTGTTCACGCTGTGACAAGGCAAAACTTTTATTTAAAACGAGTCGCCATATTTTCCCTCCATTTTTTTTTCTTTCAGAGTTTGAAGAATTTTCTATTCTCTTTTCAGTACTCCTAATATTTCTTGTTTTAATTCATTTTTACTTCATCGAATGGAATTTCTTTTGTAAAGTGTTCGTTGATATATTCGTAAGATTTTTTTTTAATATTTTCTTAATCTTGACATTTTTTGTTTTTATCACAATGTTATTTGGTTTTTAAGTTAAACAATATACAATTTACACTTTATTAAATTCAATGTTTCTTTAAGATATTCTTCTGCGTATAATTGTACAAAATATGGATATATTTTAGTTACTTAGCTTTATATTTGCATGCAACACTTCATACACAGACACACAGATATATGGTTATACAGATATATATATATATATATATATATATATATATATATATATATATATATATATATATATATTATAATGGTTTTCTTTTTTTAAAATATGATTCCATCGCGACACCGGAAAAGAAAATAATTATATTATGCTCTGCTGTTTGTATCGAGCCCTGTTTTTTAAAAATAGAAAAAATTGGTAAGAAGAACACCGGATTATAAATTATATTGTTCTTTCTTATAATTTTAATATATATATATATATATATATATATATATATATATATATATATATATATATATATATATATTAGGCTGGTGTAAAAATAATGTCGTTTTTGACATTAAAAAATACGTAAAGAAACGACATTATTTTTGCACAAATCTAGTATATATATATATATATATATATATATATATATATATATATATATATATATATATATATATATATATGTTTGTATATATATATGTTTGTATGTATGTATATGTGTGTGTGTTTATAGGTAGATGTTAGTTTTATTGTTAGAGATTATAATAAAACCATGTAGAAATCCCTATACAAAAGCTAACCATGATTCATGTAGAAGTACAATCAGTACTGAAACATGAAATCTTTCGTGTAGCGATTACAAAATGTTTTTATTATATTCTCTTATAATATAAAAATAATAGTAATAATATATTCCTCTACTTTTTATTGAGATCTTTTTTTAAAGTAAATGCTATGAACATTGGAATTTTATGTGTTCTTTCTCTCATTTGCATATATATATATATATATATATATATATATATATATATATATATATATATATATATAATAGCTTGCCACTCGTATTCGAGGATACCCAGCAATTAGGGCGGCTAGCCAATCCCTGTTACAGACGCTCGCTCGGGCGCATTTCTATTTGTTCAAAACCCACAAAGCCAACCTGTCTTTTATACTGCAACTATGCTGAGCAGAGAGAGCGTGTTAACTAGCGTGATCTACAATCTGAACAAGGACAGCCTACTCAAACCTTCGGTCACGATGATTTGTGACTTTTTGCTAGTACAGCTATCCGCATCCCCCAAGAGTTCCTTTTACTCAATTTCACTCACAAGGTATGGGTCAAACCGTGGTATGGTTTTCAGGCACTTTCCAAAGGTGTCACACGCGTGGATCAACCAATAACTTCAGGACAATATATATATATATATATATATATATATATATATATATATATATATATATATATATATATATTGTCCTGATGTTGATCGATCCACCAATAACATCAGGACAATATATATATATATATATATATATATATATATATATATATATATATATATATATATATATTATCCTGATGTTAATAATCGATCCACGCGTGCAACTCCTTTTCTATATATATGCAATTTTTTTTCTTTTAAAATCTTGTACTAAATCCTCCACTAAATATCGTTGTCTCTATTTAAAAAAAAATATTAACCACCGCTCGCAGCAAATGAATGTCAATGGTTTGCTAGTTCTCTCTATAGAGGAATAAAATGGCGGACAACATTCACTTTCATATCAGACGCTGTTTTGACACATTGCGGGTCAGCTGTACCGATCGTACGTGAGTAATCGACAGCCAAACGGTTATAGCAGCAATCAAAAATTTATACGATTATCTGAACCAATCTTAGAACAAAAACATTTCATCCGCCCAAACAAAAAAAAAAGGCAAGATGGAACAAATATAGAAACATGTGTCTGTTTTATTTCTCCTCGAAAAATTGGCGCAGTTAACAACGATCAATTGAATTTATGGGTCTTAATTAAGAACGTTACTGGATATTCGTCTGCGTCAGTTCGAGTTCCTGGAATAGTCATGGAGTCGGTGACATTTGCTGAAAATGATGGATACATTAAAAGAAATTCCTGTAATGATTATGAATTTAAATTAGACTCGAAAAACTCTCATTGTTTCATAAATCTTATACACTTTATATTCTTTTATGTAATGTTGGTTTGAAATAAACAATACGTAAAATATTTGAGTCAGTTGGCTCACATTAATAAACTTTTGTGTAGTAATATGTCTAGTGGTCAATGATGAAAAAAGTGTTGTCACACAAATGATCTCAAGTCTTTCAACATTTTCTCCTAACTTGTCAATGCACTTAATTAAACGATAATCATACATCGAATGTAATTTACAGATCTCTAATTAGCTAATAATATGATGTCAGACTATGGACCTTTTGATCCGTAGGTGGATAAAAGTGAAGAAAGAAAGACACTGTAACGAGAGGAAGAAGTACGATCTTCCTAGATTGATATGGAATAATAAAATAGATAGATAGATAGATAGATAGATAGGAACAGATCTGGCTAGCTATCTAGGAAGAGGCTGATATAGATAGATAGATAGATAGATAGATAGATAGATAGATAATGATCAGACTGCGGCAGATAGATAGATACATAGATAGAAACATAATGCACAGCCCAAGGTACATAGATAGATAGATAGATAGATAGATAGATAGATAGATATGATCAGACTGCGGTACATAGATAGATACATACATAGAAACATAATGCACAGCCCAAGGTACATAGATAGATAGATAGATAGATATATAGATAGATAGATAGATAGATAGGAACAGATCTGGCTAACTATCTAGGAACAGGCTGAGATAGATAGATAGATAGATAGATAGATAGATAGATAGATAGATAGATAGATACGAACAAACTTCGGCATACACAAACTATTGTGAGACCGGAAGTACCTACACAATAGACTCTTCCAGGTCTATATTAAGTATGCGACACAACACACTAGGGAGAGAGACAGAGATACAGTGAGAGTCACGTACGACTATCAGTATTGGACACTAACATATAGTAAGCTCCGCTTACACTATCTCTGTAACTTGTTGTTAATATATCTTTCTTACATCTAAACCATGTTCCGAGTTTTCCTTCTGTGGTACCGACTTTGGCCCCACATCAGTGGCGACGAGGATTCGAGAAACGCATTCACGTCGAAAACCTCAATAACTTGCCAGTCCCACATCAGTGGCGACAGAAAGATTCGAGAATTTCGTTCTCACCATATCAATAGCGACAGAGTACTCGAAAAATACACAAACTCCACGCGTTCCCACAGCAGTGTTGAACGAGAAATTAAGCTGGTATTACTACATTACCGATTTACACACAACACCCAGCGTCTACATATAAAAGATATATATATTGCCATACCAAGCAGCAGTGACGAGCAGTGATTCGATATCTCCGGAATATTAAATCTGTTCAAATAGCATTACGAGAACGATTTCTTACACACCCACGCACAAAAAAAAAAAACAGTTGTTCGTAAAACAAACTGACAACACAAGAGCAGAAGTACTACCATTGTACTCAAGTTTTCGAAAAAAAACTAATTTTTTTTTTTATGTAACTGAGTTGAACTCGGGCATAAAATTATTCTCCCTTCAAATTCACTGAGGTGAGTTTTCTCTTTTTGTACCTCTATAAAAAAAAAATATATAAATGTGGTGAAAATTTATACAATTACGTTAAAATTAAAGGAACCACGGAATTGCAAAAAAGCTAAACACATAATTAGTTGAGTTTAACTAATTGTCTGTCCATATTTTTTCCGTAAAAGAAAAAAAAAAGAGAAAAAAAACCTATCAAATTTTTTTTTTGTGTACCTATCCTTGGTACACGCGTTTCAAAGCAACAACAAAAAATTCGCTGTCATATTTGTCTGTCTAAATATGGAATATTTTCAAAAAGTAATTGCCCAAATGCTAAAAGTAAATTTGGATCAGCAACAAAAATCAGAAGAAAGACAACAAATATTTTTAGAATTACATAAACAACAAATGGAATTCCAACGAATGCTGAACTACAACAGAAACTCGTAAATGCATTAAAAGGTTCAAACTCTGAAAAAGATACAATATTCTCCCAGAGTATAATCTACTATTCAATGGAAACCTTTGAATACGTACCAGAGAACGACAAAACGTTCGAGCCTTTTTACAGGCGCTACGAAGATATTTTCATCGTAGACTGTGAACAATGGCCCATTAAAAAAAAGAGTATCTCTTCTATTGAGAAAACTGGGAACTACAGAGCATAGTAGGTTCGTAGACTTCATACTACCCAGGAAAACGACTGACTTGGATTTTTCAGAGACGATTAAGCTCCTATCGGAATTATTCGGGCGTATCACAACCTTGTTCCACAAACGGTGGAAATGCCTGAACACAGTCAAAGACAACCAGCAAGATTTTCTAACATTTGCAGCATCGATGAACAAGCTATGTAATGATTTGAAACTAGCTGAACTGTTCAAGGTGAAGGACGGTGCACAACTGGTATTCAAAAAGAAACGGAATGTCCCTTTCGCTGCTCTAGAGCAAATCAACAAAGAGTTAGATAGACTCGAACAAGCAGGTATTCTGTCAAAAACAGATTTCAGCGAGTGGGCAGAACCTACGGTCTACGTAAAAAAGAAGTCCAATCAAATACGAGTATGCGCAGATTTTTCTACAGGGTTAAACGATGCCTTGCAAGATCACCACTATCCACTCCCAAGCTCTGAAGAAATTTTCAATAAACTCAATGGTGGAAAATTTTTTTCTAAAATTTACCTCTCGGACGCATACCTTCAGATAGAGGTGGAAGAAGAAAGTTCCAAATTGCTCTGCATAAACACCCATAGAGGGTTGTACAAATACAACAGGCTGGCTTTTGGAGTAAAGGTTGCGCCTGCAATTTTCCAGCAGTTCATGGACGCCATACTGGGGGATCTAGACTACGCAACAGCCTATTTGGATGATATACTAATTACTATTAAAACTACGGCAGATCACCGGAACCATATAATAAACGTATTCGAAAAGATACAAGAATACGGATTTACGGTTAAGGAGGAAAAGTGTGACTTTTTCTTACCAGATATTATATACTTAGGTCACATTATAAATAAAGACGGTCGACGGCCGGATCCAGAGAGCCAACGAGATCAGAAACATGCCGGCCCCAGATAACGTTCAAGCGTTACAAAGCTTCTTCGGCCCAGCTAACTTTTACCAAGGGTTCATTAAGAACATGCAAAATTTGAGAGGGCCTCTCAACCAACTTTTAAAAAAGGACAAACCATGGTCATGGACCCCGGAATGCCAAGACACATTCGAGAAGATCAAGAAAACTTTTAGTTCAGACCTCTCCCTCACCCATTACGACCCTAGTCTCGACATCATAGTCGCAAGTGATGCAAGCTCGTACGGCATTGGTGCTTGCATTCTGCATAAACTGCCAGATAGTTCGCGAAAAGCTGTGGCTCACGCATCAAGATCTCTACTTCCAGCTGAGAAACAATATTCTCAAATATAGAAAGATGCTCTAGGGTTAATAGTCGCCGTGACAAAGTTTCACAGATATCTACATGGTAGACGGTTCATACTGCAGACATACAAATAAACTTCTAATTATAATTTTTGGTTCTAAAAAAGGTCTGCCAGTCTATGCTACAAAATAACTGTGAAGAGCCGATCGACGTAATTTTCGATCACTTCGACCTCGACATACGCCAAGTCTCTCCTGAAGTGTGACGCTCAGGAAGGAAAAGGAAATTTACTCAACCGCTTGGCGTAAATCCCAAGAGGAAAACGTATTAACAGTTTTATTTTTTCTCTCCTTTTCAAAAAGAAAACTCTTGGAAGTGGGGTATTGTAAAACCGGAACTACCTACACAATAGACTCTTCCAGGTCTATATTAATTATGCGACACAACACTCTAGAGTCAGAGACAGAGAGACAGTGAGAGTCTAGTACGACTACCAGTATTGGACCCTAAAATATAGTAAGCTTCGCTTACACTATCTCTGTAACCTGTTGTTAATATATCTTTCTTACATCTAATCCGTGTTCCGTGTTTTACTTCTGTGGTCCCGACTTTGGCCCCACATCACAAACACACACACACACACACACACACACACACACAGAGACAGACACACACACACACACACACATATATATATATATATACACTGCGTGCCAAATTATTATCGTGATATTTTTTTTTAATATTTCAAAAACCGCCCAATCAATTCACACAAAAGTTCTAAGGTAATAGTTTTATTTTCAGCATCACTTAAACTGCTTTTACGGCACATCTAATCACTAAATTCTTACACTTTTCTAATAATTTGGCACGCTCAAATCAGTGTGCTGATAACAAATATGACGCCAGCTTATTTACATTGCGCAGATCAGTACGAAAATTTCAGTGATTACGCAGGTCAGTGTTGCCAACTTTGGGTGAACATTTTGTGTGAAATGATTGGACGGTTTTTGAAATATTAGAAAAAAAGTTATCTCGATAATAATTTGGCACGCAGTGTGTATATATATATATATATATATATATATATATATATATATATATATATATAATGCACAGACCAACATAGATAGATAGGAACAGATCGCTTTAGCTACCTAAGAACAGACTGAGATAGATAGATAGATAGATAGATAGATAGCGATATATTAACAGACAGCTGCATATATATATATATATATATATATATATATATATATATATATATATATATATAAAGAACAGTAAGACATATAATCGGGTATTACTGATATTTTTCATTTTTACAAAATAGTGCTCAGTGTAAATTTACAGAGCATTAATATTATATATTAACTAGTTTAAAATTCGCTTGAGGATGAAATGGAATTAATGTTTTTAATTTAATTACAAAATTAAATTTGAAACTTTTAGCTTCCATTTTTGAAACAAGGTTACTACTATGTAGCGAAATAACATTTTAAACTAGTTAATTTATAATACATATATATATATACATATATATATATATATATATATATATATATATATATATATATATATAATGTACAGACGAACATGGATAGATAGATAGATAGATAGATAGATAGATAGATGCTAGAATCCATTTCTTTGCATACGTGTTAGTGTTATCACAGAAATCTTGACTTTTGAGAAGACAAAACAAAGCCAACAAAGAAAAAGTATGTGATCAACACCAAATTACCAAAAACACAGACAGACATATAGATAAGTTCCTGCATGACTCAATGAATTCATTATAATTATTTCAAATCCTCCTAATATTAATACATTTGTATATCCTTGCTTGAACCGACTTCTTATGCTCTGGATGGAGCGGCTTGTGGGTAGTAGCCGTAGCTCGTGGCGGCACACTCCTACGGAGTAAGGGGAACTCAGATGAGTTCCACCAGGGAAGATGTGATCGAGCGGCGCTATATCGAGTGTGATTCGCTACCTCTTAGCCGCAGAGGCCCGTTGGTACAGTTGGTATGACGTTTGCCTGATAACGTAACTATCCGGGTTTCATATCTCGGTAGTGTGATATGCACTGTTGATCAGACCCAGATATAGGATGAAACGGCCGCCCAGTGCTTTCTGTTGGGTTTTCTTCTAGACTCGATGAATTACTTAATTATGGTAGCTTATATTTTTTTTTTATGGCTCAATATCCTATATAGAGCGGATGTAAATATTAAAGTGGACTATGAATTCAACAACAAGCGGTGACAATATGATTCATGTCTAAACGGAATGCTCAGAACATGTGTGTTTTTAAAACTTAACTCACATGAAACAGACAATTACCACTGAATGTTAACTTCAATGTCCACTTATATATATATATATATGTGTGTGTGTGTGTGTGTGTGTGTGTGTGTGTGTGTGTGTGTGTGCGTGTAAATATATAGAAAATAGGAAAGAACGGGTTAGGTAAGTAATCCAAAGTTCTTTAGTATTTTTATTATTATTTTTCAAAAATAGTGCTCGATACAAAAGTATATATATATATATATATATATATATATATATATATATATATATATATATATATATGCCTCCAGGGACGATGAGAACGAATAGAGTACACTTCCAACGTTCGTAACATTTAATTTAATAGAGGGGTCAATGCGTAGTAAAGCAAATATTTCTGGATATTACAAAAAGAACATGTAAGAACCGCTACACAATTGCAGTTGTGTTTCAACGCATAACAATGCGTCTATTCAGCCGATTGTAAATTACGGGAAAAACAGGAAATGGCAATAAAAGAACATTAATCAAGGAGAAAGAAGATAATGTTGCACTGAAATTATTGAAAATCCTAGTTGACAGGGAAGCAAGAAGCAGTTAAAGAATTCGACATGTATGACCTTTTAGCAAAGAAACTATCAGAATATATCTTACGGTTACAACTGTAGCAAATTAAACAGTAAAATAATGAGGCATAATTGCCTATCGAGTACTGCGCTTAAAATCCCGATGACAAGATACCAAAGAGGAAAATTCAGAAGAATCGTGTAAAATATTCATAGAAAAGTTACAGGGAAGTTATGTTAAGTGGCCGGAAGGTGATGAAGCCGAGATGCCAGATTAGGAGCGAAAATATAGCAGATTCTTCTTTGGGTTTTCTCAAGAATCTGTAGATTCATTACAAAAGTACCAGACCTGATAGAGCAGCAGTACTCAGTGGGCGGACGAATGGCGCACGTATATTTGCTAAATTTGGGAATCATACTTCAACGTACAATGGTGGTGTTCCGCCAGGCCCCTAAATGATGAAGTCCTGTATAAATTTAAAATCTCTTTTCTAAATCGAGTTTAATTGTATGTGGTTGGGCAACGGGATCTTGTTTTCAATAGGATTACGCAAATAGGCTTATTTTGATATTTCCTACGTCACAATGCACAAGTTTGAATTATACATAATATATCGAAGAAGCCTTTAAGTGCGTGAAGAGCTTATCTCTCTTAAAATGAACATCCGATGCCTCGTTTTGAGTCTCCTTATTTTATTATCTAATTTATTTATTACGCAAACATCAACCATTAGTGGCTGCTACTTTACCCAGGCCGTTCACAAAAAATATCGTTTTTATTTAAGAAGTTTTCATCTACCGCCTTTCTTGACAAATCTAATGTTATGAGAAGGCGACATATTTAACAACAGTAGTCTTTCTACGAAAGGATTCTAAGGATATCGTAGACCGAGCGTGTTAGCAACGATGAGGCGTTGGAGAGGATTAAAACAAGGGGAAGCTTATACTTCACAACAGAAAGAGGCAGCTGAAATTTCTGGGACACGTAATGAGAAAGCAGGGTTTGGAGAATCTGATACTCAAAGGGCCAGTAGAGGGGAAAAGACAAGGGAAAGCAACGCGTGTTATACCTAGCTGGCTGTAGTAAGAGGATGACAGAACATGGTCTGGGGAGAGTAGCAAACAGACAAAACTGATTGAGAGCTAAAAGGGATAGTGGGAAGTGGAGAGCCATGATCGCCTATGTCCTGAAAGAACACGGTACAGAAAAGAAGAAGTGATCAAAACCAAAATCAAAGTGATAAAAAACTGAATATGGTCGACACGTTTCTACTTTCAGACACAAGAGACGCTAGAAATTGAATTTTAAAATTAAAATCTCAGTGTCTGTAAATCTTCAAATTATCTCTCAATTTTTAAATACAACCGACGTTTGTTTATATTTTAATTTTTCCTACATTATAACGAGTGACGACGTGAAGATTCCTGGCACCCGAGACAAGCTGAACTTTTTCTTTTGCATTCTTACAAATAGATATATTTTTTTAATTTTCACAAGGAGAAAAACTGAAAATTTTGAATAAAGAGATTACAATATCCAACTTAATGCTAACGGAAGAAAATATTCATTATACAACCTAAAACTTTTTTTCTACCTTTTAGGTCTGCAAATCTTTTCATTGCACTTTTCTACACCTGTCTTCTTTACAGGATCATTTTCTATTGGCAAAAATAAGAAAAAGATGTAATCAATCGTGAGCCATGTACGACCGCAAGTAGGTCTTAAAACCTTTAATTTTGGAAGATCAAAATCACATGACATGACGGTGTAAATTGCGTCCTCGTCCTTGTTGGCGCCCCGGGCGACTGTCCGAGTTGCTCGTACCTTGAGCTTGAGCTATATATGACCCCATCTGTAATACACACACACACATACACACACACACACACACACACACACACACACACACACACACATATATATATATATATATATATATATATATACAAGTATATGATTGGTGTATATGGAATGAATTCCAATAACCAACAATTACTATTACTATATATATATATATATATATATATATATATACATATACATTACTATTACTATATATATATATATATATATATATATATATATATATATATATATATATATGGAAAAATATTGTTTTAAGGTGTGCTATATTTATGGGATAAAGTGCTCAATATCAAAGATAGAGCGTATATAAATATAAATATAAAAGTGAACATTGAAGTCAACACTCAAAGACGACAGGCTATTTCATGCTGGGTGCCATCGGATATACATATATTAGGTTGGTGCAAAAATAATGACGATTTTTGACGTATTTTTAACGTAAAAACCGTCATTATTTTTGCACCAACCTAATATATATATATATATATATATATATATATATATATATATATATATATATATATGATTATATATATATATATACATATATATATATATATATATATATATATATATATATATATATATATAATTATTTTAATATATTTTCTGTTTATAAGTTATTTTTATACATTCAATATTTAAATAAATTCTCTGTTTATAATAAACAGTATTAACTACATTTACCGGCCTGAATATCCGAGAAATTTCAAAATCCAGGTCTGTAAATGTAGTTAACACTATTTATAACAGAGTATTTACTTAAATATTTGTATCTATAAATAAAACATATAAACAGAAAAAATATTAAAACAATTGCCCGCCTTAGTCATTTTCATAATAAATGATGTCATTTATTTACGTTAAAATACACTTCGAGTCGATGTGAGCGATCGAGAAATGTCCTGAGAATTTGTTGTTTAAAAACAGTAATTTGACTTTGTTAACGAGACACTTACTCTGTGGCTAAATAGTATAGCACGTCAGTCTATATGACAGATCCGTCTAGGATACAGGTTCGATTCCTTTCGGAGGACACTTATTTAATATGAAATTTCAGGGACATTCAAGACTCTTTATTATAAAGAGAGCATTTACTTAAATATTTGTATATAAACAAATAACGTATAAACCATATATATATGTATGTATATTATGAAATGGACAAATTCCGACAGTTATTTTAAGACATTTTTAATAAAAAAAAACAAAAAATGTCTTAAAATAATTGTCGGACCTTGTCCATTTCATAATGTGTGACGTCATTTGTTTACATTTGGATACGCATTGAGCAGATATGAATGTACGTGAGAGAAACATGGAAGATTGTAGTTTAAAGACAGTAAAATCGACTTTGCTAACCGAACGCTCCTCTGTGGCCAAATCGATTAAAGGCACGTCAGTCTATATGACGGTTCTGTATCGGATACAGGTTCGATTCCTGTTTCTCGGATATTCAGGCCGATAAATGTTGTTTAATAATGTTTATTTTAACGGAGCATTTACTTAAATATTTGTATCTATAAAAAGAATGTATAAAAACATAAAAATGTGTTAAAATATATATATGTGTGTGTGTGTGTGTGTGTGTGTGTGAAAAATGTCAACGATGCGGTTCGTAACAAGCATTTATATATAAGAGCCTGTATATACACGTATATAAATACGTGCGACTCAGTTGTGGATCCGTCTGTGGACAGAGGCTAAACTGCGGATAATAATGCCAGATTCCTGGTCCTGGGAAAGAGCTGTCCGAGGCTGCACCCTCTCATTCCAAAAGAGAATGTGATCGGTGCAAGTCCACGAGGCCAGCGCAACGGACGGTTGCAGGGGCTTAGGGAACTTTTGTTCTTGGACCGGGTGTACGCGCTCGGGTTCCCTACAGCAAACTCGACCTTTTGCGACATTACGTTTCAGTGTCAGACGAGGTAAATATCATAAATATTTGCTACAACATAAAATACCTGCATTCGCCTTGGCAAAGTCCCTCAGAGGACGAAACGCATCGGCGTAAATTTTACACACACACACACACACACACACACACACACACACACATATATATATATATATATATGATTCATACAATTATAAAATGTGTCCCTTAGCTGATTGTTCTAGTTCCTCGTGCCATGCCTCTTCCGGGTGTCCCAGTTATTTCCTTTTAATTCAACTCTCCAAGCTGCGCCCACGCTGCTGCAGTCAGGTACTGAACTGACAACTCCTAAGTCTAGTCACTGAATCTAACCAACGTCTTTATCCACTTTGCGGTGTGTCCTTGATGACAATAACGGAGACATCCCGAAGAGGCATGACACGAGGAACTAGAACAATCTACCCCGGTGAACTAAATAAAA
>OZ010604.1:70706668-70756668 GCA_963932145.1 Acanthosepion lycidas | reverse complement strand
TAAAAGCTTTAGCGTAGTGTGTGGCATTGCAAACATAACAGAGATCCTGCATGATTCGAAATTATAGCTGTCGGTATGCGAGACCACATATATGCAGACGATATAAACATACATCAGACACATCCTCACACAAATACATCCAAACACACACACAAACAAACATACATACATATATATATATATATATATATATATATATATATATATTGTCACGTGGTTAATGTTAATATTAATGTTTTTCGTGCTGATTATATTTGTATTCTTTGGTTTGACTTTGTTTTATTGAATAAATTATCTACTATATATATATATATATATATATATATATATATATATATATATGTACACGCACTCATATATATATATATATATATATATATATATATATATATATATATATATATGAGACAAAATAGAAATGTTTTAATCAAAGGCATGTATATATATGTGTGTACATGAGTGTGTGTACGTGTTTATGTTTGCAGCGTTATTTTAAACGTTTATATACTAAGTTAACTATTGCACTCTTTTCGCTACTGTTTTATACAGTCGCCAAATGTAGGCACAAGAGGTTTTACTTTCATTATCGGCGAAATTTAAAATGTTACATTATTGACACTTCTCTTTCCTAGTTTCATTCGAAGTCGTTTCTTTCATGGTCACATTCGACCTGCGTATGGGTACCTCGTCTTCTGCACGCAAGCTCCCACATACTGATTAACACCAAAAAAAAAATATATATATATATATATATATATATCATTCTCATTCAATCACGTGAATGTCTAACATGATGGATAATTTAATAATTTATGTAAACGCCTAAGAATCCAATTCGGGTGAAGAAATTTTTCCTGCTGCAGCGCATCAGGGAATCCTCACAATACTAGTCGAAACAAAAACAAATTCTTCACCATTTTCTCTATAATTACTTTATGTGCTAACTCTGTTGGCGCATTAACAATGGCTTTTGCTTTTGGGTATTCCTCGTCGGTTTTTCTAGAAGAAGCCATATTTTAACTTCTTCAATATGTGGGGAAACAGAGAAAAGCAAAGTAAAAAGAAATAATCCACAACTCAGTTCTATCAATAAAAATGAAAACATTTAATAAAAATTCAAGAAAGCAAAAAAAAAAATAAAGAATTTAATTCTTTGGAATGTTCTTTCTACATCCTCAGTGGAAGAAATTGGTAAAATAATGTATGGACACCTTCGGAAAAGCTAAATTATATGTTATTTTTCTATAAAAAAAAATTAATTAAAACCTGGCTATACTCCGTTCATCTACCGCTATTTTTTTTCATATCCGCTATTAATTCACCCAGCAAAATTTCGCTGTTCAAAATTCTGATTTAATTTTTTTTTTTAAGTAACTCTGAGATTATACCTGAAACGAATAAAATAGTAGCATTAGCTTAGCTAACGTAACAATAATCGACACGAAATATATAATTCGTGATCTAGGTTCGAATTCCAGTCTAGCCTGTTTAGTTTCTTTCACACCTATGCTCTTGGGAATGTCATTAATATATCTATTCTCTCCCCAGTCTCTTTAACCTTCGCTGGTAGCTAGTCTAGGACAAAGAAAAGTTTTAAAACAACATATTTCAAATGGAAACGGATATCCTTCCAGTATGATTACCAAAAACACAAAATCTAGTCACAGATAAAAAAAAAAAAAAAAAACCGTAGAAAGAATCAATGGATGAAAGATGGTTAAAATTATGTAGATGACTGCGATTTCGAAGAGGACAGTACTGTATTCAAAACAGAAAAGAGCGTAACAATCCACTCCAATACAGTGTAACCCGGATATAAGAGAGATGTCGGGACCGGAGAAGAAGTCTCTTATATCCGGGTTTCTCTTATATCCGAGTTTGGTCTATTTTGTTTAGGTAAGTATGGCTCTAATTTGGAACCAGAGAAAATCTATCTTATATCCGGGTTTCTCTTATATCCGGGTCTCTTATATCCGGGTTACACTGTACCTTTACGAAAAATTATGGCAGTCAGACATTTATTATTGAAATTATTCATTATTAAAATTATTTGTTAATAAAATTATTTATGATCAAATATTATTATTAAATATTATATGATTATATATTACACATTTTATATATATATATATATATATATATATATATATATATATATATATATATATATAGAGAGAGAGAGAGAGAGAGAGAGAGAGAGAGAGAGAGAGAGAGAGAGAGAGAGAGAGGCAGGCAGGCAGGCAGGGTGGAGTAATGGATATCGGCTTGGATTGAGGAATCGGAGAGCCGAGTTCGAATTCCAGTCGAATCCATTACATTCACTTACGTGCTAATACCCTTGGGAAAGGTATGAATCCTCTTCTTCTCCCTCCAGCTATGGGTAAAATAACACTGGGTTCTATAGCCTTGGATGACAACTGGTCTAGAAGAAGGACAAGTCTGAATTCAAAAGCTGCGGTTGGTCGTTTGGGAACCTTGTGGTATTCGGTGCACCAGGTCTCTGTATTCGTCCCTTCAAAAAGTGTGGATGGTCCTGCACGAGGTATCAGGCTGTCGGTTTCCTGGAAACTGATCTGCATGACCATCATACGTCGATTGTCGACCTGAGAGTCGATCATGTATATATGAAAGATAGTGAAAATCTAGTAGGTATCGACTGGATGCAGAAGTTCAACGTTTGGGACCTACCTATCAACTCTTTTTGCAAAATGTTAGAGGTTGAACCATCAGATACTATAAAATTAAAGGAAGAATTATATAATCAATTTCCTGAGGTATTTTCAAGTGGGTTGGGACGATGCAACAAGTTTAAGGCCAAAATAGAATAAAAAGTACAACCAATTTTTAAAAAGAAGCGAAATGTACCGTTCGCTGCTATAGAAAAAATAGACAAAGAATTGGAAAGACTTGAACAAACAGGGATTCTCTCAAAAACAGAGTTTAGCCAGTGGGCAGCGCCGGTGGTTTATGTGAAAAAGAATTCAGTAGAAATCCGTGTATGCGCAGATTTTTCAACGGGACTCAACAAGGCAATAAAAGATTATCATTACCCACTACCGAGCCCAGAAGAAATATTTACAAAGCTCAACGGCGGTAAGATATTTTCAAAAATAGATCTAAGTGAGGCTTATATACAAATCCCAGTACAAGAAGAGAGTACGAAGATCCTTTGCATTAATACGCACAAAGGGTTGTACAAATTCAACAGACTATCATTCGGAGTAAAAGTTGCATCTGCAATTTTTCAGCAAACGATGGACAAAAATACTAACTCCCCCCAAAATGGGATCTAAGGAGGGGGCTGTTAGGGGATCCACCCCTTTTTCACATAAGTGGACTCGACCAAAGTGTTACTGGGACTACTGCCGTTAAATACCCACAATCAGTCAGAATATACAGAGTAGAGAGAGATTGGGAGAGTGAGTAGAGATTGTGATTGAGTGGGAGGTATAGTAATAGTGTCAGGTAACCGGTTGTAGAAGTTAGTTACAAGCACGTAGACTATAAGGAAGTCCTACTTCGAGACTATATATATATATATATATATATATATATTTATTACGACTAACCGCGTTCCTGGATTTACTAACAGAATTACCCTTTGTATTATTGTGTAAATACATTTAATTTCTTATCTTTATTTCTTGCCTTTGTCATTCATTGGAGACTGAATTTCATCTCGGAATCCACAACAAATAGTAAATAAAAGAAAAGAGGAAAACAACCTACAAAGTGTGGTGCAGCATTAAGAAACTCGGACAATGTCTAATATCACTTCACCTCAAAGAAGGCGATAAAGCCACTAAGACGTAAGTGGGGGGTTGAATGACAGTGAACGTTACTAAAAAAAACTTTATTGTTTAGAAGCGAAAATGAATAAATACGATTTAAACAGACAGAAGATAACTATTGACGTAACATATTATTTTAAGAAAAAGAAATAAGATTGGCGTTGACGAAAAAGCAAAAAGACAGAAGAGTGTTCGACAAGCGAATAGTGCGTGAGAAGGAACTATATAGAGCAGTTAGCGATTACAGTTAACTCTGCTTGTCGACTTTCTGTATCTAGGCTGAAAGGAACCCAGAAAAGGCTATGCCGAAGGGCAGAGTCTTGTCGGGGGAGGTAGACAGTGTAGCGAACACCCTAGAGGGGCGCCATATAATATGGCTTGTGCGCCACAATAAGGACAAGAGTCACAAGATTCCCACTAACATTTTAAATTAACGACGGAAATATCTGACAGCTGGAACAGAAATGGACAAGAGTATGACGAACTTAATACAAAATTTATTTTGTGCATAGATCATAGTCCTTTTAAATTAAATCAGCATGTAAGTCTACAGTTCATAAAGTAAATTCACATGTCAGGTGAAGGTACTGAAAAGTTGCTGTTTAATTCTAACGATGAATATTCCGTATTATTCTAAGCGAAGTGTAGGTGGAGGTTATTTGAAGATTGGACGATATAGCCAAAGAGAAGAAAGTTCCATTTTAATGTCTGGTGCTGGCGTTGCGCAGTTGCTGGTTAAGTCCAATGGTGAACCTTCCGTAGTATTTTAAATGAGGTGTACGGGGTAGGTTATTGTCGGAGCAGCGAAGGGCTGCGATAACAGCTACCCAACTTCGTTTATACGGGCGTCTACGGGCAATTTTTTTTTAAGAGCCTTAAGGCTCGGAAAGCCCCACGTAAAAAAACTGGCCTTGTTCCAAAACTCACCTTGTGCCACAACTCGCCTTGTGAGGATGTTTAGAGTAAATACCGAGAAGGAAATATTGGCGTAGAACTTACACCACACCAATTTCGCCAGTAAAACGACGTGACCTTGCTGGCAGTTCCGTACTGCACTTAAATTTGCGGTTTTCTTGAAACCCACAAAATCCCAATTACACCAGACAAAAAAAACAAAACACACCAAACGTATTTTAACTTGCATTAGAATAAATAAAAATATTGAAAAAAAAGAAAAAAATATAAAGTTTCAATCTGTCGGCGTGTCTGAGGAATTGACTTCTTGAAAATGTCAACGGTGACTTAAATAGATTTTTTTTACAAACAGTGTATTCCGTAAACCATGACGTTGAACAGACAGATATTCAGTGGTCTTAAATCTATGAGATTAAAATCTCGAATGTTAGATTGATAGTGTATCGCAAATAATAGTGAAAATAATATATGAAAGCACATAACGGAAGATATTCAATAAACTTTAGAAAATATTCCAAAGGGTGGTCTGAAGTAGAAGAAATTACAAGCTATTATTTCATATATTCAAGTGTAAAGTGATTTTCAGTTATAATTCCATTATCATTAAAATCTACAATTGAAATATTTTATTGTATTTCTTTTAATTGCCTTTCTTTCTTTTCATTCTTTCTTGTTTAATTTATTTTTTGGTCTATAATTTATCGATTTTTAAAAAAAATTAAATATCTAGGAATTTTTTTTAACAGACGACGAAAGATGCGACATTGAAGACGCATAGGGATAGCGAAAAATGCCTTCCAAAATCTAAGCAGAGTATTATGAAACAGGAAAATCGCCTTGGAAACAAAGAAAAAAAGTATTTACCTTTTATCTATTATCAATGCTCCGATATCGCAGTAAATGCTTGATATTTTCCTCTCATATGAACAGTTGAAGCAACAAAAAAATGTCCTTTTACAGAAAGATACTGTGAGTACCATGGAGAGAACACGTGAACAATTACAAAGTTTTCGACAAGATGGAAACGAAAAGAGAACTTAAGTATCTGTCTATATTTCTGAGATGAGGTATTATGTACACTATTTACATCATTCGGACTCGCCATATTTATTACAATGTTTCGGCCGTTGTATGCTCCGGCCTTCTTCAGGTGGTTGGAATGTCGAACTGAACCCTTTATTTCGCTCACTGGGGTAGACACTTCTAGTTCCACGTGCCATGTTTTAATGGATGTCAGTTATCAGTTATCTCCTGTTAATTTCCCTCTGAAAGTTCTCCACTGCCTTAACCGGGTATTGAACTTACACTCTTTGCTTCAACGCCTTTATCCACTGTGTCATGTGTCCTTGGGAACTTATACTTAACATCACAGAAAGAAAGTTGAAATCTCTAGGGGACATAATTAGGAAGATGGGCTTGGAAAATTTAACACTCCTATGACATATTTAAGGCAAGATCCACATAGGAAAGCAGAGAATGGCCTTCTTAACGAGATTCTGTAAATAATTGAGAAAACACGGACTAGGAGAAACAGCAAAAAAGACAAACATTGCTAAGAACTACAAAGAACAGGGAGTTATGGAGAGCCATGAACGTCCATTTTTCTGAAGGAACTCGGTCTATAGAAGAAGATTTAACGAATTAGTTTTAAGGAAAATAAAAACAAAAATAACAAATGAACAGAGGATAAGAAAGCGATAGTTGTTTTTTCCCCTGAGACATATTGAGGAAGGCAGCTCGGAGAATTTGACACTCACAAGACATTGATGGCAAGAGTGACAAAAAATCTGTAATCTACCTAACGGGCGTGTGTAAATGTACGACGCAACTTAAACTAAGATAGTAAATAATATAACATTGCTTACAGCTACAACGAATAGGAAGTTGTGGATATTCATGATCGCCTATATTCTAAAAGAACACGGAAAATAAAAAAAGAGGCATGAGTCATCCTTACGACTAGTAAAATTGATGTAGATAAAAGATTATACTTATACAGTAAGCAATCAAAATGGACAAGCTTTGTCGTCTTTATTGTAGAAAGAGACAACAGACAATTTCATCAATGCTAAGGTCAAAAAAAGAAGAAAGGCCGTCGATTATAAAAGACTGAAGATAGTACTATCCGTTGAGATTATCAAGCGACGCAGGGCAAAAGACCAGACGGGCGGATGAAGATAAGCAGGCGATAATCCGATGGAATCAGCTCAGCTGCAAAACAAACGTGACAGTTTTCTTGACTTCGTCTGTCGTCGACGACGCGAAAGAAAGTCAACACCAAGATCACTTAAGTGTACTTCCTGCACTGTTTTCTTTCGATCATATATGATATCAATAAAACTGTTTGTCTGCCCCGGAGCAGTTTCTCGTTCGCATATTATTCTTCAGGAACTTATAACGAGAACTTCATGGTTACTGATGCTGACCAAATCAGCCCTTCCATTATTCAATTGTTTAATGAATATGAATCGAAATGGCAATATTTCTTTATTTCTTTTTCCTGATAAGGAATCATTCAGAAATCATTTACCGAGCAGCCGGTGTTGTAGTGGGGCAGGTCGATTTTGGAACCATGATATTGCACTTAATTCGAAAATTTAGATTTGACATGATAAATAAAAGCAAAATAGGTTTTCCCAATCATTACCAGTTTTCCAGAAAACGAGTTTAAAGATTAAATTTAGGTTCAAAATCGTAGTGTTGGAATTTCATTCCGATGATCAGTGAAAGCCTTTAGCATAATCTTATATAATTTCAGTCAGTCATTTATGTGTCATGAGTGATACACGCTTAGTTGATCATGTAACTTTCGATACATGACTGACGAGGCAGATTTTTTTTTCCCTCGGTAGGTTGCCATTTTTTTTCTACGGTAGACAAGTTGCAATCAAAAGTTATAGAACACGGTTTGTACTGCTATTTACTAATAGCTGGAGGGAGAAGATTCATACCTTTCTTAATGGTATTAGAACGTCGGTCAGCCAGTTATGTGCTATGCGTGATACACACTTAGGCGATCATGTATCTTTCGATACATGATTGACAAGACAGATTTTTTCCCTCAGTAGGTTGCCATTTTTTCTGCGTTAGACCAGTTGCCATCAAAAAGGTTACAGAACCTATAGCTGGGGCGTGGGAGTAGAAGTGGATTCATACTTTTCCCAAAGGCATTAGCACGTAAGTGAAACGTAATGCATTCGAGTGGAATTCGAACTCGGCTCCCTGATTCCCCACTCCGACCTGATATCCATTACGCCACCGTGCCTTACATAATTTACAGAAGCTTTACAAATAGTATATCAAGATGCAAGGCACTCGCAAATTATTACTAAATCATTGTTCCAATCAAAGTGTACCTTCATTTATCTCAAAGGGACATTATAATAAAGACTTTAGAAATATTGTAATTTAATATATTATACCGTGCAGTAGTTTTAGTGTGACTCTCAATAAACAAGACAAGTTTAAAACATTTTGTCTCATAGTATATGGCCAGCTGTATTATGTTGTGATATACACTTTTATCTATTTTTTTTTATTTTTATTAACCATGATCCAATAAACGATTTAACAAATCTTATTCAGCGAGGAGCCTTTTTTTTTTGTAATCGTTTACAATTTTTCACAGTTTTTAATTATCGAATACAGTTAAAAAAAAAAACTTACATATTTTATTTGTGGTGATGCATAATCAAAACTCTGGTTTGAATATATTTTCCATTCAATGTATCTAATACAAATTATATCGACTTTATTTGAATTTATTTTTAAAGTAATAAAATTTGGAAGTCGGTTTATAAGCAAAAACCTGCGGGAATTAAATATTTCTGTACATTTTTAGACAGTGTTTCAAACTAAATGCTCAGAGATTGGTGAAATATAAGAATACTGGGATTATTAATGTGCCAGCTTATATTTTTATAGGTATACTTACGCGCACACACCACAACGGCTTTGGATAAAAGTTAGGCCGGCTGGTGTGGGTGATAATTACTGCTGAGTAGTGATTTCGATCCTAAATGGTTGCTCTATACACAATTCGGCTTTAAGCGACCCGGAAGGTTTCAACATGTAAAATCAAATGACTAACGCTCGTACACACGCACACACACACACACACACACACTTACCCACTCCCCCACAACAAGCACAGTCACACGTTGACGGTTTTATCCAAACATGATTTCGTGTTTTCGTCTTGTCTATTTAGGTCAACTTATCTCGATGGACAGTGTGACTGGGCAATGTTAACCTTTTATCTAGAAATATATCATACCTGAATAAAAGCTTGTGGTCTCACACATTGAGACCATCTGCAGTGAAATATAGAGAAACTATATAAAAAAAAAGGACCCATTCCCGGATTTCAACTGACTATAAGCATAAAAAACACTTTAATCTGTTTTATTGACTAGAGGGGAAAAAAACTAGCAAATCACGGTTGGTCGACTGATTTCGTAAAAAATCAATCTTTATTTTCTCTGATGATATCTCTTTGCGACCAGAATCTAATGTTTTTAATGTTTCTTTTTAGTAACAGGCTGAGTGTTTGCCAATGTACATTTCATTTGAGAATGACCATTTCACACCGCGGAATAATATAAGGAGACTGCAATAAAAAAAAAGAGCGTGGTTGAAACATGTTTTTTAGAAGACGGAAGTATAATAAAACGTCATAAGAGAAGTAAATAATGAAGAAATTAAAGTCGCAATGCCCATGTTTTCTCGCGGCAACACCAAAGAAAGGGAAAAAAAATATATAACTGCGGTAGGAAAAAAGGATAAGCAAGCGTAAAACCATTTTCTTTAATGTTACAGAATAAGAATACCAAAGACAGAATAGTCAGCGATTGACAGGAACACATTCTGGGCGTGGTATTCTGACAGTGATCGATTTGTCTGGGTTGTACATATAAGTTTTAGAAAGGCGCGAATTTACTAGAGGGTCTCAAGAATTCTGAAGGGTTGTTATGCTTCCCACACCAAGGTTCGAGGGACGTGATAAGACCAGACGCGACCATGGCGGGAACATGCTTTCCCGTGACGTGATTCTTCTCGGTGCCACGTGATGAAATCGATCATAAACGAAAATGGCATATTCATCATTAATTGATCATAGCTAAGGATCAAAAGATGATGAAGGATAGATATTAAGTTGAAACGCATATATATTATTCCAGGACCATTTTCCAAATTATTCAAGATGATCTTCGCCCTCTCTAACGCTCTAATTTTCCGTCCTGGAGTAACAAGGTGTCTCACAGGTTTCACTTAAGATTTTATTCTTAAGACGTTTTTCACTGCTCTTTGGACTGCCATGCGTAAAGCTTCACCCTCACGTGCCAAACATCTTATAGCTTGAGTTGGATCTTTTATGATAGATCTCTTTCGCTCTAAGTTGCAATGATCATCCCTCTTGCTGTTGTGGACTCCTGATCCAGTTTTCCTCTCTATTGATCCTCGTTTTTAAAAATTATTCACCGTTCTCTTTATGCTTCTTGTGATTCTTAACACAAATGATATCAAGTTGGCTAAATGTATTATTTGAAAAAAAAGTTACTCAATTAGTTTATTAGTTTTAAGATATCCCTTTCTTTTTTTCCCTGTCACTCTCTCCTTCTCTTTCCCCTCTCACTCACCCCAACTCTCTCTCTCTCTTTTTTTTCTTCCCCCACAATTCTTTTTAAAAATCTTATATTGAAATTTTTATATTTTAATTTTCTTCCTCTTTTAATATTATTTTTTTTCCTTTTGTTCTTTTTTCATCTCCCTTCTCTTTTCGTCTGGAGGAATTGACATCATTTATTTAAAAAAAAAAAAAATCGGTCTGAAAAGATGAATATTTGATATATTCATGAAATAAACTATAACCGAATGGATATTTAAGAATCGACTATATTCATTATATATATATATATATATATATATATATATATATATATATATATATATATATATATATATATATAAATATGTGATGCAGTTCAATTTATATTACATGAATCACTCATACAAGAAACAGATTAGTGAAGTTAATGATATAAATGGCGAGAATACATCTTCGCAAACAAATTTATTAAAATTACATTAACCCACAAACCTCTAGATGAATGTTGTGATCCCTGTTTTTAATAAATTCAACTTGTATAAGGTCTTTTTTTGCTAGTAATTTCATCTGTTCATACAGACATTATCAGGCATGGAATTGATTTGTTTTTTTTTTAAAGAACTGATCCCACGTGCAACTTCTGGGATAATAACTGCGACATTGCTCTATTTATTGAACAATTTAGTTCATGCCACATCGACTGAAAAAAAAACTACTACTACAAAAGAATTCTCCAATTACCATATCAGTAAAAAAAAACGCACTCTCTTTTAAATTTAAAAAAAATTCAACCTTAGCGTTGCGACCACACGCTCTAGAATTTCTCACAGTTAACAATAACACATTTCTAAAAAACATATTTCGACTCATATCTAATCTTTCGTGTCTCGTTATTACCTGGATGTATTTAAAAAAAAAACAAAAACAAATCAATTCCATGCCTGATAATGTCTGTATGAACAGATGAAATTATTAGCAAAAAAGACCTTATACAAGTTGAATTTCTTAAAAACAGGGATCACAACATTCATTTAGAGGTTCGTGGGTTAAGGTAATTTTAATAAATTTGTTTGCAAAGATGTATTCTCGCCATTTATATCATTAACTTCACTAATCTGTTTCTTGTATGAATTATTCATGTAATACATATATATATATATATATGTGTGTGTGTGTGTGTGTGTGTGTGTGTGTGTTTGCGTGATCTCAAAAGCTTGAAACACAGGATTACAAACCAATATCCATACAATTGAATATATTAGCTCTATTACTGATTGTCATGGTCCGGTTCCTTGTACCACGGTGATAGTCCAAAGTAGAACCAATAAAGAAGAACTCGAACGCGGATATGGAATAACACAGATATATTACAAACATATATATACAGAGAAGTAGAAATTGTTAGTACGAACAATCAGGTTTAGTAGTAATTGTCTGAAGTCGACTCTGTTTCGGACTGCCTCTGACTCGACTGACTGACACGCTCGCACTGACTGACTGACAGACTCCTGACTTCAGACTGAACTCTAGACTTCCGACGGATCTCTAGACTTCAGACGGAACGGTATTTAGTCACCCCCACCACGAGGGCATCATGTGGCACAAGGCCGGTTTAACGTGGGATTTCCGAGCCC
Source organism: Acanthosepion lycidas (assembly GCA_963932145.1). Classification (NCBI taxonomy): domain Eukaryota; kingdom Metazoa; phylum Mollusca; class Cephalopoda; order Sepiida; family Sepiidae; genus Acanthosepion; species Acanthosepion lycidas. The sequence goes on along the minus strand of OZ010604.1, from coordinate 70,744,720 downwards.
GTGGGCTCGGCCAAAAACATGCCCTTTGAACCCGTATAAACGGGTTCAGGGTCGGTTTATCTCCGCGAAAGAGACTCCGCCCTTCGGCGTAGCCTCGTTCGGGTTCCTCCCCGCCCGAAGGCGGAAAGTTCAACCGATCAGCCGGTCAGCCGGTCGTCCGACTTCGGACTGAACGGTATTCAGTCACCCCGCCCCCACGAGGGTATCATGTGGGACAAGGCCGGTTTAACGTCGAATCTCCGAGCCCGTTTTCTCGGCCAAAAATATGCCCTTGCTTCCAAGTCGCTTTGTCTGCCACATCTTTTAAAAGTAAAAAAAGTGTTTGTTGGCGCCTTGAGAATATTTAAAACTTATTTCAGTCAGAAAAATAAGAAGCCAATCTGAAGTACTGGACGGGATGTTTACTGCGCTAGTCATGTATATGTTGACAATTAAAATTAAATATGAATAGAAGCCATTAGACTCACTGAAGCTGTAGCATCAGGGATTATTAGTAGTAGTAAAATTAATAATATTAATGATATATTTTGAAAATTTTAATATGTTATATTATGAAAATCCATTATCGGCAACATTTGGCGCGAAACCTAATAATTCATTTATCATTTTATTAAAAACTTAAAAAATCGAAACCGTATTTAACAACGAAATAGGAAACAAAACAAGACTGAGAAAAAAATGTTTTCGCCAGAAAGCGAATCAATTTGAAATCATTAAAAGCTTTTCCTTGCAATGCAACCAAAACGATAATAATTTTCTTTTATTCCTATTATATTTCTGGCGGGCCAAAAAATAATTTTTTTTTATTTACTTAGTTTTCACTGTTTCCTTGATTATTTTAATTTCGCAAGTGAAAAGCAAAAAAAAAAAAAAAATGCAAAAAACAAAAAAGCAATCGGCTTGACAAAAAAAAATTGATTTTCAAATTTAATTTTTCGATATCTCTGATTGTTTTTCTATGACCCTTCAAGACGTTTGCGATCATGGCTCTCCCAATTTCTATCCTTTGTAGCCCTTACTAAATTTTTGACTTTGTCTTATCTCTCCGAAAACGTGTTCTTCCAGCCATTTACATAAACTCGTTAGCTAGGTTATCCGGTGAATCCTTCAATCCCTCTTAACTTTAATATAAACTATGAGTGCCAGATTTGCCCAGCCTTCTTTCACCATTATGAGCCGTTAAATTTCAAATATCTCTTCCTGTTATTAAGTTTCCCTTTTACTTCAACTTTCTCTGAAACCTCGCCATTGCTCGCACGTTCCGTCTATGAAATCCTCAGTATCCGCCTGTAGAACCGCATTTGTGTTGGTTCATGTCTTTTCTTTATATCTGAGGGGATTGTCCAGCATTCACTGCTATATAGCAGGACTGATGCAACATAACAGTTCAATACACTTTTGTCTTTTTGATATTTCTTCTAAACGTTGTTCCACCAACCAGAAACTCACTAAGTTCTTATTTCCGTCCCTCTGACATCAATTTGTCTTGTGAGTATCAGATTCTCCAAACCATCTTTCCTCATTATGTACCCTAGAAATTTCAAATGTCTCTTCCAGATCAAATTTAGGATGTTTGTCTCCATTGCTAGTTGCATAATTGAAAGAAAAACTTGTAGTTCCAACGAATTATTTATTTCACGGAAATATTTCGACTAGCAGTTGCCAGGCTTGGTCATTCCTTAATTTGAGTAAAAACGGTGCAAAGAAGCTCGAAATATTTAAGAATTCAATCAAGGAAAACAAACCGAATTGATGACGTTTACAAGGATTAAGGATTTTTGTTTTTTTACTCTATAAATTGCCTCTTTTTTTTCATATTTTTTTTTAAGAGCAGAGATGTCCAGACAGGATGCAGTTGTGCTGCATCAAATGATAATGTCAACTACAAAAAAATATCTGCAATAGGAGAGATGCAGGCACCCGCACACAAGTTCGCCTTTACGACATTTTGACCCCACGCCACAAGGATCTGTTGGAAATCCATCAGCAACCTTGATATATTCGGGGTGGGGGATATCAGAATAATCAAGAACCTATACTGGCCGCAAACAGGAACGAGTTCAGTGAATATACAAAAATAGAAATGGGCGTAAGGCAAGGATGCGTCTTCTCACCGGACCTATTCAACCTATACAACGAGGCAATTCTGAGAGAACTGGAAAGCCTATTGGGATTTAGCATTGGCGGCCAGTCTTAACACCATAGGATACGCAGATGACACAGTACTGACAGCAGACACGGTAAAGAAACTACAAAATCTCCAACAGAAGGTAGCGACGCAGAGTAAGAAGAAAGAACTAAGCATAAATTATAAGAAGACGGAATGCATGATGATATGTAAGAGAATGAGCCTGAAATGCAATTTGCAGGTCGAGAATACTAGAATCAAGCAGACGCGGAAGTTTAGATATCTGGGAAGCGTTTTGACAGAGTACGGTAAGTGCGACACTGAGATCCGTAGATTTATTGGGATGGCCAAGGACCCATTCCAAAAGCTAGGCAGAGTATTGAGAGACAGGAGGATTTCTTTGGTGACAAAGAAAAGAATACTGAGCTGTTACGTGACATCTGTCCTTCTTTACGGCAGTGAATGTTAGACGATTTTCTCAAAGATGAAGAAAAGACACGAGGCGACGGAGATGTGGTTCTACAGAAGGATGCTAAGGATATCATGGACCGAGTGTGTAAGCAACGATGAGGTCTTAGAGAGGTTACAAACAAGGAGGGGGCTTATAATTAACATCAGGAAGAGGAAGTTTCTGGGACACATAATGAGAAAGGAAGGTTTCAAGAATCTGATACTCACGGGTCGAATAGAGGGAAAGAAAAATAAAGGAAAAACAACGCATGACATACCTAGCGGGCTTAAGCAAGTGTTTGACAGAACGTGGTCTGGGGGAGGAAGCAGAGGGAAGGAACTTGTTGGGAGCTGCAAGGGATAGAGGGAGGTGGAGAGACATGATCGCCTACGTCCTGAAAGGATATGGAACATAAAAAGAAAGAAAGAAAGAAATACAGAGAGGCTGACCGATATACTCAATCAACTCTATATACTGTCCGCTAAATGAGTAATGTCATTTGCTCTAAAGTAAACACTGTCCCAAGCGGTGTTGAATATTGTGTCCTATCTGAATAGAAATCGCGAAATGCATTGTTGTTTGAACGTCCATTTTCGTAATAGGCTTCGATAAATTTAACGTGTGGTTTGATTGTTAATCTTTCCATGGTTGAAATTGTCAGATTTACGTTAAGAAATCAGAAAGAAAAACAATTTAATTGATATTTAAAATTGGTCCAAGTTATTGGAACGCCTTATATATGTAGGATGTGTAGAAAAAAAAAAACTAGTTTGTCATTCGTTGTTTAGATTCTTTTTGTATCTGGTTATCATGTTGTCAATCATAGTTTACCTAGATCCCACTATGCCTATCGTATTCTTATGTTTTAAAAGCGAATTTTTTTGGGGGGAAAATATATTTCACTACATTTAACAGTCTTGCTAAGAGGTCTTAGATTACACACCTTCCCGCCATTTGACAAATCTCTTCTCTTACGTCACTTGTTGCGTGTCACTCCGATTAATAAAACGACTTGAAGACAGGAAACAGTTGCCAAGGTAACGTCTCCATTTAAAATACAGAGATCAGCGGCAGCGTCGACAAGTTCAGTATTTAACGCCTGCTCTCTCTCCCCCTCTCCCTCCCTCTCTCTCTCTCCATCAAACCGCTGTCAGTCTTTTTGCTATTATCAATGTTTCGCTCGGCATTTAATTCTGATTCTTTCTCTCTCTCTCTTTCTCTCTGTCATTCTCTCTCTTTCTCTCTCTCTCTCTTTTCTGAAGTTATTATTTTTTTGCCCCCAATTAACGTATATCACAATTCAACTCACTTTCAATTTTTCTCTCTTCTTCAAACATCTCGCTGAAGAAGGGCTGAGCGTACAACAGTCGAAATGTCGTGGAAAACTATCACTCATCTGGTTCATGCATAATGCGCATTTGTTTTTTAAATTCTATGGCTAATAATTTAAGTGTGTGTATGATACAAAAGAAGTAAATATATTTTTTCGGTCACTATTTAGGTTGACATTTTCTACGAAAATAGGTTTCGTGGGATGTGTTTCGTCCCTTAGGAATTAATCGGTCTAAAGTAATGTTTACATAGATGTCATTACACATGCGCCTTAAGAAGAGGAGGCGTTCAACATGTGAAAAGTTAAATGACCTAAAGGGCGAAATACATCAAACGAAAATTTATTTGCATTGTGTCATAGCTTTTCCCAAAATTGGTCTTATATAGAAAAAAAAATGTATAATATCCTTTCTCCCGATATATATATATATATATATATATATATATACACACACACACATATATATATATATATATATATATATATAATACCACTAAATTATTTACTACCTGAACCAGGGATTGAAATCACAATGAAAACACATCACATCCACAACCCAATATATTAGGCTATTTTTTTTTATCAGAGCGTCAGTGCTTGCATACAAATAAGGCTAACATGAAAAGTCAAAGATGTGTGAAGAAGCGACACTCAAAAATGGACGAAGGCCTTTATAGATGCATCAACACACTCAAAAAGTGCTTGATGATAATACCTGAAAGACGAGAGCTCTCAGAAAGCATGCGAGAGTTTGCCTTCAATTTTTCCCTGAAAATAAAAAAAATGATGCCAATCCGAAACAAAAAAAAATAATAAATAAAAAACAATTTTCATTAGCCTCCAAGTAGATTTGCATAAATGAAAAATTTTATCACAAATGCTCTAAACTTATAGAACACACCTACACACACATAGCTAGTATTAGTGGTCAATATATATATATACTTGAAAATGTCTGATGACAGGATACCCAAGATCCTAATGTACAGTCAGTTAGATCAGGGCTCCTGGAATGTAGGACGCCTATGGCTAAGATACAAAAACAATCTGAAAAGCAACTTGTCAGCAGTTAATATACGACATAACACCCTAGAGCGCTTAGCTTTGGAGCGGGTAGAATGGGGATCAACGTGTTTTAGTGGACTCAGCAATTTTCAATCTGCTTGTCTGAATCATCTTCAAGAAGCGAGGGAAAGATCTAAAAGGTCAGTCAATCTAACAGTGATCTCATCTCACAATTCTCACACCTGCTCCATATGTGGCCTCCTTTGTAAATCACTAGCGGGTCTTAAATGCCACTTAAGATTATCGCATAAACTTTCATAACTGAATCAATAAGCTGGCAGATACTCATACGTCGTAACCGACGGGAGAGTCCATTATTATTATCATTATTATTTTTATTATTATTATATATAAATTCTCAATATGATTGAATCCAGGTAGAACTCAATGTTTTTTGGGGGGTTTTGTTGTAGGTGTGATGATTTGGATCGTAATTACGATTCCACTGTAATAAATTATAACCATGTAATATTAGAGTTTGAGCCTTTTACACTATATATATATATATATATATATATATATATATATATGTGTGTGTGTGTGTGTGTGTGTGTGTGTGTTTCATTAAATAATATAGACAAGTGTTGTCTATTTATTTTATGTAAATTATTTTCATACCGTCTGATAAGCTTAATAACAATAATAATTTACATAAAATAGACAACACTATATTATTTAATGAAACATGTATGAATGAAAAAATGCTGCCTAAATAAACACAACATATATATATATGTTGATGATATATAAAAATATATAAATAAACACAACATATATATATATATTTTTACGAGTAATAATCTTTCATTGGGAGTCGACTTAATTCGATTGTGATAATTACTAATTTTGTAGTGAAAGCTTCTTTTGTTTTAACATGGTTCGGAAAAGCCTGTTATATATATATATATATATATATATATATATATATATATATATATATATATATATATATATGTGTGTGTGTGTGTGTGTGTGTAGTGTGTGTCATCAAGATAGTTGAACGTCGTATAAGAAAACAACGGGAAAAAAAGATATCAATTTAGTGCTTTTTCTTTTTGATATTAATCATTTTGTGAGATGGACAATTATCCCATAAGCTGTTACACGATTCTGTTACACCCGTTACATATTCGACTTTCCCGTCGAATTCGACGTATGAGGGTCAAGCAGCTCAGTTCCTAGGAACCGACATCCCAGACACCAGCACATATGATTTGATTATCATGCTGAAGGTTTTGTCCAGAAGGACCGAATACAGAGACCTGATGCACTACGTGCCACAAGGTTCCCAAACGACCTTCAGCAGGTTTTGAATTCAGAATTTATTTACTCATAGCTGGAGGTCTCTCTCTCTCCCTCTCTCTCCATATATATATATATATATATATATATATATATATATATATACAAGTATATGATTGGTATCGTTGGAATTAAAATTTCAATAATCAAAAACACTATTCTTAAAAGAGGGCTCAATACAGAGTAGAGCAAATATTGTTTATTCAAAAATTATAACTTAAACATGTCATAACATCTCGACAAAAATTTGTTTCAACACTCCTGGTATCTTGTCAAATGATGATGTCGAATGTAGAATAAAAAGGTTTAAAAAGTTCAAAGTCAAGCAAACGCCCCACAACAGGGAAACATTGTTACGTAGACTACTATGACCAATCAAATACAAGTATATGATAATTCACAAAAACTTGACAACGATCCTTATATACAATGAAACAGCCTGACGTCACTGAGTGCTGACTTCAATGTTCATTTTATATTTATATTTACATACTCTCTATCTCTGATCTTGATCACTTTATCCCGTAAATATAGCACACCTTAAATCTATATTTCTTGATCTATCTCTCTATCTATCTATCTATCTATCTATCTATCTATCTATCTATCTCTCTCTCTCTCTCTCTCTATATATATATATATATATATATATATATATATATATATATATATATATATATATATGTATACTGAACAATAAAAATATTAAAAAATGAAAATCTTCAGACACACAATATATTAATATTCTTTCGTTTTTATTAAAATTTCATTTAGATACCTCGACTAGTTTCGGCGAACATGGCCATCATCAGGAGAAAAATAAATTTTCTGCTTGCTGTTACCAGTGAACTACAGAAATGAATGTCTTGATGGAGAAAATGAACTTTTCTCTGTAGTTTTCATTTGTTTTTTTTTTTTTTTTTTTTTAACATGACTTTTGGTCAGAACTTGTGTTGGTCAGTCTGTTTTAAGTTGTTATTTAAGTTAGATTCATGCTGCTCTGAATTCGCTTGCTCATTTTGACAGTTTTATTGGTTCCTGGAAAGGGGATGTGCCTGTTAAGTGTGTGTGTATGTTATTTGGTTCTTAAGGAGTGACTGAGTATCATGTGTGTATGCGGGTATATTCGTGTGGGTGGGTGTATAAGTGTGAGGCCTCAACACCTCCATAAGCATGTCTATCTTGTGTGGGTGAGAAATATGGGTAGGTCCTGATTAGTGGGGTTATATATTAATATTATCTATATTGTTAAATTTTTGTTTTAACCCGGCTGCATAGTGCGTTTTTAAACGTCAGACCCACTTATTTTCATGGAACTCTAAAATCTTTCTAATGTTATCTGCTCTGAACTTTTCTATTCTCTCAATTATAGTGAATTTGGCATGGATTTTGGCAATCGTGTTTTTCTACGCGCAAATTTTTCATTGGGAGTCGACTTAATTCGATTGTGATAATTATTAATTCTGTAGTGAAAGCTTCTTTTGTTTTAACATGGTTCGGAAAAGCCTGTTTATATATATATATATATATATATATATATATATATATATATATATATATATATATATATATGTGCGTGTTCCCTCCGTTATAAACTTATTCCCTTTTGTCTTGATGGTTCTTGATTGAACTTTGTAGATGGAAGTATGAATACTGATACCATTACTGAAAGCCTGAATGATCTTTTTCCTCTCACCTTTGCTCAGTTGGAAAGATATAGTGTGGCTGATGCAAAACGATTTTAACCTGTTCACTTTCTTCCTGAATGACTCAAAGGGTTTTCAATGATCTTACGACAAATGGTATCAAGATAGCTAAACATCTTATTTGAATACCTGGGTAAAGAAACTCAGTTTAGTGAGGTATTTTTTAGATGTTAAACATTTTGTGGGATGGACAATTATCCCATGCTGTTATACAATTTGCACAAATTTTCTGTTACATCCGATATATATATATATATATATATATATATATATATATATGTCCGGTATATATATATATATATATATATATATATATGTGTGTGTGTGTGTGTGCGTGTGCGTGTGTGTGTACGTGTGTGCGTTTGTGTGTGTGTGCGTGTATGTGTGTGTGTTTATATATATATATATATGTATATATGCATGCATACACACACACCACACACAAACACACACACAATATATATATATATATATATATGTGTGTATGTGCATGTGTGTGTGTACGTGTGTGCGTTTGTGTGTTTGTGCTTGTGTGCACGCGGCTGCGTGTGTGTGTGTGCTTGTGTGCACGCGGGTGCGTGTGTCAAAGGACTTTCCTAAGAAACCAAAATTAATTTATACCCATCGCAATTAATAACAACTCTTCTCTATGGTACTGAATCCTCTAACCGTCTTCCGAAACTATATTCGCCATTATGATATCTTCCGGATAATCCCCATTCCCTCCGTATTCCGCTAGTAAGAAGGAAGTACCAATTGAACAGCTTCTTCCCTTGAACACATACGTATGACTCCCCGGAGGATGCTTTCTCCAAAATTACATTAATCATAACCATTTCAAATCTAGTTCGAACCGTTAACTTTTCTCGCATATCCCCGTATGCAGCTCCTGTTAACTGCTACTCTTAACGTACACACAACACCGTCCTTCAATAAATGTCTACTTTGAGTGGCTCTCGAGCTTCGTGAAGAGTGAATATTAGTTTTATTGAATAATATAAAATATTACTTTTTAATATTATTTTGAGATTTATCCGTTTTAGTCTCATTTTAGTAATATTTAATATGATTATTACTATTTAGTATATACTATATTTAGTATTCATGATAGAATTAGTAATACACAGTAAACAGTAATTTTAGTAATATCTAATATGATTTTATTTGATATTTTATGTTTTATTTTTTTATATTTCTCCGTTTTAATATATTTTATATTATTTACGTGATATTATATACTACTTTTTAATATTATTTTGTTGAGTAATATAAATATTATTTTATTTATATAAAGTGAATATTATTTTCAAAATATTTTACATATACATTTGTAGCCTGTTTGTTTGTTATCGAACTCCTTCTAAGGTTTTGGAGATAGGTCCCGTAACCATTCATATTCCGAAACTACATTACATAGGCTACTTGGATAAGTATATTTCTTTTTGATCAAAGTAGTTCCCGAGGTAGGGGGGAAACCCCCAACTGAAATATTTCCCCTTTGATTTAAATTAAATTTAAATTTGAACAAGGTAATTTCCCCTCGGGCACATGGATAATTATATTTCATTTTGATCAAAGGGGGCCTACAGAGGGGGACACGAAGCACCCGCTGTTTTTTTTTTCCTTTCATTACTTTAAATCAAATTTAAATTTAAACAAGTGAATGACTCCTATCCAAAATATAGAAGGAGAAAGCCAGAAGATTGAGGTCACATCGGCAAGATCATTGAGTAATATTGAAGATCAAGCATCATTTTCTTACAAATTCGGCTAGCATATAAAGAAAATCGTTGGTTAATACAAACTTTTTGGCACCTGTCCCCAAAAATACATAATAAAATCTGACACAATAAAACAAGGGATGAACAAAAGAATTTGAACAGTTGCAAAATCCACTCCTATATTTCAAGGACCTATTATATTAGGAACTTTAACTAAAACTTCGTAATTGCAGGTTATATCTATTGTAAATACATTTATTTATCTAATTTGCTGTCTTTGTCTTATTTATTTTTAGAATTTAGTAAAATTTAAGCTAAATGCGTGACCTCTCCGAGTTCGAAAAAGAGCAAATTGTTGGAGCTCGCATGGCAGGAGCCTCGATCACTAAGATTGCTGAACTGTTTGGTTTTTCAAGAGCTGCCGTATCAAGAACACTGATGAAATTCGAGAAACAGGGCAAGACCTCTAGCAATCGTAGCAATTCGGGCCGGACTTGCAAACATACTGACAGGGACTGACGTGCATTGACACGCTATGTGGCAAAAAATCATCGGACAAATGCGGCCAAAGTGACTGCTGAGTTGAATAACCCTCTGAATGGTTCAGTTTCTACAAAAACTTTTCACCATGAGCTCCATCAGGCTGCATATCCTGGAAGAGCCGCTGTGAGGAAACCTCTTCTCTCCACTCTCAACATTCAAAAGAGGTTGAAGTGGTGTAGAGATCACAATGCCTGGTCTGCAGACCAATGGAAGCAAGTCATATTCTCAAACAAATCCAGTTTTTCTTTTTTCCAAACTTCAGGGCGAGTTTATGTGCGGAGGCAGCCCAAAGAAGCTGGCAACCCTGACAGCCTTCTTCCAACAGTGAAGCATGGAGGTGGATCAGTGATAGTTTGGGCCGCTATATCATGGAAATGTCTCAGTCCAGTAGTTTCCCTGCATGGTAGAATCAACAGCAAAGAATACCTGAACATTTTTGGAGATCATGTTTATCCAATAGCCAAGACTTTATTCCCTGCATCTTTCAAGACTAAAATGCTACAATACGTACCGCTCGAGTGGTTAAGAATTGGTATGAAGAGCATGAAAGTGAGCTAGAACACATGGAGTGGCCTCCCCAATCTCAAGATATCAATATTATTGAACATTTGTAGTGCATTTTGGAGCAACAAGTTAGGAGCGACTATCCTCCACCGTCGTGTCGTAAAGAGCTGGAGAAGGTTTTAATGGAAGAATGACTGAAAATTCATCTGGATGATGTCACGAAGCTGTATGATTACATTCCTAGACGTATTAAAACTGTCTGTGAGGCTAAATGAGGACCAACTCCATATTAAATAAATTTTATTTGAATTTAACAAGTGTTCCAATTATTTTGTCCATCTCCTGTATGTCTATATCTTGCAAGGGGTATTTTATCATAGACTAAATTTCTTGTTTTTTTTACTAAATGCGAAACCCTGCACAGTCTAAACGAAGATATGTCGTATAGCCGGATTTAATACTTTATAAAGATTAGTTTGAAAATGATCCATCTTTGGCATTGATTTAAATTAACGTTATCCAGTTTAGATAGATAAAAAATTAAGTGTGATGATATGCTGGAAGATTAACGGCTATCGGCGAAAGAAATGAAATATGCCGAGTTTATCGGACTGCGTTCCTCTTTGCACGATTGAAAAACAAAATAATAAATCCATCATTCTACATATCCTAAATAGGAGTTAAATAGTCTATAGTTTTGGCTGGCGGCCAGTATAAGCGAAAGAATTATGAGAAGAAGTCAACGGGAATCAACTATACTATCTTTCACAGAAGATAAAGAACAACTACGATTATAGCCAGTTCTTCACTGAGTAAGTTAGCCAACTGAATTCAAAACTGATGTAATGAATAGGCATAGACCTCTGTTCCCCCGCACAGTAATATGATTGGCTGGTGTCAGCCATAAATAGAGACAGATGTGGAGGTACAGAACGACGCCTATTGGCTATGCCTATTGCCTACCACTACGACGAAAACCAGTCCATTACGGTTACCTGCTAGTTTGTACAACTCGGTTACAGTAGTCCATAACCACTTTGCTACTTCGAACAAATATATCCCTTTCCGGGACATCTAAAAACCATGGAGAGGAAACGGCAAAACCATTTCCAAATAGGTATAGCAATTCAAGTAGATTAACGGAAAAAAAGAAATTTTGAAGACACATGTTTGTTTACATCCTATCATTAATTAAACCTTGTTTGGTAACCAACCTGGCAGAATAACAACGTATTGAAAACCGTATCGAATAGAGGCAACGGGAAACCAGGCAGTTTCGCAGATCTTAAGGAAGATAAATCTTTGAAGGAATCTTTTATCTTCAACAATTTCTCCAAAAACATTCATCGGGACAGCAATAACAAAAACGTGGAAACTGAAAAAAATAAACACCGGGGTCTTTTTTGGAGGGGTGGGGGTAACAATGAGCCAAGACAAAAAACAAACAAATCGGTGTAAATCAGCTCCGGATGAGTATGACACTTCTAAACAGTTTCGCCGTTTCAATTATTGTCGTTCTAAAGAAACTTAAAGATATGTTAAACCCCAAAAGATATCTTTAAAAGAATGCGTTCCGTCATTTTCAAAGCCATTTATAAATCCTGTGATACAAAGTTATATATATATATATATATATATATATATATATATATATATATATATATATATATATCGTCAACCACAGAGAGATTGTTTTGCTATATCATAGCTCATCAATGTGGTTAGACATCTGATCGCTTCAATGGGGAATTGAACCACGGTTGATTTAAACCAATGGGTTCCGTTATCAATTATAGGCTTTTAAGAATATTTGTGGAGATTTCGTAGTTTATTTTGTTCAGGTTAGGTTTCAACAGTTTTATGTACATATCTCCGAGAATTTTTAGTTTTTGTTTATTGTTTTCATGTTTAAGTATAGTTGTGTTTTCAACAAGGATTTTCCGGAATTGTGTAGCAGCCACGCATGTTGTTTTAAATGGCTAAAAATGATGATTCAGATGTAGAGTAAAGCGTTGTGAATGCGAGTTTGTGCTGTGACCAACATCAATATTATTTAATCCATTGGAGATACAATCTCACAAAGGGCACTTGAATTTGTAAACTATGTTGATTAATTGCAAATCGCTAACAGGGAGCGGTGAAGAAACATTGTGAATAGTTAAGTTGGATATACTAGATTTAAGGTAGTATATGATTAACCTAATTATTTGCTAGTTTCTGTTGTAGATATATTAGTATTTACTGATTATTTTAGTATATTTTCATCTTGTTTATAATTAGTAGGCATTTGACTACGATATGCCTATATGTATCTATATCTATATCTATATATATATATATATATATATATATATATAGATAGATAGATAGATAGATAGATAGACCAGCCTTTTTTACTACACTGTTTTACGGCTTAGAATCGTCGACCCATATAGGTCCCATATCAATCAGCTGGATGTCTTCCTGAAAAGTTGTCTCTATGCAATCTGTAGCTATACTTTTAAAGATAGGATGTCCAATAACGGTCTTCTCGCCAAAGAAAGATATCGGACCTCTGTCCTATTAACTTTTGTATCAGAATTCGAAATTCAACTGTGAAAGCTATATATATATATATATATATATATATATATATATAGATAGATAGATAGATAGATAGATAGATAGATAGATAGATAATGGGCTCTCCCGTTGATTTCGACGTACGAGGATCTGACAGCTTATTGATTCAGTTATGAAATTTTGCGCGATAATCTTAAGTAATAAGAACGAATCAAGGTAAAAAGTGAACGTAGAAGTCAACACTTATATATATATATATATATATATATATATATATATATATATATATATATATGTATGTAGACGTAAAGATTGTTTGGGGCCCTGATCAGTTGCATTTTCTACCACAAAGAAGCACATGGCATCGCAGTGACGGGTTAAGTAGAAACCATTCTTTCACAGCTGCGTAAAATTTACTCTGCCCCGTGTCCAAGAGTCAGTTCCTTATGGATTAATAGCGTAAGTGATTAGCACCAATGTCATGGAGACGAACAGCTGCGCCTGGTTTTGAGGAATATCGGTGTTGCCAAACTGGTTGGAACGACGCCAAATATATTGAGCAGATTTTAACCGTTGGGTGTTTTTTGTTTAATATTTTGATTAAAATCTAAATAAGAATTATATATATATATATATATATATATATATATATATATATACGTGAAAATTTTCCCAGAGTTAACCTGGAGAAAAAGACAGTATGTATAAAGGTAAAAGAGAATCAGAAAACTGTGAATGTCGGCTAATAAGCAATTTTCCCTTTGTCTTTTATATATATATATATATATATATATATATATATATATATATATATATATATATAATTTATAAAAAAGACGATAAAAAGGATACTTATACTATAAGAAATCGACTATTTATATATATATATATATATATATATATATATATATATATATATATATATATATATATAAGTTTATTATGCAGTGTTGCATTAGAACATGCACATATCCTCTACAAAATTATACTTCTTGTTTCAACGTTAAAAAATATTTTAACGTTTCATCAGCTTTGTAGTAACATCGTGATCTCCCACCTGATGAACCGTTAAAAGATTTTTTTTTAAAGTTGAAACAAGATGTATAGTTTTGTAGTGGGTATATGCATGTTCTAATGTAACACTGCATATTAAAAAAAATATTTATTGCTCTACTTTTGTATTAGGCTCTGTTTTAAATTAATTTTTTGAACGCTGAAATCTTACTCTTCCTTCTTTTACATTTGTATACACACACACACAGACAGACACACACACACACACACACACACACATATATATATATATATATATATATATATATATATATATATATATATATATATTAATTCAAAGAAAAACAGACCACTAAGTTTCCATTGTAATAATTTATTTCACCAGAGAATTTTATCCTTCTCTGGTGAAATAAATCATTACAATGGAGCCTTAAATTACATTATTCGCTCTGAATTAACATTGAGCTCTCAGGATTTCATCCCTTTTGGAAATCATCCATACGGATTACCAAGATTTTCGTTACTTAAATATATACATACATATATATATATATATATATATATATATATATATATATATATATATATATATATATATAAACGAACATAACATCTACTCAATTATGGGTGCCAATTAAAGTAACGTTAAAATACTTGATAAAATCTACCGGATGATTGAAACTTTGACATGGTGTAATGATTAGCAAGTTAGAGTAGCGAATTCGGTCCTCACTGGTTCCTAGGCCTTTTATTACATGTTAACTAAGCTTAGATAATCTTTCTTGGGTATCATAGTATGAAAGGAGGAGGATGAGAAGAAGAATTAGGAGGAGGAAAGAAAATGTATTGTAGTTCTGTTGGTGGAGTGGGCGGGTAATTAAAATGTACATATTTTTAATCTAGCTGCATTTGAAATTAGGAAGATTTTTTTGTATGAATGCAACGGCTTATAATCTCGGATACTTAATTTAAAATAAACCCCAATGAGACGCAGAGCCTTATCATTTATGATAACATCCGGCACGCAAAGTCTGCCCGCCGGATCTGCGAAGACAAGAGTACACGCAGCCTTCAAAGACTTGCTCACCAGCCAAGAAACACATCTCGAACGACCATCAAAACATGGTAAATAAAAAGAGAAACCCTGTGACATAATTTTCTCACGGCTATGAGAAGAAAACCGCGCCTCTTCCACGCAACAAACTTTCACCCAGAGGTACTGAAGGTCGCGAGAGAGCCTCGCCCTGCGATACTCCGACCTCAGGCGTCGGACATTTTTACTAGCTAGGCAGACGACATTTATCTAACCAATTAGGTTTGCTTTCCTGAATTGAACATGGATGGAGTCAGGATACCGATAGCTTCTCTCATCGATCCGTGGCCCATCTCAGTCTTGATGGAGCCGTCTTGGGAGAGGCCGCTTATATCCCAAGGAAACGTCAATTTTAGTGCTTTATAGAGGGAGGGGTGAACAAAAACCGGGACTTTTTTTAAATTTTAATTCTGGACATTCTAGAATATGTGTGTGTGTGTGTGTGAGAGAGAGAGAGAGTTTTTAATGTTAATAGATTTTCTGTTCATTCATCCAAAAGATTTAATCAACTTGAAACGATATTTTTATTGGTTACTCAATATTGAGTAGACGTTCCGTTTATTAAACACTAGCAGTAGAGCCCGGCGTTGCCCGGGGATGTAACAGTAAGAGATAGATCAAGTATCGACCATCATAAAGACTGAAAAATAAAATTGACAAAGATTATTGTTTAAGGTTGACGGACACGCATGTCTTAATTAGACTTTTTTTTTTTTACTATTTGGCCAAACCCAAACTCAAACAAAAACATTGTTTTCAATCGTTATGAGTCTACTGATTGAATAGAATTTTATTATAAACAATTATCTTGTAAATGGAATTTTTAAAGCATTCTGAATGTAAAAATAAAGAGAAAAGTGTGCAAGACAATGAGAAACACTACCTGCCAAAAAAAAAAAAAAAAAAAAATTAAGTTTTGTTGAAATCGGTTGAAAAATGTAGGAAATCCGATCCAATATATAAACGAACACACAGACACACACAAACAACCTGGCTTTTATAATAAGTATAACTCAATATGAGTTGTCCCCCTTTCATTCTCGCGATGCTTCTTAATCGTCTTTTCAAATTGATTTCGTGCAAAAACAACTGTGTTTTTCCAATTTTGGGCGCTGTCAGAACCACCGCAATGTAATTTTCGTAGTCCTGTGAAGTTTTGTTAAAATCGGTTGAAAAATATAGGAAATCCAATCCAATGTACACACACACACACACACACACACACACACACACACACACACACACACACACACACACACACACACACACAGCCCGGGTTTTATAATAAGCATGATTATATGTACATTTCTTTGGTTCGACGAATTCGTTTTGCGGCATAAAAAGTTTATGGCTTATTTAATGCCGAAATCTAAATATTTAGAACAGTAATCAGCACTTCACGGCGAAGTTCCATCAAATTATTGGTCATTTTAACGGTATAACAAAAATGTAGACTAGCGAAGTTTGATGAGCTGCTATAGTTGTAGAAGTTCATCAGACTTGACTTGTGAACATGTTTCATGGGTTGGGGAGCCCAGTTGCATAGCTTAATACCAAATCTGCGCATAACAGCATGCAGTGGTGGTCATTGGTCGTTAAGTGCTAATTTGCATGTTAATTGGGCTAATGACTTTAATATTTCGCGTGTGTTCTTCACTTGTGTCCTGATAGTCTAAACTAAACCACGGAATATAGAGTGACACCATTAGTTGCTGACATGTGCATATTTATATGGATTACAGATAAATGTTTATCTGTTCGCAGACTGTGTGTCATTACGACAACATATACAAAAGAGTTATAATAGTCAAGAGATTTATTAGCCGCCGTGTCTCCATTGTATTTTGGCAAAATTAAATGAGGTATTTACGCCTCGGACGATATTTCGAAGAGGCCATACAAATGCTGAAGGCTATATCTATCTTTTGTAGATTACTCCAAAGCGTGCGACACAGAGAACTATTTGAACTGCTAGGAAAGCTTGATTAATTCGAGAAAGATATGACAATAATCCAGGTTTTATACTGGGCAAAAACCAACTTCAGGAGGAGAGAAAACGAATTCAGTAAATATACAAAAATAGAAACGTGCCTAAGACAAATATGCGTCATCACAACAGACGTATTCGACTTTTACAGTGAGGCAATCGTGAGAGAACTAGAAGTTCTATCAGGATTTATCATTCGGGCACATAGCTGTATGCTGTTAAGATAAACTGCATGAACAGTTACAGAAGATAGCAAAGTAAATAAGTGAAATGTGTAGTGGTTGTTACCTTGAAGAACAGCCCAAGATCCGAAATACCCAAATTAAACAAATACGAGAATTAAAATATCTGGTGTTTTAACAACGGACGATTAATCTGACACAGAAATCCGAAGAAGCATTGGAATAGCGGAAGATATATCCCAAAAGCTAAAGAAAGCATCAGAAAATATTTAAAAAATGTATCATTAAAAGAATGAAAAAGGATTGAACTATTATGTATGCTTAAACCTCACTCTCCAGCCTTGATAGAATTCAAAAGCGTCTCCGAGCCCTTTTTGGGTAACGAATTATTCTCCACCCTTCAAATTCCTCTCCCCACACACACTATGCACCATCCCCGGTGGAATGGAGCATGGTGTGATCTTGCTGTGTAAGTTTGCTTGACGGGACCAGGGAAGGTAGTTCGTCCGAGCACTTTCCGTGGAAATAGCGGTAGAGCAGCTTTGTTATCCTTTTTTTTCTTATAAATAGCGTAATGTAAATTAATAAATCAAACTTGAGGATGAATTTGACTGGGATGGTAAAAAAATACTGAATTCTCAATTTTTCGTCTACTAAAAAAAAAAAAAAAAAAAAAAAAAAATTCAGTAATAAGCTCCCCTTGTAAATTATTTCTCGCATTTTAAATAAAGAGTTTGCACGGTTTAAACTACGCAAATGCCCAAGAGATACATAATGAAAGCGTGGTTGTATTCACGCTGATACTGAAACCTGTTTGCTGCTAATTTTACGTCAGACACACTCACACACACACACACATACACATATACACACGCACACACACACAAACACGCACACACACTCACACACAATATAGCGTAAACCGTGGGATTTCCCATGATAACTTCGCACCCACTTTTCCCCTATAGTAAAACAATTTTTTTCTTAAAAATAAAAACAAAAACATTTTTCTTCTGAGCTTTTTTGCGATGAACTTTACAACTTGTTTTTTTTTTCAACTTGAAAAAAAATGCACTCAATAATATAATTATTTAAATTTGTAGAGCTGAATTCGAAGCTTATTTCTTTCACCGACTTTTCTCACTACCAAAATAATTTCTAAGGTCTACAAAAGAAGAAGATGTGGAGAGCAAAATTCCTGCAGAGACACATCACAATGAAGACATATTTACATTGTTTTCAGTATTAGTAGTAGTTAAATTTTTTCCAGTAATAATGTTCATTTCAGATTAGGACAGTAATCTGATTCGCCCAATTTGTATAGAAAATATTATACAAATCCTTATAAATGAACCTTATATCTTAAAATATTTTATGTTTATACATTCTTTTTTTATAGATACAAATATTTAAGTAAACGCTCTGTTTTATAATAAACAGTATTAAACAACATTTACCGGCTTGAATGTCCGAAAATCTTTCATAGAAAATATTCGTCCTCCGACAGGAATCGAACCGTCATATAGCCTGACGTGCCTTAACCTATTGGGCCACAGAGGGACGTTCGGTTAGCAAGGTCGATTTTACTGTCTTTAAACTACAATCTTCCATGATTCTCTTATGCACATTCATATCTGCTCATGGCGTATCCAAATGTAAACAAACGACCTTGCCAACGAAACGCTCCTCTTTTCAGCTGATGAGACTCTCCCCAAACTTTTCCGGGGGCCAAGCCCTGTTAAAATTAGCAATGTGAGAAGGAGCACCATCCTGTTTAAACAACACGCTTCTCGAGCTCACCTCATCTTAGAGGCCGCTGCTTTGTTTCAACAATTTTGAAACACCCTGTTCGTTGCATTAATCTCAGCTATCTCTTTCTACTTGCAAGTAAAATTGTCCTTTTTGTTATCATTATCTTTAAAACTTCTATCTTTCTCACTCTAGGTCCAGCCTATTCTTAGCATCCTTCTGTAGAACTTAATAGATTTTACTTCCAGTCTTCTCTTTATCTGCGAGGAAATTGTTCAGCATTAACTGCCATCAGAAGTGTCAGATATTTTCACGCAATAGGTTGCCATTTCTTTCTGCAATAGACCTGTTGCCATCCAAGTCTCTAGAACCATATCTGTCCTGCTATTTACCAATAGCTTGTGGGAGAAGAAGAGGATTTATACATTTCCCAAGCGTATTACCACGTGAAATTTAGTTATGTGCCATGCATGTTACACGCTTAGGCGTCATGTGTCTTTCACTACATGACTGACGAGACAGATTTTTTTTCCCGCAGTACGTTACCATTTATTTCTGTCGTAGACTAGTTGCCATCCAACGCTCAAGAACCCGATCTGTCCTGCTACTTAGCCATAGCTTGTGGGAAAAGAAGAGGTTTCATACCTTTCTCAAGGGTATTTCAGACAGTTATGTGTCATGCATGATAAACGCTTAGGCGATCATGTATACTTCGATATATGACTGACGAGGCAGATTTTTTTTTTCCCGCAGTAGGTTGACAATTCATTACGGTATACCAGTGGCCATCCAAGGCTATAGAACCCGGTCTATCCTTCTATTTAACCATAGCTGGTGGGGGAGAAGTAGAGGATCCATACCTTTCCCAAGTGTATTAGCACGTAATGAATGTAATGGATTCGAGTGGAATTCGAACACGGCTCTCCGATTCTGCAATCCGTGCCGTTATCCGTCTTTCCTATTCACTGCTATAGAGGAGGATTGATATCACATCGCAGGTCAATGTTCTTTATTTTGTTTCTTACAAAATCCTAAAACAGAACACGCCCCCGAATCGCCCCACTCACTTCCAAAGGACGAATCGCAGACTTGACTCTAACGATCAATACTCAGTAAAATTTGGTTGAAATAGCCTTACGATTGTTTCGTCGAGAAATAAATGTATTTTTTTTTCTTTTTTTGTCCGTTTTTTATTTTGGTTATTCGATTTTTTTTTAATCAATTGCTTCTTATATTTTTCTTTATTCGTATCTGTGTTCATTCATACTTGCTTCAGAGTGACAAGAAGTCGTCAAATTCATCGGCCAACATATGGTGGGCGGCAAACCACAGTCGTCCACATGGCGTGATATCGATTAAATTTTCCACTGATTTAGTTTAAAGCCAGAAAGGACATATTAGGTTTTTTTTAATGTTCGTTTTTCTCTCTCTCTCATATATATATATATATATATATATATATATATATATATATATATATATTAGTCATTTGCTGAAAGATATATTTTACTATCTTTCTTTATTTTTCCAAGAAACAGTTCCTTTTCTTAAAGCGATATATTATAGGAATAAATAACTGGAATAAAGAAAACAAAAAACAAGAAATTAACTGAAGGAAAGAATGATTTACATTTTTTTTCAGTTTTCCGAGATTTCCTTTCCTTGTGTATTTATTATTATTTCTTTAATTTATTTGCATGTTTCTCGCTTTAACAACTTTTTCAAAATCGCCTTCCATTTTTATATATTTATTTATTTATTTACTCTTTTGTTTTTTCCCTTTAAACATTTTCAAAGAAATTGCATTCCATCGAAATGAACAGTTTTAGAGAAGGATATATGAACATTAAAAAAAAAATCTATGAAAAGGGTGACAAAACCGGTGAAAAATGGCTGAATAAAAATCTGAATGGAATACAAACTCTCCTTTCTTTACTCAAGACTTTTGGTTTGTTTCAAGATGTTAAAAACATTCTTCTGAACTCATGCTACAAGAAAACTTCTGTCTTGTAGAGATTGTTACGTCGTATATCTAAAAGGTTTAGCTTAGTGTGTGGCATTGCAAACATAACAGAGATCCTGCATGATTCGAAATTATAGCTGTCGGTATGCGAGACCACATATATGCAGGCGATATAAACATACATCAGACACATCCTCACACAAATACATCCAAACACACACGCAAACATACATACATACATACATACATATATATATATATATATATATATATATATATATATATATATATATATATATATATATATAGGGTTCCATAAAGTTCGTGTGCACTTTTAAAAAATTATAACTTTATTTGTATTTGGGATAGAAATAATCTGTAAAAATGTTATAAAATTTAATGTACCTAGTTTTAAGTATAGCTAAAATAACTAATGTGATTTCAGTCATTACTGTAAATCAGTTGGCAAATGTTTTCCGTGAACTTCAAAATCGTATTACCCTTTATAATGCAAATGATGAAGAACATGTGGAAACTTAAATAAAATTTCAATAAAACCTTAAAAAATATAGATTTACTTCTTTCTAATCCTTTTTACATATAAATAAAGTTATAAATTTTTTAAAGTGCACGCAAACTTTATGGACACCCTCTATAGTTAACTGCCATTAACAGACAAACATTAATTTTATGATTAGCACTCATGATGATAATAAAAAGTAAAACTATATTTTATCTTCGAAGAACTGCCTATGTAAACAGGACTTTGTATTAGGCATCCCACAAATTACTATCTAAATATTTTTTTTCAAATACACTTTGTCCATTTTTTTTAGCTAATTCAGTTTATTAACCTCGATTTAGCTCTGTTCAGCGAGGTTCGAAAGCGGTTAGCTAGCGCGACTTTCAGTTTTACTTTTTCTTAAATTAATTTTTATCTATTAGGTGCAGTTATAAAGTTTTGTACCACTAAACATATATATATATATATATATATATATATATATATATATATATATATATATATATATATATATATATATATATATATATATGTGTCTGTGTGTGTGTGTGTGTGTGTGTGTGTGTGGAACTCCCTTCCCTATTACTGTTTCCCTGTCAGCTATAATCTCTAGCTATTCAAGTGTAATGTCAATTGACATCTCCAGTTGTCTTGATCTATCCACTACCCTCATCCTTTCTTCTATCACTCCTATCTGACCTTGCTCTAAATTTTCTGTAACCCCTTGCGTTCTAGTGGCTTCCCGCCTTGCTTGGGGTGAAATTCTTAAAAAAAAAATATATATATATATATATATTTATATATATATATATATATATGTGTGTGTGTAGAGAGAGATTTATATGTGTGTGTGCGTGTGTGTGTGTGTGTGTGTTGGATGTTGGTTATCACAATACCCATGACGGTGTTTATTTAATTTGTGCATTTACTTTTTTTTAGATATTTTATTTGTGTTAATTTTTACGGAGATGGCTATCTTATGTGTCTAAGAAAATAAATGTGCCATCCTGCCGTCAAATCGGAAAAAAACAATCCCTTTTATTTCTTAATCCATTTACATTCTTGAATTCTATGATTTGAAATTCCCCTCTCACTCCGCGGATTTCAATTTCGTCCTCAGCAGTCGTAAAACGGGATGAAAAAAGCTGAAATTTTTCATCATATACCACTTTAATGCCGCTGTTTTGTCTTTAGTTTGCGTTCATTTACGTGTTTATATCCTTTGCATGTGAACGATCCATAATATAATCAATATAAAATCTCACACACACACATATACACTAGATTATAAGTTGCCCTATCGGGTGACATTTAATCTCCCTCCTGCAGAGAGCTCTTGATTGGGTCTTCATCACAGTAGGTATGGAGGATTAAATGCAACAGACAACAATAATCTACAGAAGAATTCAAAATTGATCGCTGCATTTAAGTATTGCATTAATATTTAAGCTTACTTTTTGAAAGCTCAACGACAATTCTTCTTCCGCCTCTTAATTTAAAGAAAATCTTGTGTACGTAGATCCTTACTTTCCGTACAAACAATTATTTTTATTTCATGGGTGACTTTCGCTGGATTTCGCAATTAATTTTA
The DNA here is from genome assembly GCA_963932145.1 of Acanthosepion lycidas. Classification (NCBI taxonomy): domain Eukaryota; kingdom Metazoa; phylum Mollusca; class Cephalopoda; order Sepiida; family Sepiidae; genus Acanthosepion; species Acanthosepion lycidas. Next base: position 70,721,303 of record OZ010604.1, on the reverse strand, counting down.
ATTTTCTTCTAAATTTAAGTTATAAAAATTGTCACGAAAATAAATTTCGTCGCAAAAAATCACGTAAAAAAAAATTCTCGGAAAATAATGAAAAATTGGGAATAGAATGTTTCTAATTTACTTATGGAATCAGCTTGATACCAAAATGGTATATGTTGGTCTAAGGCATCTAGGAATAAATTGGAAAAAGTGTGAGATACTGACATACTGACATTGGCTTTTATTATATAGAAGATGAGCTATTGAGAGTTGTTTTCATTTAACTGAAAAATGTGTGACACATTGACATTGGCATGTATTATATAGAAGAAGGCATTTTATATATATATATATATATATATATATATATATATATATATATATATATATATATATATATATATGAATATATATATATATATATATATATATATAACTAGCAGCAAGGCCCAGCGTTGCCCGTGCTTGATTCAAAAATCGTACGACTCATACAGCAATCGCTAACACTTGACTTAAAATATTTTTGCCCTTCCTTGCCTTTAAAGGAGTGCCGTGCTGATGCTGTTACATGCCTTACTTCTTGCCTATCTCACACTGCGAATTTTTTCTAAGCTCTATAGTAAACATTAAATCTGTTACGAAAAAAAAACTAAACAAAATGAACACAAAACGATCAGCTTTAAAAAAAGAATTCGCAACTGGAAAAACCGAATGAAAAAAGAATTTTAACAACTAATACTTTTTCACAGCCAACCCAGTTCTGCGGAATCAGAATCAACGTTTAGTTTAAGCAAGCGAATGAGCCAATTGGAGTAAAGTGCCATGCATATTTAAATTTTTCCCACTTGTGACGAATGCAGCTATCGATATTTTTTTTTGCATGCTATCATGCTAGTTAACATTTGTGTCAGTCATCTGTTGGCTCTCACGCTGGCCAATAGAATCTTTCTGCCTATTCGTGGCAGCCAGTTATAGGCGCTCACTCTGGCCAATAGAAAATGGCCACGGATTACATGAAAACTGCCGTAGAAGCATGAAAAAATCGATTATTTCAACTATCCATGGGATTTGGGAAATGCAAAGTCGGTCTTGTCCTTCCCGCTAACTTGGAGCATGTGCATGTCAATTTTGGTACAAATCTGTCGAAAATTGCGGCCGTGCATTCTTTATACACACACACACACACACACACACACACACACACACACACACACACACATCCTGCCTTTTATAGATAGAGATCATCGATAGAGAGACTTTGGCTAGACGTGCCATTGTTTGAAGCAATCAATCGAAGCCCGTCCAGACCGATTTCGCATCAGTCGGATTCTCTCAGACCTTGGCTATCAAAAAGTTGAAAGGGGATTTTTAACGCATTATATACGTATATTACCTGGCTTATGTCAAAGGGTATCCTCTAGACGAGGCTCTGCCGAAGGGTAGAGTCTCGTCTCGGGAATCTGACTCCGTTTTTACGTGGTCTCTAGGGAATTTTTACCCGGGCTAACGGGCTCGGATACCCCACTTTAAACTCTGCCTTCTGCCACATTTTGCTGCGTGGGGCAGCGGGTAAATACTTAAATAATTATATACGAGATCATTTTTCATACATGTATTTTTTTTATTAATTTCTTATTTTATTTAGTTTATATATTATTTAATTTATATTATTTCATTCAAACCTAACTATTCATTCATTCTTTGTTTCATGTTTAGGATTGTGTTTCAGGTTCCATCCAATGTGTTTTTATTTTCTTTCACTCCCAGGAAGCCCTTGTGTCTTAGTGACCTTTCTTGGCGTGAATTGATTAAACTATTATATAATTTTGTTTTACTGTCAAAAGTTATCTATCCAGCAACTTAATAATTCCAACCTACAAGGAATTCTCATCTGTACCCTTCATTTGCACTTAACAGAAAGAACAGTATACCGCTGTAGATTAAATAAAGGGTTAAGCTTAGAATTTCTTGTTGGTTGCCCAGATTTATATACAGCTGAGGAAGGCCGGAGGGCACAACAATCGATACATTGTGATAACAAAAGCAAAGATTAGGACAATAGCCCGGATATAAATACGTAGACTGAATAAATGTCTGAGCAAGTTGGTCAGATATTACTTTTACGCTGAAATAAAGATCTTTCCCAATCATTATATTTATCAATAAGAGACCAGCAAGTTAATTTCAAGTTTTTATTGGGGTCAATTATTTTCTGATGCGTATTACAATATCGAGTCAATTCTTTCAAAGGAAAGCTTTGAAAGTCATAAAATCTCGGACGCTTTTCAATTTCTGTCCTTTAAGAATCAATCATTGCCTGTTCAACGTCAGAATATATATATATATATATATATATATATATATATATTGTTATGGGACCTTACCCATAATAACATAATGGACTATTCCATACGTAATAAATAGTGCACCTCAAGAGGAAGCAGGGAGTTCAGCCCGAAGAACAGGCGACCGGTTGATCGGCTGATCGGTTGAAGTCTCTGCCTTCGGGCGGGGAGGAACCCGAAGGAGGCTACGCCGAAGGGCGGAGTCTCTTTCGCGGAGGTAAACAGACCCAGGAACCCGTTTATACGGGTTCAAAGAGCATATTTTTGACCGAGCCCACGGGCTAGGAGATCCCACGGGCTCGGAGATCCCACGTTAAACCGGCCTTGTGCCACATGATGCCATCGTGTGGGGGACTAAATACTAATAAAGCTGTATAAGGTCTTTCTTTAATACACAAGTACTTTCAACTGTATATTCAGTCATCTTCAGGCATGGAAATTATTTTGTTTATGGTAAAATTCAAGTAGCAACCGAGACGAAAAAATGCTATCTGAATTTTACCAAAAACAAAATAATTTCCATGCCTGAAGACGACTGAATGTACAGTTGAAAGTAGTTGCATAAAAGACCTTATACAGCTTAATAATTTTTTCAAGTAATTTGTAGGTTAATGCATCTTCAAAATTTTTTTAGCGAATGGATTTTGCCATTTTATATCATTAACTTTACTAATCTACTTTTTTGTATGAATGATTCATTGAAATATAAATTGAGCTGCACTACATATTATATATATAAATATATATATATATATATATATATATATATATATATATATATATGTGTGTGTGTGTATGTATGTATGTATATATATATATAGGCAGCAATCTTTCTTTCCTGCACATTTCATTGAATATGAGAGACAAAGTGCTTTGATTTAGTTTTTTATACAATTTCTCATGTTATGTAATAACTTTTTTTTTCTTTTCAGATGATAAATTATATAAAAACTGTTCGAATGTTCTCTTTCCGAGCGCTTCCGGCTATACATTTAGCCATTTTCAAGGATTAAATATTTTAACTGTTAAATAAGAAATAGTTTGTGTATGCATGTTTTATAAAATTTTTCAAAACCCAGTCAAGAAATTGTGTCCATTTTCAAGGTTAATATTATTAAGTTTTGGTGATTTTTTTTATTTTTTTTATTAATGAGGCTTCAATTATTTTTAGCCTTTTGTCAACAAGTATGTTATGAATAGTGTCCAGTAGGTCTCCACGAATATTTACATGAGATGTAATTGAGCTATGGTCAGAAAGGTGTTGAGTGAGACTTCGTGTCAAACATGTTGTAGTGCGTCCTATATAATTATTTACAATTCCTTAATGGGCATTTAAATTAGTAAATAATATTTGGTCCATTTAATTTTGTTGTAAGAGGTGAATTATTATTTCTAACTATAGTAACTCTCTAGAGGTTTTAATTTTTTTGTAATAAAAAATTAATCTATTTTTTCGCTATAGTCAATTGATGTTGTGCACTTTTTTTATAATGTTCTTAATTCTACTTTCGTCTTGTTTATAATTTTCACTCATTTAATTTTGATAAAAAATATTAATTTTATTGTTTATGTTTTTACTCTCGTCGTTGCTATTAGCAACCTTAGCCAAAAAATGTATACCAAATTTTTTTTTAAATTTTTATTTAACAGTCAAAATATTTCATCTTTGAAAATGTCTAAATGTATAGTCGAAAGCGTTCGGAAAAAACATTTGGAAAGTTTTTATGTAATTTATTATCTAAAAAGAAAAAACATGAAATACACACACACTCACACACACACACACACACACATATATATATATATATATATATATATATATATATATATATATATATATATATAAACAAAAAAGAAAAGAAGAGAAAGTAACGTTGGGTCGATTTTTTTCGGAAAAGGCAATCACCATAGAAGCTATATGTCGAATAGATGACGAAGATATTAAGTCTGTCAACTTACAACATTCCTTCGACATTTTGACAGATATTCGACAAGCGTTAGCTGCTTTTGTTCGGGGCTTTCAGTCAGTCAGCAAATTACGCAACCCATCCATAACCAGAAGAAAGCAAGAAAAACAGACAAAGGAGATACAAGATAAATCTTCAGAAATTGATAAAATAAGAAATATAGATTTTTTTTTTCTTTTTCGAATATCCTCTTTGCACAATCTAAAAAATGATATTAATAAAATTAAAAATAATGGTTGTTCACTGAATCTACTGTGACCAGATCGCTTCCAGCCATCGAATCGAACGTAAATAGACGCCGACCAAGCATGCTCTGGCTGCCAGGTGTGAACCGGCCGTAGAACTAGAAGTACGCTTGTGTTTTCTCGACCGATGTGTCCGGGAAAACCAAATATAAGTACGTGTCGCTATCGGCGGTTCCGTCCGTCTCACGATCTCTGAAATGTGTCCGTTTATCGTCGGTGATCTCCTAGTGGTTTGCTGTGGTTATTAACTCCCTACTGGAGCGTAGGAAATTATTTCTCCCGTAGTCATAGAGGCTGGCCACCATTCGTCGGAGGTAGGCAGAAAATCTTTTCACTGACGAAGGACCACTTCAGGAAATCTAAGAACTTCTTGAAGGGAAATATTACTCAAGCCTGCATCGACTACACATCTAGGTAGGAAAATTGTGGTTTGAGTATTTCCGCGATCTTTGTTTTCCGATCGTTTCAAGTCCCCCTTGTTGGCTGCTATTGATAATATAGGAATAGTAACCGTCCTAGTCCCGCAGCGAATCTGCAACAATTATATTCCATTGTGTATATGTGGTCGTTCCAATCTATGCAAAGGATGCCTGTGTACTCTTGTCTTCGAGCGACGCGGACATATAATCAGAGTAAAACAACAATTTAACAACTTCTAATGAGAAATAACTCATGGTTTAGCATTGTAATATTAAGAATTTATCGTTTAGGATCAGATTTAACTTGGAAACCCAAGCAAATATATTTTCTTTATCAGGGAAAGTAGAACATCTTTGGGAAATTCTAAAGATAATTACTTTTCACCAAATTCGTTTGATTTCAACTCTCTGGGATTCCCTCATCAATTTCTTTTTATATGTCTTGTAATTTTCATTCTACTTTTCTTTACTATTTTCCTCTTAATTGTTTATGAAATCTCTCGTTTCTTAAATTTCGTGATTTAGTTTCCATTTCTAATCACCTCATATGGCCTTCTCAAAATCTATCTTTCTAAGCAAATTTGTGTCTCTCTGCGTCTCTTCTGTAAACGCTAAAGTTCTAAAAAGTAACTAGCCCGACCAAAAATTCTGATGCTTCGTTAAATTGTCAGATTTTAGAAAGTGTTTCTGCCCTAGTGCTTTACAAAGTCGCCTCCGTCTATATTTAGCATAAAACAACCGTTCCTAACAAATTGCTTTGAGCAGACACGATTTCATATTAATGCAAAGGTTCCAGAAGACTCTATTCTTGAACCTATGCAGATTCTCATCTTCACCAATGACAATCCCAATGTCACCAGTTGCTAAGATTAATTTAATTGCTGCAGAGAATCTTTTTCTGCCTACCATCAGCATGTTTGATGCTAACCTCCAGGAGAGCAACACTTCGCGCCTCATTAGGCACAAATCTTTCCGTTGCATGAAGTGTATCGATTATATTGAATTAATGGCTACATATATTACTAGGAAAGTTTGTTCACTCGTCAGAATCCATCTTGCATATTTAAAAAACCTACTATTCGTCCATGCATTGAATATTGTTGCCCTATCTAGTCTGGTCTTTCTAAAGTATATCTCAAGATTCCTTACAGAATTCAAATAAAGTTCTGCAATGTAATCGATCCTCAACTACCGACGTGACATGGTGTCTTATAAGAGTAAATGTCGTTGCCGACACTGTGGTTTGAAACTAGGTCCCCAGTGAGCAACACAAGCGATTCTATTATTAAGTAGATCATGTGATCAGAAAGAAAGTGAATAAATAGGAAGTAGCGTGTTGGCTAACTGATCACTATTCCTTCTCTATAATCTACTATTATACGGTTCACTGTTCACTCTTCTTGTCTATCCACAATTGCTATACGTTCATTCTCTCTACTCTACTGCTATATGGATTACGATTCTCTTCTGATCATTATACCATTTGGGGATTACTACTTGAACAATTATTGCTAGTGCGGATATTATTGGAAGGCGTACTGACGAAAAATTACTCTATTTATTAAACAATTTAGTTTATACCACATTGACTAATAAACTCCTACAACAACAAAAAAATCTCAAATTGCCATATTAGTAAACAAACGCACTCTCTTAAGTTAAAAAAAATTGCAACCTAAACGTTGTGACTGCACGCTCCAAAAGTTTGTATCCGTTAACAATAACACATTTAATATATATATATATATATATATATATATATATATATATATATATATATATATATATTTCGATTTACATTTAATTTTTTCATCTCGGATGCTACCTGAATTTTACCAGAAACAAAATAATTTCCTTGCCTGAAGATGACTGAATGTAGAGTTGAAAGTACTTGCGTATTAAAGAAAGACCTTATACAGCTTATAATTTTTTAAAACAAGGAATATAACATTCATCGAGTGATTCGTAGGGTAATGCAACTTTAAAATTTTGTTTGCAAGTGATTTCGCCATTTTATATCATTAACTATAATAACCTACTTTTTGTATGAATGATTCATTGTAATATATATATATATATATATATATGCGTGTGTGTTGCTTGAATGTTAGTCTCATTGCAATAGAAGTATTTGCTGAACATTCTTCCAAATAATTTATTCTTTCGACATAAATAGAACGTAATTAGTAAGACTACATACTTTAGAATTCAATCATTTTTGCACAAAATTATGAATTCTCAGACCGACCATAGACAACTGCTAAATCTCAATTGTGATTAATAGTGTAGATCTATTATTGCCTCTTGGCGACGGGTGTAGCTTCCTCAATGATTGCATTCTAAACACAGGCAGACCTTGCGGCTTTTTTCATTGATTCCCGCTGTTTCCGGTTTCACAGGAAGTAGGTGAAGAGAGTAGTCATTCAGTAGCACCTCGTTTTCCGGTTCTTGTATCTGATTGGGTGATTTAAACCGATTTATGAATAACCACCGGTTGATATATGCGTGCATTGTGTAGGCGGAAAATAAATTCTTCAGGAAGGCAGTCTCGTGAGATTTACTAAAATAAATTGACAAAGAAATCTGTGAGATATTTTTTGTGCGGGTCTTACTGGATAGTGAGTTTATAATTGCCACACACACAGACGCGCACACACACACACACACACATATATATATATATATATATATATATATATATATATATATATATATATATATATAGAGAGAGAGAGAGAGAGAGAGGGGGCGATTTTCCAAGCGTAGCTTAGATGTGGCACAAGGACGAAAGTATGGGGCACCCAGTGAATATCGCACTCACTACTCAGTCGTAATTGTTCTAGCCAGACAAACTTGCTAGCCATTACACCGCGTCGGGGGTATATATATATATATATATATATATATATATATATATATATATATATATATATATATATATATATATATGTACAGAAGATTATTTTTCTTTTGATGATGGCCACGTTGTCCGAAACTAGTCGAGGAATCTAAATGAGATAATAAGAAAAACCAAGGAATATTAATATTCAACCCAGTGTGTTAATTTTTTAATTTTTTTATTGATATAATATATGATATATATATATATATATATATATATATATATATATATGATATATATATATATATATATATATATATATATATATATATATATATATATATATGGCCACTCGGATTCGAGGATAACTGACTACCAGAGCGGCTAGCCAATCCATATTGCAGACGATTTGTCATTTGTTTATTCAATCCTAACCTAACCCAATTGCTGTTTAATCTGCAATTATGCAGAGCAGAACTTAGAATTTATACGAAAGAGCGTGTTATCTTGCGTGATCAAAAATTTGAACAAAGCAATCATGATAGCCTGTGGCTTCGTGCTAGCACAGCTATCGAGGTCTCCCAAGTGTTTCGTCTACCCAATTTCACTCCCAGTATATATATATATATATATATTAGGGATACGCGATACCAAATGTGTAATATATATATATATATATATATATATATATATATATATATATATTAGGTTGGTGCAAAAATAATCTCGTTTTCTCACATACGTTACTATGTGAGAAAACGCCATTATTTTTGCACCAACCTAATATATATATATTAATGCATGTTTCATTAAATAATTTAGACAAGTTTTGTCTATTTATTTTTAGTAAGTTTATTTTGTTCAGGTTAGGTTTCAACTGTTCTATGTATATAGCTTCAAGAATTTTTAATTTTTGTTTATTGTTTTCAAGTTTAAGTATAGTTGTGTTGTCAAAAAGAGTTTTACGGAATTGAGTAAGCTTATCAGACAATATGAAAGGAACTTACTTAAAATAAATAGACAAAACTTGTCTATATTATTTAATGAAAAATTTAATTAATGAGAAATTGATGCCTAAATATACACTATATATATTATGGATCCCCACAATAAACGTGATACCAAAGGTTTAAATTATAAATTTTACGCGCCGTACTATTTTTGCGGCAAGTCTCAACATTTTACAGTTGAAATGTTCAGATATAGCGTAAAGTTCTATGCTAACAAATTTTTTCTATCGCAATTCTCGCTTGTGGATTTTTCTTTCAGCTTCTTGCTGACCAGTCACCATTGATCTTCATAGATTTAAATGCAGCGTCAGTGGTTAACTACTATTTTGTTAATTCTTGTTCTTTTAATGTCCTCTCTCCTCAGTGATTTTTTTTCCTCACATTTTAACGCTCAGTAACCCGTTGCATCTTACTGGCTTTATTATTTGCTTGAGGTGAAATGGTTTTAAAAAATGTTAAATAGTCTGTTCAACGAATCGCCGATCTCATATAAGCAAACTGGAGACAGCGGCTGCCAAAGATCTTAATGACCATTCATCTCTTATGGTCGTAGATGTCGAAAACATGGCTTCGCTGAAATATCGTTGTCTATGTATGTCCTCTTTTGATTTAATTAAAAATCCTATCAGGTTAATTATTGACGGACACAAACTTAAGAACTTTATATATGCAGATAATTCAATCACAGTGGGGTTATTACAGTAATGCCTACAGATGTCAGTAGAGGAAATCGAGACGAAAGAAATAAACGCCATTTGCAAGATGGCTAACTGTATGGTTGTCAGTAAAAGGAACAGCCAAACATGCGAATTACAAATTGGAGATAATGCAGGTCATCAGTAAAAGCATGATCTTGATGTGCGACTTACAGGTCGGGGATACTAACATCAAGCAGCTACGGAAATTTAAATGTCTGGGAAGTCGTTTGACAGAGGACGGTAAGCGAGACGCTGAGATCTGAAGACGCATTAGTAGAGCCAAAGACGCATTGCAAAAGCTAGGCAGAGTATTATGAGACAGGAGGATTTCGCTGATAACAATGAAAAGAGTACTGGGATGGGATTTGATATCAGTTCTTCTTTACGACAGCGAATGTTGTACGGTCTCCTCAAAGATGGAGACTCGAGGCGGCGGAGGTATGGTTCTACAGAAGGATGCTAAGGATATCATGGACCAAGCGTGTAGGCAATGATGAGGGTTTTTGAGAGGGTCAAACAAGGAGGATGCTTATACTTAACATCAGAAACAGGGAGCTGGAATTTCTCGGACACCTAATGAGAAATGAGGGCTTGGCGAATCTGATACTCGCAGGTCGAAGAGAAGGAAGGATAGACAAGGGAAAGCAACGCATGACATACATGGTGGGTTTAAGCAAGTGGATGACGGAACATGGCCTGGGCGAAGTAGCAAAGGGACAAAACCTATTGAAGGCTACAAGGGATAGGAGGAAATGGAGAACCGTGATCGCCTACGCCCTGAAAGGAAACGGCAAATAAAAAGAAAGAAGATCAAGTAAATACAATAATTTAATTACACGGAAAGCATAAGGCGTATTTGGATAGTGAAATATGCGGTCCAAAAGCAAATCAAGAAAAAAACAGAATTTCTTTAGAAACGAAGGTTTAAAATTTCACTAGAAACACATCATAGAAAAGTGTACTGAATTCATACGTAATATCAGTCCTCCAATAAGTCAGTGAATGCTGGACACACAGGTGAAGAAGAAACTTGAAGCAACATAAACGTGGTTCTACAGAAGGATGCTGAGAATACCATGGACTGAATATGTGAGCAACGACGAAGTTTTAGAGAAAATGAAAATTAAAAGGACGCTTATACATATCATCAGAAGGAGACCGTTTAAATATACACGGCACATATCGAGGAAAGAAAGCTTGTAAAATTCGAAAGGGACAGAGGAAAACAATGTATTACTTACCTATCGAGCTTGAGTAAATGGATGTCGGAACACGGTTTAGGAGGCAGATCAAAAAGACAATTTATTAAGTCATACAAAGGAGAGAAAATAGTGGAGAGCCATGAACACCAAAACTCCGAAGGGAGATGATATATAGAATAATAATAATAATAATAATAATAATAATATTAACATTAAGAATAAATATATAGTTTATTATATATTAGATAAGCAGCATGACCCTGCGTTGCCCGTGCTATATTAAAAAATCGTACCACTCATACTGCAATCGCTATCACTGGACTTAAAATATTTTTGACCTTCCTTGCCTTTAATGGAGTGCCCTTTGCCGTGCTGATGTTGCTACATGCCTTACTTCTTGCCTATCTCACACTGTGAATTTTTCTAAGCTCTATGCTAAACATTAAATCTGTTAGGAAAAAAGAACTAAACAAAATGAACACAAAACGATCAGCTTTAAAAAAAAGGACTCGTAACTGCCATGCAGATTTAAATTTTTCCCACTTGTGACTAATGCAGCTATCGATTTAGTTAACATTCGTGTCAGTCAACTGTTGGCTCTCACGCTGGCCAATAGAATCTTCCTGCCTATTCGTGCAGCCAGCTATAGGCTCTCACTCTGTCCAGTAGAAAAATGACCGCACACTACATGAAAACTGCCGTAGAAGCATGAAAAATCGATTATTTCCACTATCTCTATCTATAAAAGGCAGATGGAGTTGGGAAATGCAAAATCGGTCTTGACCTTTTTTACTAACTTGGAGCATGGGCATGTAAATTTTGGTACAAATCTGTCGAAAATTACGACCGTGCATTCGTTACACACACACACACACACACACACACACATCCTGCCTTTTATAGATAGAAATAAAACCTTTATTTTCTGTGATCTGGCACTGTTCCCTTGGGTTGCTAATTAAAAAAGTCAGGCTGTACTGAACTTTTTGGTGTTACTATAGGTCCGGAGAATGGGTCTTTAATTTTGGGGTTAGAAAAATAATCCCTTGCATCGCGACAACGTCCTAATGATATCACATATCCCCCAATGTCTTGGCCTTTCCGCTAACTTGGAGCATGTGCATGTAAATTTTGGTGCAAATCCTTCGAAAATTGCGGCCGTGCATTCGTTACACACACACACACACACACACATCCTGCCTTTTATAGATAGAGATATATCGGATATCTTTAAAATTTCGTTAGAAAGACATAATAAAGTCTATTGAACGCTTACTTAATACCAGTCCTCCAATATGGCAGTGAATGCTGGACAATCTCATCACATAGAAGAGACTTGAAGCATGATAAACATACCATAGACTGAAGTTTTGAAAAAACTGAAGACAAAAAGGACTTAAAGAGACAGTTGCAGCTTCTAGGGCACATAATGAGGTAAGAGATCTTTGAAAATTTGACATTCACAGGACTTATTAATGGTAAAGCGGACAAAGGAAAACAGTACCTAATCTACCTAACGGGGTCCGTTAAATGGTTGGCGGAACAGAGATTTGGAAAGATAACAAAAGGACAAACGTTACTAAAAGCTGCAAAGGACAAGAAATACTGGAGAGTCATGATCGCTCACATCCTGAAAGAACACGACTCATCGGAGAAAAAAAAAACAGAAAAGGATATGCTAATTCCAGCTCTGTTTAGTCAGATCCCCTTTGTGCAAAAGGACATTAAGTAAATTATCTAATAACCTCTCTCACTTTTGATTAGATTGATTTAAAAAGAAATGCTTTGAGGAATATGTATAGTATTAGTTTAAAACGAGATATCCAAAGGCAAGTCGAGTATACTCCATCTATGAATTCAGGAATTAGTGTTAAAATATGCGGGACATCTCTATCTCATTGACGGGAGTAATTTGAACATTTTTTAATTGTTTTCATACAGAACGGTAAGGTGTAGTTATAATAAATATCGTGCCCTCACGAATTTTATCCTAATAATTTAGAATTTTTTCTTCTCTGAGTATCTCTTTAAATCGGTGAAAAATTTTCTATAGACGATGAAGGTTGCTAGGTAAAATTCTCAATATACCACAGTTATTGCATTAGAACCAATTGAATTATTAAAAGACTGAGAATTATGCAAACTCAGAATAAACTTTCTATGCTAGTATTAGGTAGATTCTTAAGAAGAACGAACAGTAATTTCAAAAGATGAGTAGATGCTTCAAGTGGTCAACAGCTTCATCCTTGTGATGAGGGCGGATGAGTTGTGACTCGGTAGCCAGTTTTCGTGTAATGAATAGCAGCTGGGAGTGATAAACTGGAGAGACTTTTTCGAATTCCCGTCGAGTCCATATTATATTTACTCATTCCTCCACCAGCAATGGGTAGTAGAAAGGTAAACTGGGATTTCTCGCCGTGGTTGGTAACCTGTGTGGAAGAAGGACACCTCTGAAGTTGAGTGCGTAGCAATCGTGTTAGACATTTTGATGGTTGTCTTTGAGTATAGAATCCAGAGGTTAGCAGTGAATATTTCGGAGACAGTAGGAAAGCGTAGTTCAGGTTAGCAGTGGATATCACAGCAAAGTAGCAGAGCGTAGTACTTCCTTCTGTTCATCTTCGCCTGACAATTTGGCACTGGTCATTCGGGTTGGGTAAACAAAAATGGCCGCCTTTATACACGACGGATAGAATGTTCTGCGGCTTTTGATTGGTTAACCTTCTATTGGTAGACTATAAAGCGAGTCAAGGCATTTGAACTAACTCACTAGTTACATTATACATATACACAAAAAACTGTAACAAATCGTCCATAGTCCCCGACCGTTAGCAATAAAGGATGAGAAAAATCAATAAATCAATAAATAAATCAATAAAAATATCAATAAATAAAGGCAATGATAGAAGATAACTAGTATACACTACTAGAGTGTCTCCCTACGGTATGTGCTGCGGCACAGATCGAAAGAAGACTTTGTTGTTTGCGATAACATTTTCCTGTTGCAAATCATTTCATTGCCCTCGGCTCAAACAGACAGAATTGTTACAAGGTAAAAAATGAACAGTTACCTCAAGCAAAAGCCGGACGCGGATGGGGAGATATTTTGCATGACGTAAATAATCCTTATTTCATTTACTCCAAGACTCTAGCCTCCAATAAAGAGAGAAAATAAATCAGGTGGCTTTGAAGAAATTAATACAGCAAAAAGAAAGAGACACTTCATTTGTCTTTATCTCGACACTAGTGTGATAGACAACGGCGTAGTCTTTCAGATCCCTCGATAATTTAACAATTTAGTTTCTTGCCCGGCGACCAACTGTCTCAGCCCGTGTCGCTCTAATAAAAATTTGGAAAACATCTTTATACAGACAGAATGTGTGCAACTGTATCACAATCAGGATTCGAAAACTCATCGCGAGAACAATCTGCTACTGAGGAGAATCCAGTATTCATTGCTTTCTCGAAATTTGTAATCGTCTATACGTCTAAAGCAAGATTAGTGAGGACGCCATGCGGTGTGGATAATAGCTAACTATCAACAATAATCAACCTTTAATCTGTAGTTATCAGTTGGAAAGTTTGTTAATCCTTTCCTAATTCTGGCTGATATCATGTTTAACAAGCGAGTCTCGTTAACCATTACACGAGCTAGTGTGTAGTGAGTTTGATTTTCACTGTATGCTCTATATTTGTAAGCTTGAACCAAACGGAATTAAGCTTACCAAAATGTAACTTAGATCCTCGAAATTGAATCATGGTTAAAGTGCTCATATTGTTGAACTATTTCCTAGCAGCTGATCATCAGCACCCTTTATTTATGGCCTTGTGCCAAACTAAGATTATAATTTACGTGAGCAAACTTGTTTTAATGACCATTACTACTGATACTGAGCTTCACTGGGTGCACTAGATTTATGTCCTTTTGCCA
>OZ010604.1:70686668-70696668 GCA_963932145.1 Acanthosepion lycidas | reverse complement strand
AAACAAAATAAACAAAAGAAATATATGTAACAACGTGATATATTCGATGTTCAATAGTAAAAAGATGCCATGATTAATATCTTAATTCGTTTTCGCTGACCGATTTTGTGTTATGAGATATATGCGAGGGGAAGTTTTCTTTGCTCAATAAATTCAAATTTCACTATTGCGCATCCGTATTATACCAAGCGGTAGATAAAAACACTACAAATATACATTTGTTTACCTGAAATATTTTAATTGGTTTTATCTTTTTTTTTATTTTCCAGGTAAGTGTTTCAAATCATTTACTCAAATTCCAAAATGGCAAGGAAGAGAGGTAAGTGAGGATTTCAGTTTTCACCGTTGTATCACTACTGTTATTATCCTTGTTGTCACATTTTCTCTCTCTCACACGCGCTCACACACACGCGCATGCGCGCGCGCACACAGACACACAGACACACACACATATATGTATTGATGCATGTTTCATTAAATAATATAGAAAAGTTTTGTCTATTTATTTTAAGTAAGTTCCTTTCATATTGTCTGATAACCTTAATAACCTAATCATTGAAAGACGAAAGGAAATCACCATATTGATACATGTTTAAATCCAAGCTAAGCTTGGTTTATACCAACGACTTCCCATACTTAATACTTTTCGTTTTCACTCTCGCGTAGCCATGTGTGACTTCACGAGCTGTGACGCGATTTTCGTTTCCGCGTCTCGTATACACGAGTTTGTCGTTGCTTTGAAATTTTTCATATAACAAAAACAGCCTATCATTATTGTTTCGTCCGTGTATTGGTTGATATATTGAAATGTAATTGTCATCTTTGATGATGGCTTATGTTAGCCGAAATCTTAGCTTGGATTTAAACATGTATCAATATGGTGATTTCATTTCATCTTTCAATGATAATGTTATTAAGCTTATCAGACAATATGAAAGGAACTTACTTAAAATAAATAGACAAAACTTGTATATATTACTTAATGAAACATGCATAAATGAAAAATTGCTGCCTAAATATATATATATATATATATATATATATATATATATATATATATATATATATATATATATATATATATTATGATATGATATGATAATTGATCATAATTTGTCAGTTATTATCACTATCAGGATGATCACAATCGTCAACAACACAGCGGTTGCCGTTGAAAATACAAAAAAAAATTATCATAATCGCCTTGCCGACAAGCAGAACCTAGCTTGATCGAGGTGGTGGTGAGGTCGCCCTTGAGCACACTCTGCCCAAGGAGAAAGACGCAACAGAGAGATGATAAATAAACGTGTTACAGACTACTCTAAAGAACGATTTACACAATTATTAGGATTTCGTTATATTGTTATAGAGGCCCGGAATATTTATTAGGGTTTAATTATATTGTTATAGATCCCCGAAATAATTATTAAGATTTCATTATATTGTTATTGATCCCTTCTGTTCAAATGCAGAAACAATGGGCGAAGTTCCCTTAATATTTAAGGAACATTCCAAAAATACACTAAAATCATTTTTTCTGAATGTAGTTATATTAGGTTGGTGCAAAAATAATGACGTAATAATGTCGTTTTTTGACGTATTTTTAACGTCAAAAAACGACATTATCACGTCATTATTTTTGCACCAACCTAATAGTAATATTAGCCATTTCCTTATAAGGAAATATTCAGCATTCATTGATCAAGCAGCCAGTTCTTCTGTCTGTTGAAATTTTTAAAATATTTCTCTTGAACAATTTTTCATGAAAATGCGTTTCTCAAGTCCAGTAGCTGTTATCGCTCTTTCCAATATAGATGGCCGTTTCCTTTCTAATCTTTTGTTTTAAGTACTGTGTAATCTCAACATATTGATTACGCTTTTATTTTATCTTCGGGTTACATGTGATATCCATTTTAATTTTTGCTCCTTTTGCTAGTCCTCAAGTGATGTAGTCTGTTATTTCGTACAATTCTTTGTTTCTCCATTGAAATTGACGAGCGTTTCATATGCTTTTTTTGTCTTTTATGCAGACAAGTACGTCAGCTGTCTATTCTTTCTCTTCCATTATGAGTGCTTTGTTTTGTTGATATTGCTATTGATTGGTCGAGACTTGGTGATTGCCTTCTGTTCACATGACCTATTGCTGCCTGTTACGTTTATTTATTGGCTGCTTCTGATAAAATGCCAAATCATTTCACATTGAGGACATGAAATGTTTAAAGGTTTGACTCAATGTATTTCATTCATTTCACTAGCATGTGTTTTGTGCCTGTTCATCTATTTTTTTCTTTTGGGCTGTTTACAAAGGGCCGGGGAGGGGAGGAATTCAATGAAATCCGTTTTTATTTGATCATAAAACGAACAACTTTCCTCTTTCAAATTATTATTTTACTTTATTTCTCCATTTTTTTCTCTCTATTCAGAAGACAGACATCTCCCCTCTTTCATACTTCTTTACCTTTTTTTTTGTTTTTCCTTCTTTCTTTCATTTTGTTCTTCCTTCTTTCTTCTACGTATGTTCGTAAAAAGGTTATATTTACAATTAAAACTTATTTTTCCTTTCTTTTTCTCTTTTTTTTTTGTTATTTTAATTCTTTTAATTATTCCTACTTTTAAACTATTTTCCCCCTGTTTCTCCCTTTGCTTTTACACCTTTTATTCATTCTCTCTCTTTTTTCTTCTTCATTTTCTGTTTTCGTTTTACTTTCTTCGAAGACTTCCACTTTGAAACTTCGTTTTTTCTTTCTCTAATTTTCATTCTGTCTTTCGTTCTTTCTTTCTCGTTTCTGTTTTTTATAAGACGGACATACACTTTGAAACTTCTTTTTTCTTTCTCTTTTTTCTTTCATTCTTTATTTCTCGTTTCTGTGTAGTTTTTTTTTCATAAGACGCATATACTTACATTTTGAAACTTCTTTTTTGCCAGTGCTTTTTTCTTTTTTCTATTTTTTTTTTTTTTTTTTGCAGTTTATATCTGACATTTTCTTTGTTCTAAGAGGGACCCATTTACATCTCTAAACTTTTTCTTTCTCACTATCTAACTCTTTTTTTTACACCTTTCTTTCTTTTTTTTTGTCTTCATTCCTTTTTATTTTGTTTGTTTATTTGTTTGTTTGTTTTTTGTAAGTTGGACATATTTGCTCTTTTAAACTTATTTTCTATATTCTCTTTGTGCCTTCTTTCCTATCTTTCTTTCTTCTTAGATATATTTCCAATCCTAAAATTATTTTTTCTTTCTTTCTTTCTTTCTTTCTTTCTTTATTTATTTATTTCTTCTAAGACAGACATATTTCCACTTTTAAACTTCTTTTTTATTTCTTCCTTCCTGCCTTTCTTTCTTTCTTTCTTTCTTTTAAGACAGACATATTTCCACTTTTAAACTTCTTTTTTTTTTCCTTCTTCCTTTATTTCTTTCTTCCTCCCTTTTTCTTTCTTCCTTCCTGCCTTTCTTTCTTTCTTTCTTTCTTTCTTTCTTTCTTTTAAGACAGACATATTTCCACTTTTAAACTTCTTTTTTTTCCTTCTTCCTTTATTTCTTTCTTCCTCCCTTTTTCTTTCTTCCTTCCTGCCTTTCTTTCTTTCTTTCTTTCTTTCTTTTAAGACAGACATATTTCCACTTTTAAACTTCTTTTTTATTTCTACGTTTCTTTCTTTCTTTCTATTTTCTTTCTTTTAAGACAGACATATTTCCACTTTTAAACTTCTTTTTTTTCCTTCTTCCTTTATTTCTTTCTTCCTCCCTTTTTTCTTTCTTCCTTCCTTCCTTTCTTTCTTTCTTTCTTTCTTTCGTTCTTTCTTTCTTTCTTTCTTTCTTCTAAGACAGCCATATTGCTACTTTTAAACTTCTTTTTTCCTTCTTTTTTTTTATTCACTTATTTACACTTTTAAATATTTTCCCCCTTCTCTTTTTTCTTTATATCTCTCAACTGTACTGTGTATTTATTTCTTTCCCTTCCCCTTGTTTCTTTTTATATTTATTTCGTCTTCCGTTGTTTTCGTAAGGAAGTGGCCATCAGAGATTTAATAATGTCAGCGATCGTTATTTTTTTTCTCCCTAAAGCAAGTATCTTCCTCTTTTTAATTTCTCTTATTTTTTTTGCTTCGTCTTGTATTTTATTTATTTAATTTGACACATTTTGCATTATTTTTTCGGAATTTTTTCTTATCCCATTTTTATTCTCTTCTTTTTTTTAGTTGCTCTCACGCAATAAAATTAGTTACAGTTATTTGTTTATAAAACTTTGTTCCGCTTTTCTCTTTCCTTTCTATATTATTTCTCTTACTTTTCTATCAGATTTCTTGATTATGCTTTTAAATTTATCTTCAGTTTACTGTGACGGTGTTAGTAAGCTATAAAATTAAATCAGTGACAACTATTGGTTTCTAAGTAACATATTTTGAGCGACGACATTAACCCGTTTAAAGGCGGGAAAAAGTTTAACGATCGTGTACATCGAACAAGTTAAAAGAAAATTTACTCGTCAATGCTAGTATTTTTCATATGTTTTTGCGCTCATCATACTTATTATAAAACTCAGGTTGTGTGTGTGTATGTGTCTGTTCGTTTATATATTGGATCGGATTTCCTACATTTTTCAACCGATTTCAACAAAACTTCACAGGACTACGTAAAATATCCTTGCGGCAGGTCTGACAGTGCCAAAAATTGGAAAAACACAATTGTTTTTGCACGAAATCAATTTAAAAACACGATTAAGAAGCATCGCGAGAATGGAAGGGGGACAACTCATATCGAGTTATACTAATTATAAAACCCAGGTTGTTTGTGTGTGTGTGTTCGTTTATATATGGGATCCGATTTCCTACATTTTTCAACCGATTTCAACAAAACTTCACTTTTTTTTTCTTGGTAGGTAGTGTTTCTTATTGTCTTGCACACTTTTTTTTTATTTTTACATTCAGAATGCTTTAAAAATTCCATTTACAAGACAATTGTTTATAATAAAATTAAAAAATTCTATTCAATCGGTAGACTCATAACGATTGAAAACAATGTTTTTTTTTGAGTTTGGGTTTGACCAATTCGTAAAAAACAAAAAAACAAAAACAAAAACAAAAAAAATCTAATTAAGACATGCGTGTCCATCAACCTTAAACAATAATCTTTGACAATTTTATTTTTCAGTCTTTATGATGGTCGATACTTGATCTACCTTTTACTGTTACATCCCCGGGCAACGCCTGGCTCTCCTGCTAGTAGTATATAAAAAACAAAACAATAAAATTTACGGTATCCTTCAGATTACAAAATAAAAATAAAAAACCCACAAAAAGCAACAATTACGTTATTAAATGTAATATTTTAATAGTATCGTTTGGAAGCTGAATTACCATAAGTAACCATGAGTGGATTTCTTCTCAGAAAGGCCCCGTGACATTCTTTTTATGTGCCACGTCATTTCAGGACGTAGGCGATCATGTCTGTCCACTTCCCCCTATCCCTTGTAGCTCTCAACAACTCCCTTCTCTCCGCTTCCCACCCCAAAACTATGTTCTGTCATCCGCCTGCTCAAGAGCGTCAGGTGTGTCACGCGCTGTTTTCTTTATCTCTCTTTCCCTCTATTTGACTCGTGAGTATCAGATTCTCCAGGCCCTTCTTCCTCATTATGGGTCCCAAAAACTCCAGCTGCTTCTTTCTGATGTTAAGTGTAAGCCTCCTCCTTGTTTGTAACCTCTCCAAGTCCTTATCGTTGCTCATATGCTCGGTCCATGGTATCCTTAGCATCTTTCTGTAGAATCACTTCTCCATCACCTCGAGTCTCTTTGACGAAACAGGTCAACATTTACTGCCGTAAAGAAGAACAGATGCCATGTAAGAACTCAGTATTTTTCTTTGTTACCAAAGAAATCTTCCTGTCTCACAATACTCTGCTCAGCTTTTAGAATGTGCCCGTGGCCATCCCAATACGTCTACGGATCTCAGTTTTGCACTTGCCGTCCTCTGTCATGACGCTTCCCAGATATTTAAACTTCCGCGCCTGCTTGATTTTAGTGTTCCCGGCCTGCAAATCGCATTTCGGGCTCATCCTCTTACTGATGACCATGCCTTCTCTTTTCTTGCAGAATGCTTAACCCTGTCTTCTCACTCTTCGTGGCTACCTTCTGTGGGAGGTTTTGTAGTTTCTCTTCCGGGTCTGCTATCAGTACTTGAGCGACTACTGATCCTTAAACTCAATCCAGACCTCAAGTGGAACGCGTACATACGATCCATCGCTAAAAAAGTTAGAAAAATAGATTACTGCTGCCATATATGAACAAAATCTGCCCAGTTTTCGGTTTGCAGTTTCGATGTAGTCCAAGGCGTCAACGCGTCCTTTTAACCGTACACAGTCTTTTCTAAATCAATCAAACAATATATAAAAAATTGACTGACATACATCAATACTGACTATGTTTGAAGCAGCCATTTTATTGTTAATACTGACGAGGCTTTATGGTTGATATGGGGAAGTGGTTTCCATAATTTCTCATTTCCTAGCTCTCAAAAATAACCAAGTCCCTGTCATGGTACATATACAGCCATTGAAATATTTTTGAAGATTGTTGACTCCGCTAAATCGAATGAGGGAGTAGTGGATTCATGACTTTCGTAATGGTGTTAGTGATAAGTAAACACAAGCACATTTGATATATTAATCCTTCCCTTATACGTTTTAAATATACGTTGCACAACTTCGCATCATTGTTTTGTGAAATCCGACAAAGGAAGAAAATTAAAAAGTTATGAAAGCTGAAGAAAATAAACCTTTTATATTATAAAACTGAACATTTATGCCTTTCCTTTTTTATTAAGGGTCGCTCAATGTCAAACTGAAAGCAATCCAAGCCATTAATATTTTTCAGTTTTAATTTTAGCTGGAAAAGATTATCTGTAGTCTTTGCTATTGAATTTCTCTGTGTGACACTCTAGTGGACTCAGAACGTTCACCAATCGCGATGAACAGGGGTTCCGTCAGGGGGGTGCACGTGTCTTTGAGAATCTCATCGGACTTAAGCTTAACCTAAATTTCAGGTGAATCTCGTACATACGATCCATCGCCAAAAAACCTAGAAAAAAAATGGGCGGTTCCTTGTACAGTTCCACTAAATACGTGATATCGTCTACCTTTTCAAGAGCCAGATCAAGCCAAAAATGGAATAATTCTGCCATATTTTCCGTCCCACTTTCTAGTATTTATCAAGATTTCTTCATTATGCTTTTAAATTTATTTTCATTTTACTGTGGCGGTATTAGTAAGCTATACAAATAAATCAGTGACACCAATGCTTTCTAAGTAACATATTTTGAGTGACGAGATTAAAGATAGAAAAAACCTTAACTAAATTGTATATCCAACAAATTAAAAAGAAATTTTTTTATTCAATGATAGTCTTTTTATGCTTATTTTCGCTTATAGTATATACAAAAACAATAACATTTACGGTATCCTTCAGATTATAAAATAGCAAAAAAGTCAAACAAAACGACAATTATGTTTTTGTTTTTTTAATGTAATATTTAAATTGTATGGATCGGAAAATAAATTACCACCAGTCGCAAGGAATGGATGCCCCATCACGAAGGGTCCGTGTCTTGAGCGACGATTGAACCATGAACCCAATCCAGGCCTCAAGTGGAACACGTACATATGATCCATCGCTAAAATGCTAGAAAAAAAATAGACGTTTCTCTGTATTGCACCACTCAATACCTGACTACTGGTGATATTATCTACATCTACAAAAGACAGATGAGACCGAAAATGGCGTACTGCACTCATATTTCCCCTGTCCTCATTTTCTAGTCTTGATAGAGGCCAGAAGCTTCTCCGTATCCTTGTGGTTGTTCTTCCCTGCAACCCCTCTTTCAGGGACGATAGGTCGCAAGCCTCACACTGATCTATCGCTACTTACATGGAAAGTGGTCTGAGCGACTACATTTCCTAGTTACACCAGTCCTAACCTTCCCGGTTATGACCCACCATGCTACGAGCATTGTAGCAAAACATCCTCAATCGATTCGTATTCCACTGGTGAAAAGTTCCATCAGAGAAAATTCTTCCTGCTTTGTGGAACCCACACGCAGGAGGATGCTTTCCCGATCACTATAATCTTAACCAGTTCTAGTCTAGCGTTAACCGTTATCTTCCCCCCCCCATGTCCACATAAACTGTACCTCTTAATCTGTAACCCTCTACCAGTATTGTGGGACAAACTACCACGAGGTTGATAACCTGATCATTACAATCTGAATATCTGTTAAAGTCTAGGGTTAACCGTTACCTTCTCCACATATCTGCATAAACTGTGTATCTTCTCTGTAAATCCTCTACCTCAAGTGGACCCTGCGCCTTGTAGAGGATGAACGTCACTGTAAAAAAAGAATGATATTAATGATCTGGGTAACGTCCTCACAGAAGAAGAAGAGACATGAAGAAATAGAAAATTATTTCTACAGAAAGATGCGGAAAATACCATGGTCCCAACATTGGAGAAACGACGAAATTTTAGCAAAAAATTGAAACTAAAAGGACACTTATATTTAACATCAGAAAGAGACTGCTAAAATTTCTAGAGCACATAATGAGGAAAGGAGGCTTGGAAAATCTGATACTCACAGGAAAGATTGAAAGCTAGAGGGACAGAGGAAAACAATGAATAATTTACCTGGTGAGCTTGAGTAAATGAATGGAGGAACAGAGTTTAGGAAAAATAACAATATTTATTAAGAGCTACGAAAGACAGGTAAATGTGGAGAGCCATGAACACCTATGTATACGTGATACAGCACATAGAAGATAATATTCAGTGAAAACATTTCATGTACAAGGAAGTTGTGAAATTTTACACTATATTCTTACCATTATTCACCTGTTTTCTCTTCGAGAATTATGCATGTTTGGCTTATTCCTCCAGGTTTATTTTCAGGCAAATACTGCAAATGAACTAAACTCATCAATTTTACTAACTAGTAACTTCATCGATTCTAAGTTGCCAATTAGTCTTTTACGCACGAATTATAAATTACTGATATCCGTATCACCGGGGTAATTGTAAATCATCAATTGCTGATATCAGCAGACCTTTAATGAAATATTAATCGATAATTCCTGTCGCTTACGGATTAAAACGATAACCTGGTTGGATATTGGCGGACAGCTTAAGTTCGATCACTATCTACGTCTCAATATTGAGTCGAATAAGATAAGTGTATTCAATTGATAGAAAATGGCGAAATATTATTCGAGAATTTTCTATGTCTTGCATCATGTAATTTTTAAAATAAATCAAATAATTAAATAGCTTGATTTTACGACTTCAATCCTTTTAATCTATAATTTTGCATAGCGTACCCAATGATGATCACCCTCACTCCTCGGTAGTAATGGTCAACAAGTCAGTTATGTGCGATGCGTGATAAAAGCCTAAGCGATCTTTCGATACATGACTGACGAGGCAGATTTTTTCCTGCATTTCTCGCAGGTTACCAATTCTTTCTGCGTTAGGCCAGTTGCCATTCAAGACAATAGAACCCGGCTTGTCCTGCTATTTACTCATAGCTTGAGAAAAAGAGGAGTCATACATTTCCCAGGGTTATTAGCACGTAAGTGAGTGTAATAGATTCGACTGGAATTCGAATTCAGCTCTCCGATTCCTCAATCCGGGCCGCTATCCATTACTCCACCCTGCCTCTACAAGGACTTAATAAACATTACCAAAAGTTGAGATGTCTGCTGATACAAGTTTACCGACGCCCTCAAAAGGCGACATCTCAATGTAATTTAACGGGGAGTGAGTATATTTAATATTAAATTGTAACCCCAATATGCAATGGGTTCACTCTAAGTAAGTATTTTAATCACTTTCAGTGCATCAGATTGTTGGACTGTAAGGTGACCTCATCATTGCCAGAACCTAGACTCTAAGCATTTCAGGGACAACTCCGAAACATATAAAAAGCCGACCAACATTTTTTTTTATCTCTTTAAGGCATGGGCTT
>OZ010604.1:70634168-70681668 GCA_963932145.1 Acanthosepion lycidas | reverse complement strand
GAAGTTGGAGAAAAAAAGAAACTCTTACCGTAGAACATACTAGCTAATCCAACTCTAAATAGTTGAGACCTTGTTACCAATCTGCACTAAAATTTATAAAGTGCTAGCAGCATGGCCCGGCGTTGCCCGAGCTTGATCCAAAAATCATACGACTCATACAGCAATCGCTATCACTTGACTTAAAATATTTTTGTCCTCCCTTGCCTTTAAAGGAGCGCCCTTTGCCGTGCTGTTGCTACATGCCTTACTTCTTGCCTATCTCACACTGCGAATTTTTCTAAGCTGTCTACTAAACATTAAATCTTTTACGAAAAAAGAACTAAACAAAATGAACACAAAACGGTCAGCTTTAAAAAAGGACTCGTAACTGGAAAAACCGAATGAAAAAGGAATGTTAACAACAAATCCTTTTTCACACCCAACCCAGTTCTGCGGAATCAGAATCAACGTTGAGTTTAAGCAAGCGAATGAGCTAATGGGGTAGAAGCCTGAAAAAATCGATTATTTCCGCTATCGATGGGAGATGTGAAATCCAAAGTCGGCCTTGGCCTTTCCGCGAACTTGGAGCATGTGCATGTAAATTTGAGTGCAAATCCGTTGAAAATTGCGGCCGTGCATTCGTTACACACACACACACACACACACACATCCCGCCTTTTATAGATAGACATAGGTACCATATCGGGGTGGCGGGTGATATTCATTTCCGCTTACATACAGAAAATTTGGTACAAGGCCAAAAATGGAGAATGGAAAAAGGACTTCTTTTGCCTTAAATTTAAACTTAGCTAGCCACAAACACCGACCCAAACATACCACAATATTCCTTACAGCAGAACAACGTATTCTTACTTACCTTTCTTACTACATCCGATATAATACCTCATTGTCTCTATGAAAATCCTAACTAGTCCTCATATGTACAATTCCTTGTTTGTGTTGAGACGATAAAACAACAGTTTAAAAACTAGAACGAATGTGTATTTACAATATGAAAACAAAACTATTTACAGGAAACTAAACAAAATAATATTAGTAACAGACCCCGACAATCACTAAATATGGCAGAAATAACAGTTAACTGGACGAAATTAATGCGGGACTTTAAGAATATAAAATCAATCATACATCCGAAAACATTCACTGAAACACACACTCTTTCAGACACAACAACAAATATGAAAGACACACCCGAAACGAGCCTATTTCGGTCGGGGTTGCCTAAGTTCAAACTAGGAAGAAAAATATCCTGATGCCGGTATCAAAGTGCCACTCCAGGTCAGTCCCTTTCACTCGACACAAACGCGCAAGATTCACCGACCTTTTGCCAAATTCTGATGAAGTGAGCCGCCGCTTTTCTGTTCTAATCTTGACTTTAAGTTGATGCTTAAATCACAAGATCCGTTGGGAGTTCATCCAAATAATTACCATGAAAGTATTTATAGAAAAGTTACAAAGAATCTACAATGCGGCGAGCGGATAGTGTCTGAAGACGAGATGCCAGGTTAGGACCAATAATATTCCTGGTTGTTCTTTGGATTTTATCAAGCATTTCTAAATATATAGCAAGGCTGTCCGACCATTTGTAGCAGCCATATTCAAAGTATGGACTAATGGTAGAATTATAAATATGTAGGATAGATTCTGGAGAGAAAAAACTAACACGTCACATAGAACCAGTTGTATTAGCAAGAGACCTAGCAATTGATTCAATATAAACATAGCGGAAAAAATGAGCCGGAAAAGGCGCAACTTGTCGCTTTCCTGGAGGTTATCCTCAACCATGCTGATGGGAGTCGGAATGGGAACTTGAAGTAAATTGTCAAATAATCAGAATATTTTTGGAATTCACAAATTCTTTACTATGATGTGAAGTTATTTCCGAACTATAACAAAGCTAATGTTATTAAGAGAAAAAATTATTCAACTACGCCTTTGTAGCAGAAAGCCTTAAAGCTTAAATGAGAGACAAACTCTCCAAGTTATTATTCTATGGGAGGTCTTCCGAGTGAGACAGTCCGTAGAGTAGAACATGATTAAGGACTGCGTGTACGTCATCCTATGCAGCAGGTGGCAAGAAATATAAAGGAGAATCAGGTCATGCACTTAAGGTAAAGCTGAAAGAACACCGTCAAATGTCGCAACACGAAGGGAAATAGAAACATTATGTATGGCTGATCATATATGGAGGGAAAAGAGAGATCACTGCTCCCTCTAGGATGAGATTGAAATAATAAATAGAGGATATCACTAGAAAATACGAAAAATCAAGGAATCGGCGCATTTGCTAGGCCACAAAAACCTCCTAAGCCAACCAAGCATAAACATTAATAGAATATGGAAACCAACAATACGGAGTACTAGAGAAAAACAAAAATAAGAATGAAATTGTAATATGAGCTTTGGTAAAAAAATTGTACTGATATAATTAATGTAGCTTATAAGTCCTATTGGATAGAAGCCATTGGTTGAAGTAATCTAGTGACTTGATCCAAATAGTTTTGAGTTCAATACCTCGCTACAGCAGAGATGAGCAATAACTTGGAGAGTTGAGTTAAAGCAAAATAACTGATACTTAGATATCCGGGAGCGGCATGGCACGTGGAACTAGAATAATCTAAGCCGGTGGAAGAAAAAAGGAAGGCCACAGCATACAACGGCCGAAACGCCGGGAATATGACAACTGTCCGAACAATGTAAATAGTGTGTAAAGTATTCTTATCAGATGCTAGGACCAGGGAGATTTTATTTGTACTTTGTCTTAAATCCTATAGGATTTTCAAATTTAGTTCACGTCGTTTAAATATCAGATTATTATCTTTTGTACCTCATATATTCACTTCTGATGCCTTCTTAAAGCTAAGCAAAGTATTAAGAAACGGAAATTTTTTCTTAGGAAACATAGAAAATATTACTGACCTATTATATGATATCAGTCCTCCTATATAGCACTGAATCCTGGACAGTCTCCACAAAGATGAAGAAGAGAGGTGAAGCAACACATATATGGTTTTACAGAAGGATGCTGAGAATGAAATAGCGCAAACATATGATCAACGACGAACTTTTAGATAAGATGGAAATGAAATGGACGATTATATTTAGCATTATGAAGAGACAGTTGATATTTCTAAGGTACATAATAAAGAAAGAGGGCTTGGAAAATTTGATACCCCAAAGGAGAGATTGAAGGAAAGAACAACAGAAGAAAACAACGCATAACGTGCTTCAGTAAATGCATGGCAGGTTTAGATGAGATAATTTGTTAAATAAAGAACGTGAAGTTGTGGAGAGCTTTGACCGCCAACTTCCTCAATGACACAGGTACTTAGAAGAAAAACATCGTCTGTCACATTATATACTAATATCTATTTGATTATGAGTGCTACTTTAAGCGAAATCGATCCAAAATTTGAATTTCTGGGGTTCACTACGAAAAATTTTAGACGCTTTCCATATACCATTGCTCACCATCGCAAAATTATTGGCATCACAATGCGGCTTTGGAATCCGTAGAGGGTTAAAATGGGATTTGCTCGGAATAATCTAAATTTAAAATACAGCAGACGTTAAAAGTTTAGTAAGAAAACAACCCTCTCTCACCGCAGCATTTGAAAAGATTTTATTTTTACCTCTTTCTCATATCTCAACAAACTTTTCTCGCACAAGTTTTGTCTCTATTTCCAGTGTGAGGAGGCTTACGGCCGTAACACGTTGAAACACCGGTTCTCGTAAAATCACTGAAATTAAGCAACGTCTAACCCAGTCAGTACCTATATGAATTAGCGTTTGGAAATACTATTTGCAGTAAGTTTAGATGTGCGGGTGGTGTAATCAGTAATGGCTCAGAATTGTTAATCGGAAAGCCGAGTTCTAATTGTCGTTGGGTTCGTCATATTTACTTACGCAGCCTTCGGAAAAGTATGAATCCACTTATTATCTCCTTCAGCTATGGGTTAATCAGTAAGTTTGTATCAGTAAAATATTGTTTCAAAAAAAATTTCTTACAATCTAGAAATATTTTCTAACTTTAAATAACCCGCAAAGGGTTGATAACCCGTAAAAAAATGAATGAATCAATCAAATCTGTCAGAACACCTATATTAGGAGTGAATGATTATTTCAATAGCACTTTCCACTTTTTACCCCGAAAAAAAAATAATCTGAATCCCCCCAAGCAAGGCAGTAAAGACACTAAGACATAAGGCGATACATGGTGTGGAAGAATTAGGAACAGAAACAGTAATGATGAGCAGAAAGAGAAGGGAGTAATCAGGAGATAGCGATTGACATTGTATTTAAATTTTTGCAGATTACAGTTGGCTGGAAAGTATAGAGCAGAAAGGGGGTTCCACAGTTTAGAAATGCGAGAGCAGAAACTGTTAGGAGATAATTTACAGCTACATATAACCAGCTCAACTGTAAATTGATGAGATCTCGACGCCAGTCTAGTACTGCGCTTAAACTCTAGGTACCATAGCGAAGAGCTCATTTGAACAATTACCATGAAATTATTTATTTAAAAAAAAGACATAGAAATGCAACCTTATGGCGGTTGGAAAGTGACTGGAACCGAGCCACCAGATCAGGACCAATAATATTGCTGATTCTTCTTTGGATCTTATCAAGGATTTCAAGGTAGGTAGCAGGGGTCACCGGACCATATATGGCGGTAATATTCTAAGTATGGACGAATGGTAGACTTAGAGAAATGTAAGATAGATTCTGAAGAGAAAAACATTGTCTCGCCCGACACAGTGAACTAACTTTCTTAGCAGCTGACATAGCACTGGATTCAATATAGTCTTTCCGCTTCATATCAACAGAGAACGTTATCCCGAGAAGACGCAACGAGTCACTTTCCTGGAGGTTAGCATCAGCCATACTGATGAAAAGCAGACAGAAGTCTCTCAGAAGATTTAATGGAGTGCAGTTTAGTTTTGGAGGCGTCAAAATTAACATGTTTTGCCCCAGTAAACGACAGAATTCTATTTTTAACCTTGTCGGGCTGATAAGCATAACTATGGAGTTAGGAGTAAATTGTTATCATCAGCGTAGATATCAAGTTTGAGAGGTGATGACATCAGGAAGGTCATTAATAAGAATTAAAAACAGATTAGGAACAAGGATGGGCCCATGGGAGCTTCGGCGTTAGTACGAAAGGATCTAGACGAGTGGCTATTCAGGATAACTCATTTCACGTTTTAATAGTAAAGTGTCGATCAGTTCAAAAAGTGTCCGGAGACACCGTAACTTTTCAGCTTGTGGAGAAGACCTGAATGCCAGACCATGTCAAAGGCTTTCGAGATGACCAATGCAATAACCCGAGTCTCCCCGTTTTTATTCAGAGCATGATAAACTCACTGCAAATATCATCAGTACATCAGCAGTTGACCCAGAGAAACGAAAGTCATTGTTTGTCTGAGAAAAAAACTCTGCGATGAGAGATGAATCAATTCGGCATTGATTAGGGCCTCTCGCCCAACATAGTGAACCATCTTTTTTAGCAAGTGACTTAGCAATGGATTCAATATAGCTTTGCCACTTCATATCAGCATAGAACATGAGCCCAAGAAGCGCAACGACTCACTTTCCTGATGGATAGTATCAGCCAGGCAGCGGGAGGTCTCTCATAT
Source organism: Acanthosepion lycidas (assembly GCA_963932145.1). Classification (NCBI taxonomy): domain Eukaryota; kingdom Metazoa; phylum Mollusca; class Cephalopoda; order Sepiida; family Sepiidae; genus Acanthosepion; species Acanthosepion lycidas. The sequence continues at coordinate 70,676,032 of OZ010604.1, read as the reverse complement.
AATTAATGGAGAGAGGTTTAGTTTTGGGGGGAGCTAAAATTAACAAACCATCTTTTGCTCTAGTTAACTCCGGACTTGTGCTCGTTTCGGACATCGGCTTTCATTTTGTCAGACTGACCAGCTTTACTAACGAGACAGGAGTAAATTTTTGTATCGTCAGCGTAGATACCAAGATAAGAGCTGATGTCATCAGGAAGGTCATTAATTAACATTAAAAACAGTGTAGGACCAAGTATAGAGCACCTACGTTTTACGAAAGGATCTAGACGAGTGGCTATTCAAGATAACACTCATTTAATGATGTGATAGTAAAGACTGGATGTTCAAAAAAGTGTCCGGAAACACCGTAACATTCCAGCTTGTGGAGAAGATCTGAATGCCAGACACTATCAAAGGCTTTCGAGATGTCCAATGCTACAGCCTAGGTTTCACCGTTTTCATCTGGAGCATAATAGACTCTTTCCACTATTATTGTCAGTACCATCAGTTACTGACTGCATAGTTACACACTTTTTAATGAGAAGCTATTTAATGTCACTGTATGACCTCCCTCTTCAGTGTCCACTCTTGTATGATTGATTTTAATTATATCTTTTAATTGTATCTGTTGTGGCCATGTTAGAGCCAGAAATAAAGACACAAGAGAGGAATTGAGTTAAACAAATATATTAACAGAAACAGTAATACAAAGACGTACAAACGAGTGTTACAGCAAGCATGTTCGGTCCGCCTAAAGGGAGCTGAAAACTTCCCTCTCTAAAAGGCAGTACCTGCTCCTGTTTATAGCTGGAAGAGTCCATGCGTGCATGGGTAAATTACCATAACAGTATCACAGAGGTCTGTGAGCACCGTTCAATTTTGTATCCCTTCGAATGTTTTATTTTAATTTTCTAAAGATTTAATCATTGTTACAAGTGAACAGCAATGAAGATGAACAGTGAAAAAAATTCAGGGCAAGGATGAGGCAGCTGATGGTAATCCCGATAAGGAATTTGCAATCCGTCTTCTGAAGTGGCTGGAGGCTGTGTTAGGTATATAGGAACTAAACGGGAACATATTTTTTTAAAAATGTAAGTCCTTATGACGTTACTGGGTTATATTGACAAAATCATATTTAATCAGTTGCTCAAATCTGTACTTAGCGACCTTTCTGACTGGTCCAGATGGAATAATTGCACCTATTTTAGGGTTCTTACAAGTGATGTAGGTTTTGTATTCTGGGGAATTAGCAAATACATTGTACTGCCGTTTTTCTTAGTACAAAGACGCTATGAATACAAACATGTGTGCTTTGTACCATGAACCAAGAAGACAATTTTTATGCATCTTTTTAAAAATATATACATTTCCTTTGGAATAAGTGAGTTTTATTCTTTGATGGAAATCATCTCCTTCTAGCAAAAAGCTTGTGTAGTGTTTATGCAAATTTTAACTGTTTCTGCGCAGGCCGGATGTGAATACGGAAATGAAAATGGGTGGGTCATAGAGAAAGGCGTCTCTTTGAACCGTTAGCCGCATGGCTCTTTCCGTCTTTGAGAAAGGGGAAACTAAATTTAATGAAGCTAAAAAAAAACTGATACTGCCGACAAAGTCAGCGAAGAGACAAAGAAAGACGAGACAGGAGTAACAGAGGAAATATATGAAGAATATAAACAAAACTGAGAGCGATTCATTAGAAATAGGCTACAAACAAAATGTAATATCTGTTCTCTTTGCCTTTATTAATTGTCAAGAAATTTTGAGATCGAATATTCCAATCATGTAGCGTCAGCTCTCCTGTTGAACTAAAAAAGGGAATGTTGTTGAAGACCATCGTCTGTGTGAGAGCTGTCTCGGAAATATGTATTTGTGCATTGATCTCGCGTACATGTACGACAACGTGTCGTCCCCGTGAAACGGGTGGTTTTTCTCATCTGCTGACCGTGCCAAGAATGGTAATGTGGGTGACGTGAATAGAGAGAATCTTACGAAACGAACGCTATTCTCATCAGGATCTGATTGGATTCTTTGGGCATCAGCTCAGTATGAATATTAGAAGTGAGAGAAAATGGTTTGTTTCAGTAGATTTCAGCGAAAGGTGGGTGAAAGTTGCGAGCCTGGTTCGGGTGAATCGGGCGAATCTCGATTTCATTTATTGGTCCCCATCAAATGATGACGGGACGGATACCTAGCGGATACCACCCCTGGTTAAGCTAATTTTTTTGTTCTCCTACTTAACGTGACCATCCCGGCTTTTTTCTTTCGTTATGATCCTCATCAAGATTCCGGATCTCCTGTTTTTTCCTCGCTTTTTATTTTCATTAAAGTAGCCTTTCATAATTCTACTCTCCCAAAATGATACAAGCTAAAAATATTTTCTGATTTAAATAGCCCGCAAAGGGTTGATAAGCCGTAAAGAATGCACTGCTTTTAATCAACCGATTACGTGCCTTTTTATTTTCAGAGTTTGCTTTGTGTTTTTCATGCTTTTTCGGAAAAGAAATGTTAATCATAAGTAGAAAAATATTACAGCTATTAACAGATGAACTTGGCAAGGTTGTAGATACAGAACTAGATTTAATGGCTATCAGAAAGAAGAGAGCAAAATAAATCCGTCAGGTTACTATCCTACGATTGGAAATGAGAAAGAGACTGACAATAACATCACGGTAGGAGTTTGTTACTAGAGTTCAATTTCTAACGGTGTCATCTCGTTTTTTGAACTGTTGTTAATGTTAACAAAAGTTCAAAATTTCAAGCGACCCCCAGAATTAGCATGGAATGAACTTAACAAAAAAGGGAAAAAAAAAAAAAAATGAAAAAAGTTCTTAAACTCATTGAATAAAGAATGGATTCAGTTATCAAACTTATAGTTTGAGAAACTTTTACAACGAAAGCCAAATATTTGTGCTACAGTAATCAAGTCTAAAGGAGGATATTTTGACGAGAAAAAAAATAATTATAATTTTTTTTTCTTTTTGTCATAAGATTTCTCATAAAAAAAGTAATGTCTCGCTTTTTTGTAACCATGTATATTTTTCTCTTATATAAAGTACAAAACAACTACTTTTGGGACCAATTTAAAAAAATTAGCAGGAGTGGCCTCAAACGTTTTTACTTTAGTGTACATATATATATATATATATACACACACACACACACATACACACACACACACACATATATATATATATATATATATATATATATATATATATATATATATATATAATTATTTATTTAAAAATATGATTCCAACACGATACATAAGAGTTCTCATGTTTCAAAACAAGACCCGAAAACTTCAATATAATTATTTGAATTAAATTGAATTAAAGTAAGCTCTGTTCCATCTTCAAGCGAAATTTTTTTGGGAATAATTTATTTCTGAAATTTACGTGTTTTAATTTCATTATTGAAATCAAAATTTCCATGGTAACGGCTAGAGAAATTGTTTAAATAGAAAGCGGTGTTAATAATTTGTATCAGTATAGAGTTACATTCATAGATGTCAAGTCAGGGTAAGTTTGGGGTGTCTAAATTTAAAACGGAAGATGATTTCGCTGAGTCTGGTTTACGTGGCTATGGAGATTTATCTATTTTTTATTTTATTTTTTTCTGAAAGGGTATTGTGTATATAAAAAAAACTGCCGTAATATTTGTTTTTTGACGACTTCATAAAGGGTTATCTTTTTGTAGGGTATTTAAACTATTTATTAGGACTATGGATTTTAAAAATTATATTATTGTTGTTTTTATGCTAATTATTCAATGCAAAAATTTGATGATGTCGGGAAAAAACCGTTAACTCATGTCTATTGTTTAATAGATTTTTTTATTTAGAAACTTAATAATGTGTAGTTTTTCATGTATATGTATATATAAATATATATGTGTGAATGTGTGTGATAGGTTTTCGTAGATTAAGAAACTTTCAGGAGAATAAAGGAGACACGCATTGCCATTATGGAATATTGTAATTGAATATATATATATATATATATATATATATATATATATATATATATATATATATATATATATAAGAGAGAGATAGGTCGTGTGCGTCCTTTCCTTTTATACTGATTTATGTGAAGATGACGAGACAAAGTGAAAAATGTATTAACGACACGTTTCACCGTAAAACATATGGTCATTTTGGATTCCTCGATGTAGAATGAAAAAATAACAAAACTGTCTGTGAGGATAAGTGGAGCGCATATTGGGACGTGATAAGCCAAGATATTTAATTTGGTTTATGATTGCCACTTATCACCAGAAATCCCAAGCTATTTTCCTGACACACAGATGTGTCTTTCATTCTAACCCGAGGAAGACAAAGAGAGCCTACTCTCTCCAGCGAAACAGAGTGGGTTAGTAAATTTCCCACTTACATCTTCTCTTTCGTTTCCAATACTATTTATATATATATATATATATATATATATATATATATATATATATTAAGGCATTTTTAGGTTTATACATTCTTTTCATAGATATAAATCATTATGTAAGATTCCATGATATATAATAGTATATATATATATATATATATATATATATATATATATATATATATATATATATATATATATATATATATATATATATATGACGGTTCCGTATAGGATACAGGTTCGATTTTTGACGAAGGACGAACATCTATGGAAATTGCTCGGACATTCAAGCCGATAAATGTTGTTAATACTGTTTATTATAAACTGAGCATTTACTTAAATAGTTGTATCTATGAAAAGAATGTGTAAACATAAAAAGGTCTTCAAATAACTGTAGGATTTTGTCGATTTCATAATGTGTGACGTCATTTGTTTTCTTTTGGATACGCATCGAGCAGATATGAATATACGTGAAAGAATTATGGACGATTGTAGTTTAAAAGCAGTAAAATCGACCTTGCTGACAGAGCGATTCTCTGTGGCCTGATCGGTTAAGGCAACTCACACTATATGATGGTTCCTTATAGGATACAGGTTCGATTCCTGTCGGAGGAGGAAATTTTTCTATGAACATTTCTCGGACATTCAGGCCGGTAAATGTTATTAATACTGCTTATTATAAACAGAGCATTTTCTTAAATATTTGTAGCTATAAAAAGAACGTATATATATATATATATAGTACAAGTCATCGATCCGTTGCTATTAGGTTGATGCAAAAATATTGTCTTTTTTTATTATTGTTCACCTATTTATCCAACTTTTTTGACTTCCCTATTTGCTTTAAATGGCGAACGACTGTTGAGTGGTCGACCTCGAGTTCAACAGCAACTTCTCGTGTGGTTTTGCGAGGATCGGCTTCAATTAAGGCTTTCAAATGTTCGTTATCAACCACAGTAAACCGGCCGCGACCGTCTTCATCTTCGAGGCTCTCGTCACCATTGCGAAATTTCTTGGACCACCGTTGTGCCACACGTTCGTTAGTGGTTACTGGGCCAAACGCATCATGGATATCACGAGCTGTCTTGGCAGCTTTTCGGCCTAGTTTGAACTGGAATCAGAAAATCGTGCGGATTTGAATTTTGTCCATGCTGTCGAAAAGCCTTCAAAAAAATGAATGAAGAGATTGAGAACGGGAACGAATAACACGATTTGATAGAGCGAAAAACGCGCTTCAAAATGATATATAAAATGGCTATATATATCAATGAATTAATTTAGAAATCATATATAAAAGAAACATATGTGAGAAAACGACATTACTTTTGCACCAACCTAATATATAAGCTTTTAGGCTTTGAATATTACTGCTTCATATGGTCTGGTGTTCTTTCTATATATAGTAGAATTTAAACACAATTCTCCATGATTTTCTCTCATACATTAAGATCTGCTCCATGGATATACGAATTTAAACAAATGACATAAAAAAATGTCTTCAATATAATTGTCGGACTTTGTCCATTTCATAATATGTGACGTCATATTTTCTATGAAAATTTCTCGGACATTCAGGCCGGTAAATGTTGTTAATACTGTTTATTATAAAGAGAGCATTTACTTAAATATTTGTATCTATAAGAAGAATGTATAAATATAAAAATGTCTTAAAATAATTGTCAGATTTTTTCCATTTCATAATGTATTATACATATAGTATATATATAATATATACTATATATAGCATATAATATATGTCTTATATATATATATATATATATATATATATATATATATATACTATTATATATCCTAGAATCTCACATAATGATTTATACAATGTCATATTTATGGTTACAAGTTCTTTTTATTTAGGGAAACGAAACAATCGTTTTCGGTTTCCGAATATATTTTACGCTCACAGGCAAAATTAGAACGTGATGCTAGGAAATGTGAGTAATATGTTAATCTTGGATACCAATGTTACAAATTTTACTACAGTTGTCATCATGCGACGAAGTAAGAAAATAATAGTCACTGCTCTTACATACTGATCAATTCTTTTGGAGTTTGCGAGTAAAAACAAAAACAAACAAAAAAGGAAATCGTAAAAGATCAGAAGTATATAAGTTGTCGGTGAGATGACGGTGAAATAGTTGACGGATACGGACTGACGTCAGAATGGTTGAAGTGGGTGAAAAAAAAAAGACAAACGCAGTAGGCGATGATATGTATGTCTAAAAAATTACATTGAATAGATGAGCTGTCAGATGATAAAGTCTAGATTAACGGCAGGCGGGACAATCACCTAGGAAAGGAAAATAACACACGCAAATAAAAAAAAAAAATTAATAGAAACAAAGAAATCTAGAAGAAATACAAACCCCTGGAGACAAATGGGATTTGCCTGGTTGGTTGTGGTGTTGGACGATAGGTGGCGTTTCGAACCGAGAGGTAATATCTTGAGAGAATGTGCTCATTTCACTGATGCGGCCATTTTGTTGATATGGATGAAGACGATGTATTTCAAGTGGGCGCTTGCTTCGGCGAATCGTAATAAAAACGGGTGGCTGGGTGGAGAGGCAAAATGCTTGTAACAAAAGTAGAAATAAACAAATGGGAATAGATAAGGGTCTAAGTGAGAATAAAATCTGGAGACACGAATAAAAAAATAAAGAAAATATTAAAAATGGAAAGGAGAGCGAAGCAACGCAGTTTCTTCTTGCTGCAAATATAACCTACTTTAATGTGAAACAGAATGGAGAATTGGAAATTCCACGAGTGTTGACAACTAAAAATTATCCGCTGTCTTATGCTTTTGTTTAGTCTGTACGTTCTAATATTTTCCGTTTTCTTCTTCTTCTATATAATATATGCGAATGTCAGTGTGTCTGTATGTCACACTTTCTCGGATTTACTCCAAGAGGCTGTAATTCAACAAATCATACGATTATTTACATTATTCGGACTATTGTCCTCATCTTTGTCGCCATATTTATCACGACGTTTCGGCCGTTGTACGCCCCGGCCTTCTTCAGGTGGTTGGAATTTCGAACTGAACCCTTTATTTCGCTCACTGGGGTAGACTGTTCTAAAGCAGACTGTTGTAAAGTTGCAATATGAGCCCTGGTAAAAACATGACATGATAACAGCAAAAATTGCAATATGAGCACTGGTAAAAATGGTTGCTGAAGACATTAGGTTTATAATACCCAGAAATTCATACCCAGATATCCTCAAGGACACATGGCACAGTGGATAAAGGCGTTGGTTAGATCCAGTGACAGACCCAAAGAGTATGAGTTCAATACCCGGTTCAGGAGAACTTTCAGAGGGAAATTAGCAGGAGATAACTAATAACTGACATCCATCAAACATGGTACGTGGAACTAGAACAGTCTACTCCAGTGAGCGAAATAAAGGGTTCAGTTCGAAATTCCAACCACCTGAAGATGACCGGAGCGTACAACGGCCGAAACGTTGTGATAAATATGAGGACAATAGTCCGAATAATGTCTCATATACACAGATATGGGAGAAAAAGGATATCTGTATGCGCATTTCTAGTTACATAAACATCGTTTTAATCCGATTAAACGATAAATAGCGAAATTTGATAAATGTATGTGGATTCGCTTTAAAGTCAACGCCTAGCAATGGGACCCAGATTGTGTAAATTCCTCCTTGGAGGGATTTCGCATTATTTATCCTCTCAGTTGCGTCTCTGTCCTTGTGTGCGCTCAGGGGCTTCTCTGTCAAAAGACAGAGGGACAACTGAGGAAAATTATACTGAAGAGGTACCCAGCCCTGGGGAACAGCTGCCCGAAGCCGCGCCCTCCCATTCCACAAGAGGAAAGATCGGTTCTCTCACCGAGGCCAGCGCAACCGACGGTTGCTGGGGCTGAGGGGAATTTTTGACCTTTGCGTGGGTGTACGCCCTCGGGTCCACACATTAATCCGACCTTGTGTCACATCTCATTCACGTGAGGGAATGAGTAAACACCGTATAAATTGCTATAAAGTAATTTGTACGTATTATTTATCATCTCTCAGTTGCGTCTCTGTCCTTGGACAGAGTGCGCTAAGGGGCTTCTCTGTCAAAGGAGAGGGGCAACTAAGGAAAATTATACTGAAGAGCTGCCCAACCCTGGGGAACAGCTGCCCGCGGCCGTGCCCTCCCATTGCACAAGAGGAAGGGATCAGTCCTCGCACCAAGGCCAGCAGAGGCTGAGGGGAATTTTTGACTCTGCCCGGGTGCACGCGTTCAGTTCCCCACATTAATCCGACCTTGTGTCACATCTCGTTCTCGTGGGGAAATGAGTAAACACTGTGAGACCTAGATGACAATCTATTAGCGCGCTTGAATTCATGTAGTCGAGCACCAGTAATTAAGCAATTCAGGGCAGTTGCCATGAAAATATTTGTAGAAATGACTCAAGATCTCTAGTTAGGTTATACATTGTTTTTTCTCTATCACGCTTGTGTGAGCTCACTTAAATATGGCTTGGAAAATTTCATAATCACAGATTTTATGTTAGCTGTCGCAATTACTCCATGAATGTTACTAGCCAATATACTGAAGAACTGAATGTTTCAGTATCTGTTATACTTACAAAGACTTTTGATAAAATTTCGATAGCAAGTCAGCTTTGAATTCTCCATTTTCCGTCATCTCTCTCTGTCTCTCTTATATATATATATATATATATATATATATATATATATATATATATATATATATATATATATATATATACAGGGTGTCTCAAAATGATGTATACACTCTTAGAATCGTTATAACTCATTCAATTTATGTATTTTGACTTGTAAATAAGATTAATACAAGAGAAAGAATACACATTTAAAGAATTTGAGAAAAAAAAACATCGAAAATTACCTTTAATAAGATAAAAGCTATTTTGGTCAATGGCAGAATGTTCATATAATGATGAATTTACATAAAGTGCTCAAACTGGTTGCCGTTCTGTTCAATACACTTTTCATATCTTGAAGAAATAGACCTAGAAACGTCCAGTATCATTTCCTCTGGTATTTGAACACATTCTTCTTTAATTGCTATTCTCATTTCAGCAATTGTTTCAGGTTTCCTGTTGTAAATTTTATCTTTTAAAAAACCCCACAAAAAGAAATCCAAGGGTGTCAAATCTGGTGATCTAGGTGGGTATTCAATTGTCCCTCTTCTTTCAATCAATCTGTTTGGCATATTTTCATCCATATAAGTTATCACATCACGGTAATGCATTATTAACTATTAATATGTAACGAGTGAATACATTATTTTTAGACACCCTGTATTTTAAGAAAATAAAAATATAATACGGTACACATGCAAGGAGAAACAAGACACTCCCATACAAATGGTTACTGGGCGTGAAAAAGAAAACATAGGACAATAAAAGATTGGAATTCAAGATGACAGAAGATGACCATTGACATTGTCATTAAATTGTTGGATATCATAGTTCAAAGGAAAGTAAAAAGCCGGAAAAGACTTCCACAAGCAGTGGGGATATGGGAAAAGACGCTAAACTAAGATAAAAGCTACTTGGGGCAATGGCAGATTGCTCATATAATAATGAGTTCATATCAAGTGCTCAAACTGGTTGCCGTTCTGTTAAATAAACATTTCATATCTTGAAGAAATAGACCTAAAAACGTCCAGTATCATTTCCTGTGGTATTTTGAGCACATTCTTCTTCAATTGCTATTCTCATTTCAGCAATTGTTTCAGGTTTCATGCTGTAAACTTTGTCTTTTAGAAACCCCCACAAAAAGAAATCCAAGGGTGTCAAATCTGGTGATCTAGGTTGGTATTCAACTGACCCTCTTTTTCCAATCCATCTGTTTTGCATATTTTCATCCATCCATAACACGCTAATGTATTATTAACTAATAATATTTAAAGAGTATATACATTATTTTGAGACACCCTGTATATATATATATATATACATATATATATATATATATATATATATATATATATATATATATATATAAACAGAGGACGTCTGGGGCTGTCTGTCTGTTTCATACTTTTTTTTACTGGAGGTTCATCCAACCGATTTGGAACAAACTTGGTATATACATTGTACAATGTAAGAGACAGGTAAAAAAAATCATAAATTCAACTTTTTTCGTCTAATTTCGTTCAAACTCGGTATGTAGGTTACTTACATAATGACGAGCTCAACGATACCTCATTTTCATTTCTACGCTACTGCGTTTAGCGAAAAACCAAAAATCTATTTCAACAAAAATCGATTTCATCACAAATTTTAAACTAAAATCTCCCTCCATTTTCAAGCAATCTAACACAAACTTCACTCCATTGTAGCCAACAATAAGTTGATTGTTTAACAGTCATTAACTTGAAAATTTAGTCCACCGATATAGTGAAAACCCGCATAAATAGCAAAAAATGGCGATTTTTACTGGTGTCTTTCTGATTTTTTTCGTTGATCTTTCAACCAATTTTCATCAAACTTAACAATTGCTTCATAAATGTATCCCCATTTACATCCCCGGTAGTACACTAACAAATTGAATTTCAGAAACTCCAAAATAATTGTGATCTGAAGTAGGTCTTCATGTTGCCTGCTTTACTGCTTCATCTCCTCGGCTAACTTTGATTGAATAAATACAGACGACTTCTGTTATATCAGTAACTGCATTAATTCAAAATGTTTTTTTAATGGAAGTACTTTAAAGCTCCTGAAGAAGATAGACTCTGTTACATCTAAATACGATGCTGTCTTTGCTCAATTCTAATTGAACGCTTTTTCTGATCGACCAGCTAGGAATGGCTGCTAGTTATTATTATTTAAGTAATATTATTTCCTCACATTGCTTTAAAAAGCATCATCTCAATTTTTTCCAGTCCCTTTCCGTTATCAGCTATAAATATCAGTGTTTGTTAGACAGTTCCGTATTACCCTGATGGACCGACATTTTGCCTATATTTTGTAGAAGAAGGCTTTGTAATCTCAATAGGGATCTTTTAGAACAATAAATACCGTTTTATGCTTCAAGAACGTTCTTATCTTCTAACATGAGAAAGGAATATTCAGGCACTCTTACATTCCTTTTTTTTTTTTTGGTAAATTTTATGGTTGCACCATTTGCGTTCAAAACATCCTACTTTCTAAAGATGATTTGTGTAATCTGCGACTTGCAAAGTGTAGATTGAGGGATTCGGTTTTTGTTTTTTCAGTAGATATATCTCATGCCACCATTCACAAAACATTTTCTATAGAACTGACGTCTGAAGACAAGGAAAATCGTTGGCTGTTTCGCCATAATCGGCAGAAATTCCTCAAACACTTCAGCTTATAAAGACAGGCTTGGATTAAAACCGTCTGTATCGAAGAAAAGGACTTTGCATGTGAACAAATTCTTGGGAATGCTAGTATCAATAATTACAATACTGTTTAAAGATAAATGTCGCGTCTACTGAAATATGTGTATCCACTAAATATAATTTTCAAGTATATATATATATATATATATATATATATATATGTATATATATATATATATATATATATTACAGTGTATGTGTGCGTGTGTGTGTGTGTCCAAGTAATCCGCCCGTTCCAATTAGTCCGATTTCAATGATTTACAGCTCATTCAAAAGCCCTAGAAATATTAGGCGCAGAGAACTCAGATTTAAGGTTTGCCGGTTATATATATATATATATATATATATATATATATATATATATATATATATATATATATATCATATTATATTATATTCTATATTATAGGTTTTACTTAATTAGCTATTATGTTTCTCTAACTCTTCCAATGTTGAATGTATGAATAATTCTTATTTCTATTTTCCCATTTTTAGACTGTATTAATTTCATCTTATAAATTTTTCACCTATTCTGTCACCCATGAAATAAAAATAATTGTTTGTACGGAAAATAAGGATCAATGTACATCAAATTTATAATCAAGAAGGCATGAATCCACTTCCCGTCACGCCTTTTTCCATTAACAGATACTTTATAAAAGTGGTCACCCATCTAGGTACTGACCAGGCTGGACGTTACTTAACTTCAATGATCGTAAGTGAACGGAAGAAAAACGAATATCGGCCATTATCCATTATGCCAACCGCACATCCCAAATTGCAACATCTGGTATTCCCGAGTGGTCACCCATCTAGGTACTGACCAGGCTCGACGTTACTTAATTTCAGACATCTTAAGCGAACGGAACAAAAACGAATATCGGCCATTATCCATTACACCACCCGCACATCCAAACTTGCAATATCAGGTATTCCCGAGTGGTCACCCATCTAGGTACTAACCAGGCTCGACGTTACTTAACTTCAGTCATCTTAAGTGAACGGAACAAAAACGAATATCGGCCATTATCCATTACACTACCCCCACATCCAAACTTGCAACATCTGGTATTCCCGAGTTGTCACCCATTTAGGTACTGACCAGGCTCGACGTTACTTAATTTCAATGATCATACAGGAACCGAATGTCACGTAACGGATAAAACTTATTTCAATCTCATTGCTTCCGCATTATCGATGTAAGCATAAATTTCCACTGAGCTTTTTTTACAAGAAAAATGGTACGTTTTTAAACCGACAGACTCGTTCGAAAACACTAGGAAATTAATCTCACCCGGCCATGGGTCATTCGTTATAATTCATTATTATTCTCAGACTCGTCACTCCTTACAGCCTCCTCATTTATTTAGATCACAGGCCTCATCCACCATAAATATAGTAAAATAACCATCTACCTTGAGTGGCTCTTGTATAGTGTGAACTTTAAATATAAAAATGATGGAACATAAAACGATAACGGAGAAGAGAGATTCCTTCGATTTCTACGGTTTATCAACCATTTGCTGGTAATTTAATTTGCTTAACTTCGTTGATTGTACGGGAACTGTTATTTCAACGGATAAGGTGGAAGAGTAAACTGAATAAAGGATTAAGTAAAATTGATGTGGAAATATATCGTAGAGAAACATATGAATGGAAAATGTGGAGGGTCGTAATCACCCATACCCATGTTAGGTAAAGCATAAAACTTATTTCAATCTCATTGCCTACGCATTATCGATGCAGAAGCTGGTATTCACAAGCGGTCACCGCTCTAGGCACGTCGTTGCTTAACTTCGTTGATAGTACGGGAACTGCTGTTTCAACTGATAAGGTGGAAGAGTAAGCTGAATAAAAGAATATGGTAAAATTGATGTCAAAATATAATCTGGCGGACTCTGTGGAGAGCCATGACCAACTACATTCTGAAGGGAGATGGCATTCAGAAAAATACAGCCTCTGGTTATCATTTAAAACAGATGGAAACATTTGCTCACACCTAATATTTGCTTCTAATTAGCTTAGCTGGTTTGACAGCAACAAGAAAATTCTATGAACGTCTTAATCATCCTTGACAGGAGTCAATAATAATCTTAATATTACGAAACACTGAATTAATGAGAGAATTGTCCGGTCCAGAATTAACCTTTTTATGGTTAGAAGTGTTTCAGCTGTCATTTCTATCTTTAATACCAAAAGTCGTTACTTCTTCGACTTCCAACGCCTGAACCTCTTTGGTGCTTTGTGCTTTATTTATTTATTGGCGTTTTACATCTTCCTTTCGTCATTAGCGCTGCAAATTAGACGAAGGTTGATATGGTATGTCATTATAAAGATGACATGCTGTAACATAATGTGCAGTTAAACAAGCGATTCAAATAAAATGATACAAAGTTGAGGTACACAAATCGCTTTTGTCAAATGATGAGATCGTTTTAATATTCCTTTGGAATGGATTCTTGGTTGCGAAAAAAAAAAACACACACACACTTTTCATCATCCTATCATCAATACAAAGATGTACGAATCAGGTTACTTTCAGTAGGCCATTGTAAAGACACACACACACACATACACGCGCGCGCACACACAAACACACACACACATATATTTGTCAATATATGATTATATAGTCTCAACGCCTTCATGTTTATCTAATAACAAAAACAATAATAATAATAAATATAATTTATTTATCTTCTGTTGTATGCTTATATCCTTCTGTGTCCCAACCGGAAAACCCACACCGTCCTGGGTATGACGATAAACTACATCTAGCATAATGGCCTATGATCAGGAGATTTTGAGGATCGTGGAACCACCACTTAATTGCTGGTGATCCCAAGTCCACCCTGACCCGGGGTGGTAGCAGCTGTTAGGGCCCCAGCTATGGGAAAATAGTGAACACCCAAACTTGTGTAAAAATAAGTTTTAATACCAAAATTACTTTGTAATAAAAAAAATATATTGCCAGCAATAATTTTTGAAGGAAAAATTATTATCAGCAATACTTTAAAAAAATACCAGCAATACAAACAGTTATACATTCTTTGGAAAAAATATGATCAGCTCTAGATTTCTTCAAGGAAAAATATTCCCAGAAATAGATTGTTGAAGATAAACATTACCAGCAATAAAATTTTTGTCGGCATTAAAAAACCCATTGAGGTTGATATGCCTTAAAACCAAACAAAACAAACGAAATCAATCAAGATTTCCGTTTCTGCCTTTAATCCAAATGCTTGTAACCATCGATGAGTACTAACTTTATCAACATCAGCTTTATTAGAACGTTTTGGACATGCAGAGGTTTGTCTTGCCAGCGTTGTTTCCTTGGGTTAAAGAGCTTTATCCTTGACTTTCTTTTTAAAATGTTTGCTGCAACAGTTGGTTCTTGGGTTCTGTTTTGGTTTTCTACAGAATCTACTTGATGTAAATTTCGTTTGTATCTACAACCTTCTTTCATGATTGAATATTTTTTCTTTCTGTTTTCGTGTACTTTGACTAATTGTATCATCCAGTCCTTTTTTATTTCCATATATGTTAGTGTTATGGGGTCCACCCCTTTTTCATATAAGTGGACTCGACCAAAGTATTACTTGGACTGTTGCTGTTAAATACCCTGAGACAGAGGTAGAGTAATAGTGTGAGGTAACCGCTTGTAGAAGTCAGCCACAAGCACGTAGACTCTAAGGAAGTCCTACTTCGAGACCGTATATATATATATATTAAATATATATATATATATATATTATTACGACTAACGGCGTTCCTAGATTTACTAACATAAATACCCCTTGTATTATTGTGTAAATACATTTAATTTCTTATCTTTAATCCTTGCGTTTGTCATTCATTGGAAACCGAATTTCATCTCGGAATTCACAACTGTTAGTGAGACAAGATTGGTTTTGCCTTGTATGACAATTCTAGCTTAATAAGACATATTCCACCTTCTTTACGGGGTATCTATAAACGGTCTACATCAGCCTTTGGATGATGCATGTTATACTTAGAAAGAAACTTTTTTGATTTAGAATCCATTCATCTGATATCATTTAGAGTCCAGTTCAAGATATTGAAACTATATTGAACCACTGGAATGGTAAGGCTATTATTAGGTTGGTGCAAAAATAATGACGTAATAATGTCGTTTTTTGACGTATTTTTTAACGTCAAAAACTGACATTATTACGTCATTTTTTTTGCACCAACCTAATAATAGTCGCAATTATGTTCTGAGAATTCAGTTCAGTTCTTAATATCAACACCCAACCTCATATAGTTCTTTTTCCTCTCTATTTCTGTCAATTTTATGGTGAATTCTTTCACCCTCATTTACACCGAGGTACTTATAATCTTCTTGCTCAAACTCTTTGATTGTTACCCCAGAGTATAATAGAGAAGAATTTTTGTGTTGTCCTCGTAAGATTGTGGCTTTAGCACATTTATCCAAACCGAATTTCATTCCAAATCCTCACTGAAATATTTTATTAGGTTGGTGCAAAAACAATGACGTAATAATGTCGTTTTTGACGTAATTTTTAACGTCAAAAAACGACATTATTACGTCATTATTTTTGCACCAACCTAATACTATTTTCAAAAAACCTTCCAGCTAATTGTCATTCCTTGCATACCAGATTAATTCTATCCATGAGGATTAGAAGGCTTATTTTTGGGGGGATATCTTATAGTCATATTACCTCCTGTTAAGTTAACTTATTAATACTATTAGGGATATACAAAACAATAAAAGAGACAAAGAGTCCACTTGAAGTATTCCTCTGTTGAGACTTATCTGATTGGAGAATTCACTGGGCCATCATTGGGATTATCTCGGTTCTGGGGATCTGAAGATTCATTATTTAGTCCGGAGTTTGTTCCTATGGCAGATTATATGATCTCATGTAGGTTCCGTCCTGAGGGACGGGCTCCCTGCTTATCAGCTGGAAGAGGCATACTGAACTTTTTGTTTTCACTTTAAGTTCTCATTTATTCTCTCGAGTGACGCACGGGTACAAAAGCCCAACCAAAGTTGCCCGGCACATTGTGTAAAGGCTCTTTTACAGACAGTGTTCCGAAGCTTGAAGGGCATCGTTTGCGACTTAATAACGCAGCAGCGATCCACTCGTTAACACCTTGTGTTTCGGTTTACCTTCTCCTAGATGGGATGCCAAGAGACAGACTGGAATTCAAAAAGAAAGACGTTGGAAAAAGAAGTTATTCAGCGAAACAAGACATTATTATACTCGCATATTGTTTAAATAATACATTATCTATGTCTATATAAAGTGCAGTTGTCTGTGTGTGTTTGTGTGTATATTCGGGTAAAAAAAATACTATAGTTCATGACAAAGGAAATATATATATATACAGACTCATTATCACCGAAGCCAGCTATTAGTAAAAAGATTTATCATCGTATGATTTTTATTTACGAAAATATTTTAAAATTAAAATGCATTAGAATGTATTTGATATTCTCAGAATTAAAAAGTAAAAACGAACCGTAAAAATTCTTATTCTCGAATCAAATTACCGTTCGTTTTCACATTTTAATTCTGCTAAACGTTATCCAAGTACGTTATTTTAAAATTTCTATTCTCTTGAATTTAATTTCACCTCTATAATAAATAAAAGCTTAACTTTAAAAAAAAATGAATATTAAAACAACAAAGTAAATTTAAAAGATGAAGAATATTAAATACAATTATTTGAAAAAAAGTTTAATATTTAGTTCAAATTCAAATATTTCCATCGATGAGTTTGGTTTGCATCCTCTCTCCTGTTGTCGTAGTGCCGACCGTTTTCCACGGCATGCAGCAATAAACGACATCATCAAAAGAGGTTTAGATGCAGCTGGGTTCCCGTCCAAAATCGAACACGTATGCCTCGACCGCGGTGATGGAAAGCGGCCGGATGGCATTACCATTTTCCCTTTTAAAATAGGGAAGTCGTTGATTTAGGATGCGACCTATGCGGATACATTTTCGGTCGGTAATTTGATCAGGTCCGCGGTTGAGCCGGGGTCTGTCGCCAGGGACGCAGAGATGAAAAAAATATTCTTCTCTTGCTGATAGATCTTTTTTCTCCTGTGGGAGTGGAGACTTCTAGGGTTATTGGCCCTCGTTCGATGGCGTTCCTTCGGAGGATTGGCGCGATTGCGTCTCGATTAAGGGACGAGCCTCGCGAAACAGAGTGGCTCTTGCAGCGTGTCTCACTGGCCATGGTTCGAGGTAATGCTTTCTCCATCATTGCGGCTGGCAGAGGTTAGAAAAAATTGTTTATAGTTACATTGTTCAAACTTTTTTTTTCAGTAATTTCTCTATATTTTGTTTCTTGCTAAAAAAAAAAAACAAACAAAAGAAGTGTGTGTGTCCGACGAAAAGATCTGAATAAAGTAAATAAACTCAATTAAGATATATTTAAACATATTTGATTTTATAATATTTTTAAAGCAAAAACTATAGCAAGACTTACTTCTTCGGAAAATTTACAATTTATTTTGGAGGTGATTATTATTAATAAAAAAAAATAAATAAACATGTGTGTGTGTGTCTCCAGCTTCAAAATAAATATACTGACAACTCCCCTATCAACGGACTTCTGATGCAACAGAAAAAATCTGGGGGCAAAATGAGAAATAATCTGCAGGCAAAAAAATCGTCAGCGATGTATTTAAAAAATTGCGGGCTTAGCGGAACGAGTCGTATTAGTTCTCAAAGTGACTGCTTGGTGGCGATGGTGGGTCTTTCGATTTTAAACAAAGACAGAACGTACTATACATTAGCGTGTGTATGAGAAGGTAACTGTGATAAATCTATTTTTATTTTTTTTATTTTGCTTAATGTATTTATATTAAGTATATATTTATTTATCCCATATATACTTGTTTATAGTATTTACATCATGATAAGTACTGGTAGTTTTATAACTCAAAAATAATCGCTTCCAATCTACGGACGATCGGCTTTAACGGGATCCTGTTAGTCCGCTGATGAGAGATTTGTGTGTATATACAGACTCAATTTGAACCTAAAGGGCAATTGTATGTGTGTCTGTGTGTGTGTGTGTGTGTGTTATTGACTTATTAATATTTTTCGGCCATCTTATGAAAAATAATTTTTTATTCAATCTTTAAAAAATGAAGTTCATTGTTTTTTTTTTAGGTTTCTAACTAACATAAAAAAAGAAAATAATATTTAATTAATATTGGCCGTAAGTCATGTCTGTCTCACCTAAATTTTTATTTAACTAAAGGTTTTCATTTCTTTACAAATCCAAATATAAAATGAAATTGAAACAATCACTTTTCAAAACTAAATTCCAATGTATCTTGCTTGCTTCAACTCTCTTTCAAACTAGCAATAAAATTAATTTACAGAGAAATGTTTGCTAATGTCATATTTAAAGGTAAAACTTTATTTACATAAAAAAATCTAAATTCCACTCCAAATAAATAGTAAATAATTATTTTTCGACGAAGTAATGCTCACTATAGTTTTTGATTGAAAAAAAAACAAAAAACTATTAAATGTTTAAATATATCTTAATTTAATTTTATTTAAAAAATTATTAATAATAATTAGAAAATAGGTTAATAGATTTATATCTAAGCTTGTTTGTTTGATTAGCAGATTATTTAGGTTAGTATTTAAATCGAAAAATAATGTGTCATATTTAATTTAAAAAAACTATAGGAATGCTCAGCTCCCTAAGACCCTCCCCACCTCGAGCGTAATATTAGTTGTGTGTTATTTGCCTAAATTCAGTTTTTTTTGTAAGAAAAAACAAAAAAAACAAAAAAAAACAATGAAGTTTATTTTTTAAAGATTGATAAAAAAAATTATTTTCCATAACATGTCTGGAAAAATCAATAGTCAATAATAAAGTATTATTAAGAGATCTTCCGAGCAACGCCGGGTTTCCTCCTTAATATGTTTATAATTATGAAAAAATGAGTTATTTTTTTTAAGGCAATCCACGCAAAGCAAGTCGGGAGTGCCACTAGCATGCAAGGGGTTGCAGAGGATTGAGAACAAGAGGAAAAAGGCATGTTTGGGGAAAGTATACACAGAAGGATGAGGAACAAGCGTAGGGTGTCAGATGCCGATTGACATTACACTTGAATATTTGAAGATTATAGTCATCGGGGAAGCAAGTAAGGGGAAGGGAGTCTCACAGATGGGAAGTGCAAGAAAAGAAGCTATTTAATAGAAGAGACGGTTACATTTAATTTGTTTACTGTTGTTACTACAGCTCCTGTTAATCAGTTAAATTGTTAATTAGTTAAAGAAAATATTATTGTTTTTCTTAGCATCATTACTCCTTTTAAATAAATAAACTGTTAAAAAAAAATTAATGGAAAAAGAAAAAGTTAACATTCATTTAATAAAGTTTAGAATTTATACGAAGAATAACATATTACTGCTGTGGAATTTAAATAGAATAATCTCTGCTATTTTTTAAGATAGATTAAGTGAAATATACGTGCAAATTGGAAAAAATAAATAACATTTTATTTACTGATTAATTTAAGGAAAGCAGTGATATTATTTATCGGAGTATATATAAAAAAATACAAGATTATTGATAACCTATTTGTTTACATAAATTATATATATATATATATATATATATATATATATATATATATATATATGTATGTACAAAGTTTAATCATTCATTTGTTCGTCCATTTGTATATTCAGTTATTTATTCACTGAAAGCGTCGAAAATACTTAGCGTTATCTGCAGCTAAAATCGCAGTCATTCCAAGAAAAAATATCGTAGTTTTTCTAAGAAAAAAATTTATTTCGAAATATCTACAACTAATATCGAAGTCTTTCTAACGAATATATGAATAATACCGATAAGAAAAATAGATATTCATCAATGAGAATCAGTAAGAGAAATAGATAAATTAAATAATAATAATAATAATAATAATAATAATAATAATAATAATAATGAGAAGAAGAAGAAGAAGAAGAAGAAGAAGAAGAAGAAGAAGAAGAAGAAGAAGATGCAAAATTCGTATGTACATTAAAATAGTAAAAATAACAAAATTCCATATTTACGTTTTTAATGAAAAAAAACAAAAAACGTTAAATTTCCAGGAGCTTCGAAAAACATGTCATTCTTCTTGTTCTTCTTATTATTATTATTTTTATTTTTATTTTCTTTGATTTCTGGCGTTTACACATTTCTTTCCGGGTCCCACCCAGGGACCTAAGGTTAGAAATGGCATCATGACACTTTCCACTGACAAAAAAAAAAAAATTACATAGATAAAGCACTTCGTAAAGTGTGGGCTGAACTTGTCAGAACAATTTTTTGTATTCCTTTGAGGCATGGGATTCCAGGAATCCCTTCAATTAGCCTACTGCAATCTTTTCTAACCAGTCCTAGGGCTCCAACTACAACAGGGATTGTTGATGTTCCCATATGCCACATTTTTTAGATTTCTATTTCTAATCCCCGTAACATCGGTAGCCTTGCATGAACAAAGTTCTTTTTAGACAATTTTTTTGTCTATCTCTCTGTAAAATTTATTCGCATTGCTATGAAAGATTTTGTTGGGTCTGTAATCTTTTTGTCTTATTCTTTACATCTTCTGTTTTAATGTTTGCTTTATTTTTCTTTAGCTGATAGAACTTCATTTTTATTCCTAATTTTAATTCTTCTGCCTTTTCTAGTCGTTACATTTCGTCCTCTTTTCAGTTTATCTTGTATTGATAATTCACTTCTAAGTTGTTCAATTTCTTTCTCTATTTTTCTTTTCCAATATGCATTTTCATATCTGTGAGAGTTTTTTTTTACTTTCATATTTAATTTCTTTATTAAAAATTGCTGATGCATATATTGCTTCTGTGAGACTTATATGTGGGTCGACTTCATCCAGAATTAATTTGAGTTCTGCATTGTAGAGTTTAATAGTTTTGAGATTCTTTTTTGTTGATTGTAATTTTGGGATTTGTTCTCGTTCCTCCAATTCAATATCTTGTGTCTGACTTATATGCCTCCTGATTTCTTCCTTGGTTTCTTGTATACTGTTATTGTTTTCCGTGCCATAATTCGGTTCAATTTGTTTTCGATTCGTTTTATTGCAGGCTTATGAGCTTATTATTATTATATGTACTATAAACGTAATATTCTCTAAGTGAAACTCAAGTTCGTTGTTTCTCGCCGGTATGAGAGCTTTCGGGAAAAAGAAAACGTCTTTGTTGAGGAAGAAATTTGCAAGTTTATGCAACACTAAAGTGTCGAAGGAAAATATAATTGTGTATATGTTATGGATTAAAATTATCTCAGAACTGCACGAAAGCTGATTCGATATGTAATTTTCGAACAAAAATGCTTCTCAAAATATCGCGCAATTAAACAACTGATGCAATCTGAAGATATGTAGATAGATACGAACAGACTGAGGTAGATACAAAGATACAGAGAGACTGAGATAGATACATACGAACAGACTGAGATAGATAGATAGATAGATAGATAGACAGACAGACAGACACAGACTGAGATAGAAAGATACGAACAGAAATACACAGACAGTTCGATAGATAGATAGATAGATAGATAGAAATGGGATAAATAGACAGAAATATAGGAACAGACTACGACAGATAGAAATATAGGAACAGACTGCAATAGATAGATAGATAGATAGATAGATAGATAACAGACTGAGATATACAGAAAGATACTAATAGACTGAGATAGATAGATAAATATGAACAGACTGAGATAGATAGATGAATATGAAGAAACATATTAGGTTGGTGCAAAAATAATGACGTAATAATATCGTTTTTTGACGTATTTTTAACGTCAAAAACGACATTATTACGTCATTATTTTTGCACCAACCTAATAGATTAAAACAACAGCGATAAACACATACACACACACGCGTATATCTGTGGGTTTTTTTTTAGTCTGCATTTATTTATATTTTCGTGCGCCATACAATATAAGATTCTGTCAAGAAAATGCATATTATTTTAAATATTTTTGTCATGTCACCGCAAGCAAGGCGATAAAGCCACTAAGACGCAAAGAGGGGGGGCAGTATAAGTGATTTTGAGAAAAAGCAATACATAAGTTAAGAGAGAGACAGAAATGAACAGGATTTAAAGAGACACGTTATGTAAAAATAATATTGAAACCCTATATTGTCACGCCCTCGGTGAAAAACCAGTACTCTCAGCAAGATCTTCAGGTGACTAGGAAGGCTAGACAAACAGCGAGACAAAAATAGATGAAACTATTTGGAAAGTCAATGTTCATGGGGTATCACTGTTCTTTGGTTTGTTTTATTTTTTACGGGATATCAACCTTATTTAAAGCCGACAAGATGTATTGCTGGTAACATTTCTTTTCAAAAACGTGTTGCTATTATTTTTGTTTTCCATAATGTATTGCTGGTAATATTTTTTTAGTAAAAATTTATTGCAGTTAATATATATATATATATATATATATATATATATATATATATATATATATATATATATATATATATATGGTTGGATAGATGTGAGTTTGTGAACCAGGGTTTCACGCTTTTGCGATCGTCAGACAATGTGGCAATCTGACGATCGCAAAAGCGTGAAACTCAGGGTCACAAACTCAAATCTATCCAACCAAATATGTTATTGAGTGCTTTCTAATAAGTACCGCGCATATAATATATAAATAATTTTATATATATATATATATATATATATATATATATATATATATATATATATTTATTTATATTTATACACACACACACACACATACACACACACACACACATATATATATATATATATATATATATATATATATATATATATATATATATATATTAATGTACTGCTGGTAATATTTTTTTTCGTAAATGTATTGCTGTTAAAAATTATTACCAGTAATACATTTTTGCTAAAAAAAAATATTAGCAAATATTTATTGCTGATAATATTAGGTTGGTGCAAAAATAATTTCGTTTTCTAACATATGTTACTATGTGAGAAAACGAAATTATTTTTAACCTAATATTTTTAAAAAAATGTGTTGATGGTAATATTATAAAAAATGTGTTGTTTGTATTAGGTTGGTGTAAAAATAATGACGTAATAATGTCGTTTTTTGACGTATTTTCTACCGTCAAAAAACGACATTATTACGTCATTATTTTTGCACCAACCTAATAATATTTTTAAAAAAAATGTATTACTGGTAATATTTTTTTCTAAAACTCTATTGCTGGTATTTTTACTATAAAATGTATTTTTATACTTTCATAGTGCTTTGACCCAAGTTTGGAGGTTCATTATATCCTGGGTCAGGGTTGATCTGGGAACAACAGAAGGTAAGAGGTGTTCCACACCCCTAAAAACCTTCCGAAAAGAGGCCTTACTGCCGGATGTACTTTGTCGTCATACCCTGGACAGTGTATCATTATGTATTCAGCTAGGACAGTGATGACACCGTTTCCTTCCTCCATGGGATCAACTGTCACCTACGCGTGACCAACGTGAGCCATCAAATTGGAAGATATCAGCTGTGGTTTGAATAAGAAACAGATGGGTTTCTCCAGGTATACTTGCTCAAGACACGCTACGCCTGAGTGAATAGCTCTTTGACTTTCAACCCAGATATGTGAAGAAAACGACTCTTTGGCCACACCTGTTCTACAATATGGTAGTATATAGTATCTCTCTCTCTTCATATATATATATATATATATAAATATATATATATATATATATATATATATATATATATATACATCGTGGACTATTTTACGAGGTATGAGGGTTAGGTTCCTCAGTTCCTAGGGACCGACAGCCCAGACAACCTGCACATATGATTTGATTGAGTGGCACAGGTTTTGTGCAGAACCAACTACACTTTTTGAAGAGCCGAATACTGAGACCTAGTGCACTACGAGAACTTGTTCATGTGTGCTTCTTATAGAATCTAGGTCAAAGTAGGTCGATGAAAGAATTTCGAAAAGACAATAATAATAATAATAATAATAATAATAATAATAATAATAATAATAATAATAACTGTGTCTGGGTGGTATTCAGAAATTGGTATGAACCCCACCCAGACCCGGTTATGAAGATAGGATCTAAAACAATTTTATTGAACTTTACAATATACACTGACAGAATAATCAAATCTAATCTCCCTGACATCATCATTAGAGACCGTAAAGACAAAATGTGCCTCCTTATTTATTCTATTCCTGGCGGAGGACGCATATTCTCTATGAAATTTTCTCGGACATTCAGGCCGGTAAATGTTGTTAATACTGTTTATTATAAACATAGCATTTACTTAAAAAGAACATATGAACATAAAAAAATGTCAATATATATATATATATATATATATATATATATATATATATATATCGTGGACTCTTCCGTCGTTGATAGAAGCGGGCTGTTGACTCGCGCCTACCGGGGCCCTTTAACGACGTATGAGGATCCTAGGAAACGACAACCAGACAGCCTGCACATATGATTTGATTATAGTGGTGATGGTTTTGTGCAGAACCAACTACATTGACAGAATAATCAAAGCTAATCCCCTAGAAATGGTAGTGTATTTACATTGATAAGTTCAGGGAAAAACTACTTTCCCATGGACGAAATTATCATCTGTATGAGGTAAATTGTCAGGATTTCATTAATTCACACACGCACACACACGCACACACACACGTGTATGTGTGTGTGCGTGCGTTTGTGTGTGTGTATGTATGTATGTATGTATGTATGAATGTGCAAGTTCTCCGTGTTCCGGATGAGAAATCGGAGATCCGAGTTCGATCTCCAAGCGAAATCGTTACATTCCTTTACGCACAAATAATCTTGGTAAGATTTAAGTAATTCTTCCTCCCCATGTATGGGCTAAATAATAGCACGGACCTGACACTTTAGCTTTGGCTGGCGAAGGATGGCAAATCTGTCGGAAAATTCATGCTGTGGAACTTACAGACCATCTTCAGGGGTCGCCAACCTTTTGCTAACTATGTTGACTTGGGATTTTAAAATCATTCAGTGTGCCAACATACGTATTTTTATACAAACCAAAGTCAATATATCTGTTCTACAATATATTATATATAGTAATATATAGTATATATACTTTAGTATATATTAACATTGATACAGCTAAATATCTTCTTTGTGTTGTAGTAGTTATTTTTCCGGACTTCGTAATGTCATTTGCGGCTGCGTACCATTGGAAATTGCTTAGGTTGCCGACATCTGATATAGATGATGAACGGAGATACCTAAGAATTTAGAATATAAATATTTATTTAAATATAAACGAAAACAAAGATATTTGTGGGAGAATAATTGTACACAGGCCCCTGTTAGAAAGAGAGAAAAATGTATTCAATAAACCAAAATTCAGTCATGTGAACGACTTCGATGCCCCCACAGAAACAACCACACCCTTTCGTTCATTTGAACATGACCTCCATAATTGGTACCCTCGTAAAAAAAAAAAAAAAAAAAATCAAATAAATCATACATTTTGAACAATTTAGTTTAAAAGGGATTATGTCAAAATAATTTTTATTTTAGCGATTTTTTTTCAGATTTCCTTGAATAATAAGCAGATTATACTGAAAATTATTTTTAATCCCTAAAAAAATACCAGAATATTTTAACGAATTTCTCAAGAGATTTTTAATTCACCAATTGTCCTTTTTTTTAAAGTTAAAGGCATTACAATAATATCTGTGAGTTAATGAAAAGTCACATGCTGGTTTACTGTGTTGGCTGCTTCTATAATTACGTTTAGGCGATCATGTATTTTTTGATACATGACTGACGAGGCAGATTTTTCCCGCAGTAGGTTGCCATTTCTTTCTACCCAAAGCTATAGAACCTGATATTTACCAATAGGGTAAATAGAAGAAGCGGATTCATACATTTCGCAAGGTTATTATCACGTATGTGAATGCATTAGATTCGCCTGGAATTCGAACTCGGCATTCCAAGCCGCTATCTATTACTCCACCGTGCCTCCTCTTACGGGAATATTTTACAAGAATTAATGGTGATGAAAAGGCACATGTACAAAATAACAGACGGAGTGATTTGCAATGCAAGACAACATTTATTAAACCAAATAAGAAAAGCAAACATTAAGAGTTTATTTTCCAAGAATTAAATTGCATACACACGGAAATTGCCAATGAGTGTATTTCACTGTAACTTGCCTGTATTGTTGTTGTCACACACTTCAAAAGGAGGAAGACAAGAAGAGAGTTAAGGCATCGCTTGTTATGCCTCCACGCCTATTGCTGGTATTATGTTTCGTAAGGGCCGCTGCTGATACTATCTTTCTTAAGGGCTGCTCCTGGTGCTATGTTTCATAAGACCCGTCGCGGATACTATGTTTGTTAAGGGCTGCTGCTGGTATTATATTTCAAAAGGACTGCTGCTGATACTATGTGTCTTGAAGGGCTGCTGCTGATACTATGATTCATATGGGCTGTTACTAATACTATGTTTTCCTTGCTCTTTTATTAAAAAAAACGTGTATAAGGTTTTTAAGAGAATATGTTACAATACATGAAAGAATGACTGTGGAAAATTACACGTAGAAAATAACAGAGACAGTTTGATTTACTTTGGTTTAGTTTGGTTGGTTTGGTTTACGACATATCAACCTCAATGGGTTATTTAATGCCGACAACATTTTTATTGCTGGTAATATTTTTTTATCTATCTGTCTATCTATCTATGAGTCTCTCTTGGTCTCTTCATGTCTATTTCTCTCTCTTGGTCTCTTCATATCTATCTATCTATCTATCTATCTATCTTGGTCTCTTCATTTCTATCTGTCTCTCTTGGTCCATTCATATCTATCTATCTATTTATCTATCTATCTATCTCAGTATATATTGGTTTGTTTTGGTTTACGGCATATCAACCTCAATGGGTTATTTAATGCCGACAACATTTTTATTGCCGGTAATATTTTTTATCGATCTGTCTATCTATCTATGAGTCTCTCTTGGTCTCTTCATGTCTATCTCTCTCTGTCTCTCTTGGTCTCTTCATATCTATCTATCTATCTATCTATCTATCTTGGTCTCTTCATTTCTATCTGTCTCTCTTGGTCCATTCATATCTATCTATCTATCTATCTATCTATCTATCTATCGATCTCAGTATATATTGGTTTGTTTTGGTTTACGGCATATCAACCTCAATGGGTTATTTAATGTCGACAAGATTTTTATTGCTGGTAATATTTGTATCTATCTATCTATCTATGAGTCTCTCTTGGTCTCTTCATGTCTATCTCTCTCTCTCTCTCTCTTGGTCTCTTCATATCTATCTATCTATCTATCTATCTATCTATCTATCTATCTATCTATCTATCTTGGTCTCTTCATTTCTGTCTCTCTTGGTCCATTCATATCTATCTATCTATCTATCTATCTATCTATCTCAGTATATATTGGTTTGTTTTGTTTTACGGTATATCAACCTCAATGGGTTATTTAATGCCGACAATATTTTTATTGCCTGTAATATATTTTTTGTTTCAAAATATCTATTGGCAGTAATATTTTTTTTCTTCAAATATCTATTACTGCTAATATATTTTCTCAGAAATCTATTGCTGAGAATATTTTATTCAAAAAGTGTATGGCTGGTAACATTTCTTTTTTTCAAAAGAGTATTGCTGGCAATATATTTTTTCAAAGATATTCTTTGTAATATTTTTTTCAAAAATGTATTGCTGGTAATAATGTATTTCTGGTAATAATTTTTTACAAAAAAGTCTTGCAGATATTAAAACCTATTTTTACACTTTTATAGCGTTTTGACCCCAGTTTATGGGTTAACTATTTGGACTAGTAATTATGATGAGGTTCCACTCTCTTCAAAATCCCCTGATCAAAGGCCTTGCTGTCGGACGTAGTTTATCGTCTTACCCAGGATGTCGATGTGGTTTATCGACATAGCCAGGACGACCGATTGATTTGGAATACAAGATATAATTTATTAAACAAAATAGCAAAAGGAAAGTTTAAGGGTTTATTTTGTCAGAAGTAAATTGCATACAGAGCGAAAATTGTTAATGAATGTATTTGAGTGCGACTTACCTGTGTAGGTCTGTTTTTTTTTGTTTGTTTGTTTATATTTTTTGAAGTCGGGGGGCGTCTTCTTTGTTATGTGCCGGGTCCCTTCAGGACATTGGAGATCATGGCTCTCCATATCCTCCTCTCCCTTGTAGCTCACAATAAGCTTTGACATTTGGTTATTTCTCCCAGTCCCTGTTTTGCCATCCACTAACTTAAGTCCGTTAATTATGTCACTCGTCGCTTTCCTTTGCCTCTTTTTCCCTCTATGCCCCCTTGTGAGTATCAGATTTTCCCAGTCTTCATTCCTCATTACGTGCCCCAGAGATTTCAGCAGCCTCTTTCTGATGTTAAGCGTACTCTGCCCTTTTCGTTTCCGTGTGAAAAGTCGATTGCGCACACTTCTAAAGGAGGAAAACAGGAAGCGAGAGTTACTTAAGTGCTTGTTTTTATACTGCAAAGGCTGCTACTGATACTACACCCTTGTGCAAATTAATTGAAACAGCCGCTTTAGTTACCTTTATTTCATCATACGTTCAGTTTTAGACCCATTTGAGTGACAGGGTGTGATCAATTTCTATTGTATTCCCCAGATTAAGTCATTTGCAGTTGTATGCAGTAATACGGATCTATTTTTGGATTGTATGATGGAATCTGTTTAGCCTTGAAATTCTTCCGTCATCCGACATTGCATCAAATTTTCATCATACCTAGACACTACTGTCTCGACTGTCGATTAGTTGTTTTACGGCCATTGTCTGCGATGAACTTTACTCCATGGAAGCGTAAGAAAATTGTAACGCTACACGAACTCTCTGCCAAGCCTTATCAGTGAGCAAACCAAAGTACTATAAACTGGCCCAGAAACTTTCCTAATTTAATTCCTATCGAGCATCTGTGATCAATCTACAAGGAACGACTTCTTGGAATGGATATTCGAAGTACTAGCATGTGCACTAGAACATGACTAATTGAAAAAATACGATAAAAGTAAATAATAACGGAATTATTGGCTTTGTTTCAAATAATTTACACAAGGACGTATGTATATTAAGACATTAAACTAATGTTAGTACAATATATTGACTCATTTGAAACAACATTTATTTTTTGTTTTTCCAAAATGATCTATTTTAACTGCTAGGAGAAATCGATTTATTTGGAAAGATATTAGAATAATGATTTCAAAAATCTACTGTGAGGAAACCGCCTGTATAGCAAAATGAATTGTTCAAGTACACAAATCCGGGATATTAATAATCTGAAATGGCAACGACAGTGGAAAATTTCTTCCCAGGCGAAAAAGATACTTGCATTACTAGAAATGTTGTGTCCTGGACAAGACGATAAACTACATCCGCGTCCTGGGTAAGACGATAAACTACATCCGCGTCCTGGGTAAGACGATAAAATATATCCGCGTCCTGCGTAAGACGATAAATTACATCCGCGTCCTGGGTAAGACGATAAACTACATCCGCGTCCTGGGTAAGACGATAAACTACATACACGAGGAACGTGGAACCACCTGTTAATTGCTGAAATTCCCAGCTCCACACTGACCCGGGGTGGTAGAACCTCTTAGGGTTCCAAATATGGGAAAATAGTTAACCCCCCAAACAGGGGTCAAAACACTATGAAAGTGTATAAATCGGTTTTAATACCAGCTATAATTTTTTGAGGAAAAATCATTACCAGCAGTACATTTTGGATGAAAAATGATTACCAGCAATACGTTTTTGAGGAAAAAAATATTATCAGCAATATATTTTTGAAGGAAAACAATATTACCAGCAATATTTTTTTAAAATAATTATTATCAGCAATACATTATTACTAGCAATGTATTTTTGAAGAAAATATATTCCCATCAATACATTTTTTAAAGAAAAAAATATTCCCAGCAATAGATTTTTGAAGGAAAAAAAAATTACCAGCAATATATTTTTGAAAAAAATATTACCAGCAATAAAAATCTTGTCGGCATTGAGGTGTTGATATGCCGTAAAACAAAACTAACCAAACCAAAACCGGAAATGTTATTTTAACAAAGGATGCTGGAAATACCGTTAACTGGGCAAAGGGCTAACAAAAACGTAAATAAAATTACAACGAAAAAGGAAGCTTATACTTCGACTCAGAGAGGGACATTTCGTGTACGCGTTACGATTAAAGAGGACTTCGAGAATTTGCAACTCATAGTACATAGATATGCAGAAGAAAACAGCGAAGTACCTAACTAAAGAGCTTTTGTAAATAGGATGGCAAAATATGGATTGACGGTGATATTAAGAAGAAGAAAATATTGCTTAGAGCAACGAAGAGTTACAAAATGGCATGATGATTTATGAACTGAATTGGAACTACACACAAAATAATTTACAATATTATGTGCTCTGTTCTCCAATCTTCTTCTGGTGCCTGTTTCGTTATAAAAGTTCTTGAATTTAGAACATAAATCTTTATTTGATCTAGTTAGCTACGGGCTTTTTTGCCATGTTCATCTTAGAATCATATATATATATATATATATATATATATATATATATATATATATATATATATATAATGTACTCTCTAGTCGATTTCTGCGTATGAGTGACAAGCAACTAGGAAATGACAGTCATATATGATTTGATTATAGTGGTGAAGGCTTTGTGCGGAACCAACTACACTTTATTGAAGAGACCTGGTGCACTACGTACCGCAAGGTCCCCAAACGACCCTCAGCATGATGACTTATGAACTGAATGGACACGTAACACTTTTTGAAGATCATGTGCTCTGCTCTCCAATGTTCTTCTGGTGTCTGCTTTATTATAACCGTTCTTGAATTTCGAACATAAATCTTTATTTGATCAACTTAGCTACGTGCTAATTTGCCATCTTATATCCGTATAATTCAGCCTTGTTCTTCTCCTAGACCAGTTGCCATTCAAGCTAGAGAACCCAGTCTGTCCTCGAGAAGATAAGGATTCATACCTTTCCCAAAGGTATTAGAACGCAAGTGAATGTAATGGACTCGACTGGAATTCGAACTCATCTATCCGATTCCTCAATCCATCCGCTGTCCATTACTCCACTGTACCTTATATATATATATATATATATATATATATATATATATATATATATATATATATATATATATATATAATGATAAAAATATAATTCTGTTGTATGCAATATGTATGAATTAAAATGCACAATATCAGTGATAGAGCGTATATAAATATAAAAATGTGCATTGAAATTAGCATCCAGCACTGGCAGTTTGTTCATGTGTAAACACAATCGTCAGGCTGTGTGTGTTGTGTCTTAGCTCAACATTTTATATATGCTGGTCAGTGGTGCATTATGTGTAGGTCTGTTGTATTATTCTAACTGTTATTTTGACGGGCGGTAACGGTTATTTTGGCGGGTGATAACAGTCGTTTCGAATTATTCTCAGGGCAATTGATTGGAAATAATTGTGGATCCGAATGCATTTTTGTGGCTATTTTATAGTTTTGCTTCTTAACTTTTTTTTTACTTATAATTTGTTATTTTATTATTTCCTTTTATTTGTTGTCATTTCGTTTACTTGCGTTTACGTGGGCGTTCATAGTTAGTTAATTTGTTTATTATTTACTTCGATGTGTTGTGGTAACAAAGATGATGAGAATAGTCCGAATATATATGGTGTAAATTATGATAAATCATAATTCCAGAAATACAGACGAAAATTCTTTGATAATGTCTTAGGAATGCCGAATTCTTTTAGAAGACTTTGTAAAAGTATTTTAATTAAAAATTAACCTTGGAGAATCAATAAAATTGTCCGAACCCTAATTCTCTTTTCTTTTGATTGTTGGACCTATTTTTACCTCAAACACAAGTTGAATGAAAAATGATTAAAGCAATAAATTAAATAAATACACACCCAACCAATGCAATAATAATTAAAAAATCTTATTTATTGATCTGCTATTTCTATTCGGACTATTATCTCCATCTTTGTTGTTGTCATCACAACGTTTCAGACGTTGTACATTCCGGCCTTCATCAGGGTAACCTATAATGAAATCCGAACTGAGCCTTTTATTTAATCTACGGGAGTAGACTGTTCTCATTCCATTACTCATGTCTAATCATATCATATAGTTCTTATTTTTATTTAGCACTGATCAGCTATTACTCACCTGTTTCCATAGACTGCCCGACCCAGAGATTGAACTGTGCCACCAAATTTAGAAAAACGATTTTACACACGAGGCCATTGTTTCTTGATATCTCGAGACATGAGTATTAGAACGAAAAAAATTATACTCCTGGAGATTAAATAAAGGCATCATGCCCACATTGATATACAACCGAGGAAGGCTAGAGGGCAGAATGGTAACAAAGATGAGGGGAATAGTCCGAATATATATAGTGTAAATTATGATAACTTCTAATTTCAGAAATTCAGGCAAAACTTCTTCGATAATTATCTTATGAAAGACGAAATATTTCAAAAGACTTTGTGCAAGTATTTTAACTGTAAATTAATCTTGGAGAATCAATAAAATTGTCCATACTTTAATTCTCTTTTCTTTTGGTTGTTGGGTTTAGTTTTGCCCCAAACACAAGCCGAATGAAAACTGATTAAAACAATAATTATAAGAAACAAAATTGTGTGTTTGTGGGATTTTTCTTGATATTTACAAATCTACAATTTGACTTTACGTTGAATACTGTTGCCATGTATGGTCTGGTGTCCCCGCTGTTCATTTCGAGGTCCTCGACAAAATCCAGAGACGGATATGCAATGTGATAGGTTCTGATCTGGCATCGCGACTACGCTCACTTTCTCACAGACGTGATGTGGCTTCCATCTGTCTTTTCTACAAATATTTTCATGGCAACTGCTCTGACGAGCTACTTTCATTCGTACCCCAGCTGCATGAATTTAAGCGTGCTACTAGGTTGCCATCGCGGTCCCACCCTTTTACTGTCGAAACAGTTAAATGTAACCGCCTCTTCTACTCCAACAGTTTCTTCTCTCGCACATCTCGAGAGTGGGAATCCCTTCCTCCTACTTCCCTGATAGCTATAAACTTCAAATATTCAAATGTAATGTCAACCGTCATCTTATGATGCCTTGATCTCCATCCTTCTCTATATCCTTTCCTCAAGCACCCGTCTTTACTCATGCTCTCTTTAACCCCTTCCGTGCTAGTGGCAATCCCACCTTGCTTGGGGGGAAATACTTAAAATAATAATAATAATAATAATAATAATAATAATAATAAACATTGTTTACGATGAATCTCATTGCAGTATATTAGAAGGTACCAACCCAACAAGAATTTAAAAAAAAAATCAGTTTTGTTATTAATTATTATTTTTTTCTTTTTCGATGGGTTGCAATTGATTGGGTCGTTAACGTTTCATCAATGAAGTCTGATGTCTAAAAGCAATCCTGACCTTTCTTGCAGTTGTCTGTGCGCAATTTCATCTTTTCCACCTGAAATCCTTCAAGTAATTACCCGATTAACAAGCGTAAATTTCGGGAAGGGTTCTTAAAGATTAACGAAGGAACCAATTTAAAAAAATATATATATTCGCATCATTCTAGCAGCCATTACACACACGTCAGTAATGGCAGAGGCGCATGCGTGGTAATGGCCACAACACTTTCAAAGAAGACAAAATATCAGTTTCACATAGACATCCATTAGCTAACAACGCGTCTCTTAAAAACAAAAAAAAAATGATTAAAAATAAATGTAAAATCAATTTTCGTTTGCCTTTAACCAAACCTGTGCAAATCTATTATTGCTGTTCAAATATAACCAATGTACGTATGTGTAATTATGCGGTTGTATTTTATACACTTATTTTTCTTACTGCGTCAACAATCATAGATGGTTTATGGAATGACATCTCCAGCTTCCGGCTTATTAAACCCTCCTCCACATTCTGTCTGTCGGATAGACAGATGGGTTTGAGTCAACATTCAAACTATCGTGAGAGTAGAGAAGGATTAACAGCGATATTCGGACGGGGTTTTGGTAGATGACCGAGGGCATCGTGGGCGTTATCATCCAGCCCCGATATGGGAAATGTCTATTTAGCGCAGGTGTTTTTTTTATGCTCCGTTGTGGAACAACAACTGAAAATAAACATTTTTCTTGGCGAGGCATCGCCGACGTTTAGACATGCGAGGTCAAAGGATAAACGAACAATAGGCCAGATTTCAGCTTCAGATTTATTTATCTTGAATAGTTATCACTGTCTACAGGTGTCCATCTTTATGCCTGTCTATTTCTTTCTTTCTTTCTTTCTTTCTTTCTTTCTTTCTTGTTTGCTTGCTTTCTTGATTAATTCCTTCTATTTTTCTGTCTTTTTTCTTTCGCTCTTTTTTCTTCCGTTTTTTCTCGCTTTCTTTTTTTTATTTCGCTCTTTCTTTTTTGGTTTTCCTTTCTTTCACTTTTTTCTTTTTTTCTTTCTTTCTTTCTTTCGTTCATTAACAGGTTCTTCCTTTCCTTCTTTTTTCTTTGTTTCTTTCTTTCTCCCTCTCGTTTATATTTCTTCCATTCTTTCTTTCTTTCGTTTGTTCGTGCTTTCTTTCATTTCTTTCTCTCTTTCTCTCTTTCTCTCTTCCTTTTTTTTTTTTCAAATTAAAACGAACGGAATACATTTCAATAATTAAAATGGTCGATAACGCTTCATTAAATAAAAATTCAAGGTAATATTTCTTATACATTGAACATGCATCCCCTTTTGTAGGAGAAACCGCTATCTGATGCGGGGAGATTTTTAGCGATCTGCAAGTTTCTAGTTACCGTTTTAAGGAAGGCACATCCCTTCGTTCTGGTTTCCTCGAAATGTCTAATAAAAACAAAGTTTGAAGCAATAAAAACGTCAGGTTAAAAATAAACCCATTAATTCTTGCGATCCTGATTTGTTTAGACTTCTGGTAGGAAACCGGGCAAATATAGGACTTTAAGAAAATCTGAACGATGGAATGGAGAATCCTGAATTGAGTACATAAACATTTACGTGATTTTGACCCCATCGGTGACCGAGCATTTCTACTAGTGTAAAACAAGGCAATAATATGTCAGAACTTAATAAAAATCCACAATGACTCATCGCTCTCCCTTCTCTCTCTATCTCTCTCTTTCTCTCTCTCTCTCTCTCTCTCTCTCTATATATATATATATATATATATATATATATATATATATATATATATCATTAATATTATTATTTTATTATAACAGATTATAATAAAAACATCGCTACACAAAAGCTTTCATATTTCAATACTATGATTGTACTTCTTCAGACGATGGTAAGTAACGTTTGATTAAATGATTTTTAAGGAATTTTAAAAACAAGATCTTACCTTTTTCCTGAAAGTTACAGTGGGTGCGGGGGATAAGGTCAGAATTAAAATTTACTTTAAAAAGTAATTGCTCCGAACAATGTTTTTTCACTCCATATGTTGCTTCTCTAATTTTTGTGTGTCTATATATATATATATACATATATATATATATATATATATATATATATATATATATATATATATATATATATATATATATATATAGTTGACTCTGCCGTCGAATTCGACGTATGAGGTTGAAGCAGATCAGTTTCCAGGAAACCGACAGCCTTGTTAAATATAATCATATATATATATATATATATATATATATATATATATATATATATATATATGTATGTATGTATGTGTTTGTGTGTGTATGTGTATATATATATATATATATATACATATATATATATATATATATATATATATATATATATATATATATATATATATACTTGACGCCCCACTGAGTCAGGATGTGACACAAGGTCGGTTTTAACGTGGGGAACCCGAGTGTTTCCATTCGGGACACTGGTCTTAGCTGGTCAGAGCTGGTCTAAGCTAGTCATATCCATGATACTACCAGCAAAAGGGCCGGAGCACAGGTGCCGAGTAAGTATGATATATATATATATATATATATATATATATATATATATATATATATATATATATATATATATATATATATATATACACACTACCGAGAATTGAAACCCGGACAGTTATATCAACTGTTTAACGGGCCTCGGTGACGAAGAGGTAGCGAATCACGCTCGATAGAGCGCTGCTCGATCACGTCCGAGTTTCTCTTTTACTATTAGGACTGTGTCCTCACGTGCCACGGACTACTATCCCCAATCCGCTCAGTCCAGAGCATTAGAAGCTGGTTCAAGCAAGGATATACAAGTGATAGAAATTAAGAGGATTTGAGATAATTATAATCGAATCTAGAAGCTACCTCATCAGAATGCAGAGAGCACTGGACGGCCGTTTCGTCCTATATTCGGGACTCCTCAGCATACATATATATATATATATATATATATATATATATACATATATATAGATAGATAGATAGATAGATAGATAGATAGATAGATAGATAGATGTATATATATGGGTTACATATGGTACTAGTAATATTCGTAGATTTATTTGACGTATGAAAAGGTGAGGAGGGTGGCTAGAGGCTGGGCAGGATTAAAACCAAGACCTGTCAAAGGGCAGATGAACTTACTTGTAAGGTCAACAGCCATCTCGCACAAAGCCGTAGACAGGGCTCCATGAATCGGTAAGCAGTCACTGCCGTGATGACAGGCTATGGGTAGGCTTTCTAGACCGAGGTCAAAGCCATGCCAAACGTTTTCACCGATGGAATCAACGGTCGTGTGGTTGATGTATTAGTTCTCTCCCTACGACCCCTTTTCCACAAGCGAAGTGAAACAAGACTGTCGTTATCTATTGTTATACCAATTTGCTGATTAATTACATTCATTAGTTCCAGCAGTCCAGATCTTGTCACGTACACAGAAACGAACCTTCCACATTCCCTTCATATTCAGTTGGTGAGAAGTTCCATTCTAACAGCTCCTTAAGAGCCGCTACTTTGTGCAACAGATTCCTAAGAAAATGCTTCCCTACCACTACAAATTTAATCAAGTTCAGGTTCAGACATTATTATATTCTAAATAATGTACAAAACGTGTTGAAAAATCAATTTTATTCAGTAACCCACTACACAGAGTCGACCCGAGGCCGTTTATTGGGTGAACAACACAAAAGTAAGTCTGATATGGTGAAGCCTTTTATTAGGTTGGTGCAAAAATAATGTCGTTTTTTGACGTTCAACTCCAAAAGAAAAACAATATTATTTTTGCACCAACCTAATATTTCAGACATCATCAACGAATCCACCTATATGGCAGTGAATGCTAGACAATCTCCTCAAGATGAAGAAGAGACATGAAGCAACAAAAATGGTGTTCTACAGAAGGCTGATCAGGATACGATGGACTGAACATTTGAGTAACGACGACGTTTTAGAGAAAATGGAAACAAAAGGAATCTCATACTTAACATCAGGACGAAACATTTGAAATTTATAGGACGCCTAATGAGAAAAGACGGATTAGAAAATCGGACATTGACAGATTTGACAGGTTGACATTCAACCCCGCTTGAAAGACAAGCCGGGCTGAAGCAACAGAAATGTGGTTCTACAGAAGGCTGATGAGGATAACATGGACCGAACATGTGAGCAGCGACGAGGTTTTAGAGAAAATAGAAACAAAAAGGAAACTCATACTTAACACCAGGAAGAATCATTTGAAATTTCTAACCAACATAATGAGGAAAGAGGGCTTGGAGAATCTGATACTCACAGGACAAATTGAAGTCAGAGGAACAGAGAAAAAGAACCAATAACCTACTTAGTGAGCTTGAGGAAGTGGATGGTGGAACAAGGTTATAAGAAATATCAAAAAGACAAAAATTATTATATGCTACGGGAACTTGTGGAGAGCCGTGATTTCTTATGACGGCGATCTCTAACAAAATCTAGTACTAGCTACAATAATCTTAATGGAAATAGTACTCTAAAGTTGTGTAATGTGAAGTTTAGGATGTTATACACGCATTAAGTTTTAGCATACTCGACGAAAATCATTGGGGTTATATTTCTGTATCTGGTGAAGTTAAGTTAGTGTCATTTGTCATGGCAAAAATACGATATATAAATGTTTCTTGGGGGTGGTTTATATTGTATTCGATAGTTAAATATAGCATTATCTGGCTATCGAGTAACTACGAAAATATCTCGCTATAGCCAGCAAGATTAAACGGTTAAATATTGCTGTTGAGCTCCCAGCGACGTATATTTATAGGCAAATATATATATATATATATATATATATATATATATATATATATATGTATATGTATTTATGTACTTGTAGATAGTTAATACTAACTTTTTCAAATGTGCACTACAGGCAAAAAGTTTGATGTGACCATGCATTTCTGTAAAAACCCCATTAAATTTGATATTTATTGTACTTAAAGTAAAAGATAAAATTTCAGTAACTACGGTTTATTTTGCTAGGATGCTCTTACTACCCAAATGTTGATTCATCTGTCCAGAATATATTTTGGTAAATTATGAATATTTAATGTGAGAAATCTCTTTATTTTCACCATTAACCGCCCAGTATACTTTTCAGCTAAGTGACGTATATATATATATATATATATATATATATATATATATATATATATATATATAAATATACAAAATGGCTATTTTTGTAGTGATTTTATAACATATTTATGTTATAATATAATGTAATATAATTATATGATTGCTGTATACGGAATAAATTCCAATAACCAAAAATTACTATTCTTAAAAGCGTGCTCAATACAGAGTAGAGCGAATATAATTATTTATTTAAAAATTATAACATAAATATGTCATAAAATCACGACAAAAATAGCCATTTTGTTTCAACACTTCTGGTGTCTTATCAAGTGATGATGTTGAATGTAGTTTTATTCTACAATCTACATTCAACATCATCACTTGATAAGACACCAGATGTGTTGAAACAAAATGGCTATTTTTGTAGTGATTTTATAACATATCTTTGTTATAATTTTTAAATAAATAATTATATATATATATATATATATATATATATATATATATATATGCATAAATGCATTCAAATATATATATATTCATCATTCAGGTTCTAAATGTTAACTTAGAAACGAGGAATGCTGTAAATAAAGCATATGGTGCTGTCTCTGTTTAACGAAAAAAATCGATTACCATTATGACAGTATTTTAATTGATTTTAAAAATTCATTTTCTAATTTTAAGTAATTTGATAAAATGGCAAAATCAAAGTAACTAACTGAAATTTTACCAATAATTAAACTCTCAAAGACAAATTGTGAAGAAGCTGAAGATTCCTTGACAAAGGTAGAAATATTCGTTAGAAAGGCAATTAGAAGAAGGTGCAACTACTGACAGAAAAAAAGTCCAATAGCATCAAAGTGGCAACTGCTGCTGATGATAGTCACTTGATTCTTGAAATGTAATGGAATAACCTGTCACCCCCATGAGTGACTACACTATAGGTAGTAATTGCCTATAAGTATCTGTCAGTGAACGGACTACAGAGGCTAGCTCGGATCTGTTTCAACTAAACAGTCAAACTCTCTGCCTCTGAGCAGAGAGGAACCAGGACGAGGCTCCACTGAAGGGCAGAGTCTCGTTCGGGGAGGTAGACAGCCCCCGAACCCGTTTATACGGGTTCAAAAAGGAAATATTTTTGGCCGAGCCTACAGGCTCGGAGAAGCCACGTTAAACCGGCCTTGTGCCACATGCAACCCTCGTGGCGGGGTAGCTAAATATACTAGATGGGATGTGTTCCAGCTATACATTCGAACTTCGGGCAGAGAGGAACCCGGACGAGCCTCTGCCGAAGGGCAGAGTCTCGTTCGGGGCGGTAGACTGCCCTTGAACCCGTTTATACGGGTTCGAAAAGTATATATTTATTTTATTTAAACCCGGCCTTGTGCAACATGGAAACCTCGTGGGCTGGTAGCTAAATATACTAGCTGGGATCTGTTCCAGGTGTGCTGGTCGAACTCTCTGTGTCCGAGCAGAGAGGATCCCCTATGCCGAAGGACCCAGTCTCGTCTCGGGAAACAGCTAGCCGACCCCGTTTTATACGGAGTCTACGGGAATTTTTGGCTGAGCCTGCAGGCTCGGATGCCCCACATTAAACCCGGTCTTTTGCCACATCTGATCGCGTGGGTAGGTTAGTAAATATACTAGCTGGGATCTGTTAAGTACGACTCAGACTTACGCGAGAACTATCGACCTTCCAATAGTAGCACTCACTGCTGGATTGACTTGCAACAACCTTGTATCATTTACCTTTATTCTTATTGTACTGTTTTTTTTACAATTAACCTTTACTTATTTTATCCACCTTGTTTTTCAAGTATATATTCCTAATAACACGGGATATAACAGTAGCAATATAAGCAGAATGAAAACTGCCCCAAAGTTGACAGCTGAACTTATTTTCGATAGAAACCATTGTTGCTCTCAACTCTGAAAAAAGATCATTGTGGCTCAGTGGGTGCATACCCATTAAGAAACCAGTGAATAATCTTTTTTTAAGCGATCAGAAAAGACTGTTATGAGCATAAAAAGCATAAACACTGAACATCGAAAGCGTAAGAAAATGTATTGTGGACAGACGAGTCCAAATGTGAATATACTAGCTGCGATCTGTTCCAGCAGAGAGGAACCCGGACGGGGCTCCACCGAAGGGCAGAGTCTTGTTCGCGGAGGCAGACTGACCCTGAACCCGTTTATGCGGGTTTAAAAAAGGAATATTATTAGCCGGGCCTATGGGCTCTAAGAATCCACGTTAAACCAGCCTTGTGCCACATGCAACCCTCGTGGGGTGGTAGCTAAATATACTAGATGCGATCTGTTCCAGCTAAACAGTCGAAGCCGGACATCGAAAGCTTGAGAAAATGTTTTGTGGACAGACGAATCCAAATGTGAACGTTTTGGTACGAAATAAT
>OZ010604.1:70614168-70629168 GCA_963932145.1 Acanthosepion lycidas | reverse complement strand
CTTTCTTCCTCACTTCCAAGTACAAACCGAAACGAAAAAATAAGATAAAAATATGAAAACAAAACACTCATCTATGACCTTTTAAGCACATGCCAAACTAAAACAAAGCAAGCAACTTCTCGAATTACTTCGTCTAATCAGTCTCCAGTATGACTATTATCGAAGCTAGTCACGTCCCAAAAAGGACGTGACCATGTCAAAACGTAGATCTCACGGGAAGACCAATGACACGGCCGATAATCCTTGAATATGGTTGTTTCTTCTCTTGTTCCGCCCTGGACATGTCCTGAGGGCTTTGTGGACCGGACTGAATTACTGGCCGGATGGTTGCCAGCCATCTTGGAGCCAAAATTACGTCGCTAGCGATGGGTAGGGACGGTGAAATGTAGAAGAAGATGTTGACAACGGTTGAGAGATTTTTGCTTACGGCTAAGTGTCCAGTCAGTTGAAGATGGGGGTTAGGGAACATTTAGATGGGCCTTTGTGCATGTAGGCTGCCCAACTAGGAATGTTACAGGCTAGCTCTTTGCTGTTAAAAGATGTGTTACAGTGATCGATTGCTGAACACTGATATCGATTCATGCTATATGCATAAATATCAGCACGCCATCGAGTTCTCTGAGAATAAAGTGACTGAGAAGATGCTTAGAAAACTGGGAATTTCATTAGAGCTGAGGAATTTAGGAAATATTTCTTTAGACGCAAAATGTTTGTGGTACCGAGGCGATAACAGGAGAGTGATTTATTTGCTGGCATTCTCTTTTAAAATAAAAAGTTGTTTAAAATATAAATTTACCTCTGTTACATTTCCACCGAATGAGGGCGTGTATAGTTCGAACACGGCTCTCCGATTCCTCAGTTAGAGCCACTATCCATTACTCCAACTCGCCTCACTTTGTATATACTTACGCGCAAATACCCCTGGGAAAAGTGAGATTGTATACCCGTTATTCGTTGTACAGTAGGAAGTGTAACAGAAAAAAAAATCATTGTTATTCTCAAAAACGTGGCCGGACATTTGGCCAAGAGATATTTAGCCAAACGGACATTTGGCCGACAGACATTTGGCTGATGTACATTTGGATGACGGACATTTCACCGAAAAAGTATAATTAAAAATAGTAACAAGCAATACTTTAACTATTTAAAATAACTGTATTAGAAGGCAGAATAGGACTAATAATTACCACCGATTTTCAAATTATTAAATTAATTAATCTAAATTTAAAGATAAAAGTTTTATTATTTCAATATTTGTTTCTTGAAGTTAGTGTTTTTAAAAATGTTTCAGTGTATTTTAGTAAAAAGTAGCACCTAATTATTTAAATTCGTATATAACATTAAGATGAAATCTACTTCATCCCTTTAAGATAATGATCATTAAAAGCGAAATTAAAAGATCTTTCATATCGTAAAAGCTTAAGATTTTCGCTGTAATAAAATGTGCTTTTTCTCAAAATACGTATCATCTTACAGTAAAATTTGAAGTAAAATATAATATATACAGATTAGATTTAAATAAAATGCCTGTCAAGAAAAACGAAAAATTATAAATTAATACATTATATATATATATAGAGAGAGATAGATCGATAGATAGATAGATAGATAGATAATATTAGTGGTAAATATACCCATACATATCCAAAATATATAAATATATATACATAAATGCATACACATACATATATATTTTTTGAATAAAAAAATCCAAGAGGATAGTATCCAGGTAGTACTCAATGTCCAGGACAAGCAAGGATATAATAAATATTAGTGTTTAACCCTTTTTATTATTTATATATATATATATATATATATATATATATATATATATATATATATATATATATATATATATATATATATATATATATATCGCAGGTTTGGTGCGGTCATGCCTCGTTTGATACAAGTCTTATGAGGCAGATTTTTTTTTTCCGGCAGTAGGTTTCCATTACCCTCTGCGGTAGACTTGCGTGTAAGTGAATGACCAACTCAGAATTCGATCTCGGCTCCCCGATCTCTCATTCCGAACCGCAATCCATAACGCAAAGCCAAGGAGAAGGCACGGTGGAGTAATGGATAGTGGCTCGGATTGAAGAATCGGAGAGCCGAGTTCGAAATTCAGTTGCGCGTTAATAACATCTACTTCTTCTCCCCACCCCCAGCGATGGATAAATAGCGAAACAGACCGAGTTCTATAGCCTTGGATGACATCTGGCATACCGCAGAATGAAATGGCAAACTACTGCGGGAAAAAAACTGCCTCGTCAGTCATGTATCGAGAGATACATGATCGCCTAAACGTGTATCACGCATGGCACAAGAGGAGAGAAATTAATATATATATATATATATGTGGCATTTTACGATAAAATGTGTGACATACATGTAAGTACGCCACAACCTATTCGGCTAAATATCCATTCGATTAGATGACCGTCGGTCAAATATCCGTTGGCCAAATATCTGTCGACCAAATATCCGTCGGCCAAATGACCGTTGGCCTAAATATCCGTCGGCTAATTGTCCGTCGGCGATCTGACCGTCGGTCAAATATCCGTCGGCTAAATATGTCCGTCTGCCTAAATTTCCGTCGTCCAAATATCCGTCGGCCTAAATATCCGTCGGCCATCTGTCCGTCCGTCGGTCAAATATCTGTCGGCCAAATATCCGTCGGGCTAAATTTCCGTCGTCCAAATATCCGTCGGCCTAAATATCCGTCGGCCATATGTCCGTCGGCCAAATGTCTGTCGACCTAAATTTCCGTCCGCCATATGTTCGTCGGCCTAAATTTCCGTCGATAAGTACCGGGGTAAGTCAAAAATTATCCACACTTTGGTTATAACTTAATCATCATCTTACATTAATATATGAAGTAAAATGTACAATATACAGAATAGATTAAAAATACAGTAAATAAATATA
Source organism: Acanthosepion lycidas (assembly GCA_963932145.1). Taxonomy (NCBI): domain Eukaryota; kingdom Metazoa; phylum Mollusca; class Cephalopoda; order Sepiida; family Sepiidae; genus Acanthosepion; species Acanthosepion lycidas. The sequence goes on along the minus strand of OZ010604.1, from coordinate 70,626,240 downwards.
AATATATGTAGCACATTACGATAAAGAGTGTGACATACATGTTACATTCGGTTAGATTCCATCGGTTAAATGTTCGAGTACCTCCCAAAATTGTTTGATGCAGTACTCTCTCGCAAAGACTGTTACAATACAAATATGTTTAAATAGCCCGCAAAATGTTGATAAGCTGTAAAAAAGAAAACAAAATTCAATTAATGTAACCATTGAGTTTCCTACGATACAAGATCTTTCCCGAACACATTCAGGCAATATTCTTCATTTATCCACAATGTTCTTTCAGATGGCAGTCATAGCTCTTCACAGCATTCTTTATTTTTATTTGCTCTAATTCTTTTATTGTTTACCATTTCTTTATTCACTTGCTATGTCACTATTCATATAAACTGCTGTTATTTATCCTACATTTCCTAATAATATTCATTTCCTATTTCCTTTTACGCCTCTCTAACAACCACATTCAGAAATCCTTTCCGTCCTGGATATGACGATAAACTACATTCGCCTCTTAGGTAAGACGTCCAACAGCAATGCCTCTAATCAGGTGGTTTTGAAGAGCGTGGAACCACCTTTTAATTGCTGGTGTTTCTAGGTCTACCCTGACATGGGGTGGTAGCACTTGTTAAGGTCCCAGCTATGGGCAAATAATTAACACCCAAACTTGTGTAAAAATAGGTTTTAACATCAGAAATACTTTGTAATAAATATATTAACACCAGTAATAAGTGTTGAAGGAAAAATTATTATCAACAATACTTAATACTAGTGGACACAGAGAATCCCCAATATGCTCTACAAGCCAAGAGAAATTTACGTGCTGACCTGCCTTCACATGGGCCACACCTACATCAACCACCATTATTTACTAGAGGGCAGAGAATCCCCGATATGCACTACATGCCAAGAGAATTTTACATGTACTGTTAGAGTTTGTAGATTTTGATCTAGTGCGAACAAAATTTTACCAAAGGAGTAATTTAAAAAAAAATCTTTTTACGAAAATAAAACTATCCAAGATTTCCTAAAAGAAGTTGGATTGTACTCAAAAATTTGAGTAATTGAAAAATGGTTCAAATATCTATCTATCTATCTATCTATCTATATATATATATATATATATATATATATATATATATACATATGTATACACACCTTTTTTTAGCAAACTATCGCTATGAATCTATTTAAAAAATTTTGATGGCATCAAATGACCCACTGATGTTTTGCTATGCTATAAAACAAAACAACCAACCAAAAAATATGAGTAATTGAAAAATGGTTCATATATATATGTATACATACACACATTTTTTTACCAAACTATCGCTATGAATCTATTTCATAAAATTTTGTTGGCATTAAATGACCCACTGAGGTTTTGATATGCCATAAAACAAAACAGAAATTCTTTAACTTGATTTATTTATTTTCTACGGGTTATCAATCTTTTGTAGCTTATTTAAATCCAGAAAATATTTTTAGATTATAATAATGTTTTGTTTTTTTTTGTTATAATAATGATTTAGTGATGCAAGTCCTGCTAATTTACCCATAGCAGAGGGTAGAAGAGGTGGATTCATATATTTACAAAGTTTATTTCTACGTAAGTGAATATACCGAATCCAAATGGAATTGGAACTCGGCACTCCGATTAACAATTCCGAACTTTTATCCAACAAACCTACCGCAAGCTTATAAGTTACACGTTAACTATTAGGGCGTAATAATGTCGTTTTTTGACGTATTTTTAACGTCAAAAAACGACATTATTACGTCATTATTTTGCACCAACCTAATAGATTACTTATTATTTTCACTTCTTATCATGCCTTCAGTACATCTTGTGAGTGTTAGATTATCCAGACCTTCTTTTCTCTTCTTTGTGTGGAAATGGGTTAGTATTCACTGGCATATAAGTGAATGGGTATTGCATAGCAATTCGGTACTCACTCCTTTATTTCTATCATTCTTCTCTCTCAAAATAATTGGTATCTTGCATGCTTATTCCAAGAGAAGCTTTTGGTTTTATGTGACAAGCCATTTCAACACGTGGACGATCATGATTTTCCCAAAAATGTCTTCGCATTCTTGTTGTAAGAAATTGTTTGTTCTTTTGTTATAAGGAGAGTCCGACAACGATACTAGCAATACTAAACGTTCTTTATTTACCTCTTAATAAAGCAAGTACTTGGGACTCCAGGTCTCCTCTGCTTGCCAGCCACAAGAGACATTGCTCGGCAACAAAGGTATTTAGACGCACGCCCACACGAAAAAGAATACGATACAAGGTCGTTGAAATCTGGCTTTGTCAGCATTCTCACTCTTTTTCTTTTTTTTTTTTTTTTTTGATCTTTTTACTTTTTGTTCTTCTTCTTTACATTAGGAAGAACGGCTTGGAAACTCTGTTACTCACAAGACGGCTTGAGGGACAGAGGAAATCAATGCATAAAATACTTGAGCTTCATAAAATGGATAGCAGAATAGGGTTTAGAAATAACAAAAAGACAGAATTTATTTAGAGCTGCAAAAGACAGGAAATTGAGGGGAGCCACGATCGTCTACTCCCTGATGATATACGTCACATAAAGAGAGAGAGGGAGAGAGAGAGAGAGAGAGTAGCATTTGTAGTCACAATTTCTGAAACCTTTTCCTGATTTCCCATAATTCTTATGTTATTTTACATTTTTTGTATGTCAAAGTCTTTAAATTACTTCGAAGATTTTTAATTCCTCAAATCGTGTGTTATAAATGATTCAATGTCCTTTGTCTTCATTTTGCAAATAACTTTGTTGTCAAATTCTTCCTTGATGCTTATTTATTTTAATTAAATTTTCGCTTTTTAATTATATTTATGGATTTTTTTACTTCTTAGGCTAATCTTCTATAATTACATCTCTCTCTCTCTCTCTCACTCTCTCTCTCTCTAATTCTTTCTTTTCTACTCCTTCATTTGTTTTCTTGTTTTCTTTCTTTCTTTCTTTCATTCTTTCATTCGTTCGTTCGTTTTTTCTTTCTTTCTTTCTTTCTTTCTTTCTTTCTTTCTTTGTCAGTTTGCTCTGTATTTCTTTATTTGTAATTTATGTCTTCCTTTTTCACGAATAATTTTCGCCATTTTTATATTTGTCTATTTTTATATTTTCTTTCTTTCTTTCTTTCTTTCTTTCTTTCTCAGTTTACACTCTTTCTGACCTTATTCCTTCCGTCTTTCTTTCTTTCTTTCTTTCTTTCTTTCTCGTTCTCTATTTGCCTCACTTTTTGGTTATTTTTCTTAGTTTTTTTCTTTCAAATCGGATAATTTAATTCAATATTCCTCGTTTTTTCTTTTCTTTTCTTTTCTACTCTTTTCTTTTCTTTTCTTTTCTACTCTTTTCTTTTCTTTATGCCCTTTCTTTCTTTTTTTGTCATTTTTTAAAAAAGTTTTTTCTGTAGTTATTTCCAGGAAAATCGATCAAAAGGCCAATTAATCAAATTTCGTAAAAACAAAATAGTATCGACTTCAAGTCGCAAATGGGCGACAATTTTCTTGAAGACAGGCGCAGCTTAAGACCGCCTGAAGCAACCAGAACAACATTAATAATAATACTAATGACAATAATAAAAGTAAATATTGAATTAATAAAAGTTGGAATAATATTAAAATTTAATCATAATTACTATCATAAAAAATTGATAAAATTTGCGTTTCACCATTCTCTATCTCAGACGATATTTGCTTAATATTGTTATGGATTTTCATTGTTTGCTTCTTTGAGTAATTTTTGTTATCATTGTCCGGTTTTGTTTTCCACGCAAACTCAATAGTCTGTGGCAAAAGACAAGCGTAAAGTTTCAACATGTTTCTTTTAATTATCCTATCAACTGCAGGGCATACAGACACGTTTTTCTTGGTATTATGAGCTTAATATAATATTTAATAATGTAGAGTAGTTTTTTTCTCATATATACAGACACGAACAGAAGCGTATCTGTTGTTTCAAGTAATTACATTGCCAAGATATATTGCTACCTTCTAAATACAAAGACGGAAGATTCGAAATAATGTAAGCAGTTATAGACTCACCTTTGTTCGTGAAATAATGGTAAAACGATTAATATATCCACCCACCAGCGTGGTCTGACCGTCATCGTCGGCATCTGTCCGTCTCTGGAGACGATGGAGTAGCGCTGTAGATGCTAGACGATGGAGTTACATTGCCTCTGCGTGTTGTGCCGATGTCTTGCGACGTCGCTGGAGTGTCCTCTCCAGTGCGCTACGAGCCTGGGCGGGATGCATGGAGAACTAGGGCTACCCGGACGTCTAGTTCCCCCTGTCGGCTTTGCTGGCAGAGTCCAAAGGAGAGGATGAACCAATACAGTTTGGTACCAGCGCGGCTGCAGGAGTTGCCGGAAGGTTACACAAAATGCCGTCCATCCACCTTAGGGGCTCCACTCCGGATTAGTGTAGGGTTTACTCCTTAGCCTTTTCTTCTTCCCAAGATTTCCACAAGGCAGTGGAGCAATTTGACCCATAGCTGGGGTTTGGTTCATGGGCACTAGGGCGTGTTCACACACCGGTGGGCCTGCATGCCACATGTTTTGCCCGAGTCCGCAAGGTGCTCGGTTGACATGTGTCGCCACGAGGAGGCACTACATAGGGCTTGCTGATGGAGAAGCTATATACTGGCAGGGGAAGACTTACGCTGACCAAATCAGGTAAAAAATTGGTTTTATCAAAACAAACGTAACTCGTAAACAGTATTAAACATACCGATCAACTAAATACACACGGTGGGGTAATGGATAGCAGCTCGGATTGAAGAATCGGAGAGCCGAGATTGAATTCTATTACATCCACTTACGTGCTAATACCCTAGGGAAAGGTATAAATCCTCTTCTCCCCTCCAGCTATGGGTAAATAGCAGGACAGATCCGGTTCTATAGCTTTGGATGGCAAATAGTCTACCGTAGAAAGAAATGGCAACCTACTGCAGGAAAAAAATCTGCTTCGTTTATCACGCATGGCACATAAGTAAAACAGAAATACGCGTCGCTATGGACTGATTCGGATTCGATCCTAGAACTTATATAATAAAGAAACCATCCAATATTTCCGCTAAGGTCTTTGGTACCTGCACCTACCTCTTCGGGATTTTCGAATTGACAACGCAGTTTCTATGGATTTACTAGACAACTGAAATCTTATATATAGAGAGAGGAATAGGTGAATTCGAATTTCAGGCGTAATGCATTCACTTTTCCACAAATATGGCTCGTAAAAGTAGAAATACAGTTTTTCTCCCCCGAGGCTATGGCTATGGAGTTCTGGTGATTTTGATAGCGGTCAATGAAGGAAATGGATGGCAGCGTCTAGAATAAACGTGGGTAAATACAATGGGAAAATATTCCACAATCTTTGCCCGGATGTTAGAGCAATTAACGGAGTCTAAAGAAAACAGATTTTGGAGAGGTGTGATCATTTACGGCCTGAGGGGACATGCCATTAAAAATCGAATATCTCAAATAATAATTTGGAAAAAGGTAAAATATACGCATATTGAGATTTATGCATTTTAAATCACAATTTTTTAATCTCATTATTTCATACCATTCTCCCATCTCTCTTTCTCTCTGTCTCTCTTTCTCTCTGCCTGTCTCTTTCTCTCTCTCTCTCTCTCTCTCTCTACCACCACTAATACCGCACATACAGAATAATATATATATATATATATATATATATATATATATATATTATTTTGTATGTGCGCCTGTACCACTAATACCGCACATACAGAATAATATATATATATATATATATATATATATATATATATATATATATATATTATTTTGTATGTGCGTCTGTACCACTAATACCGCACATACAGAATAATATATATATATATATATATATATATATATATATATATATATATATATATATATATATATATATATTATTTTGTATGTGCGCCTGTACCACTAATACCGCACATACAGAATAATATATATATATATATATATATATATATATATATATATATTATTTTGTATGTGCGTCTGTACCACTAATACCGCACATACAGAATAATATATATATATATATATATATATATATATATATATATATATATATATATATATATATATATATTATTTTGCATGTGCGGTATTAATGGTTTGGTTTAGTTTGGCTTGGTTTGGTTTAGTTTACGGTATATCAAACCCAATGTTTTATTTACTGCCGACAACATTTTTATTGCTGGCAATATATTTTTAATCTATCTATCTATCTATCTATCTATCTATCTATCTATCTATCTATCTATCCAAATAACTCAGTATATATTGGTGTGGTTTGTTTTTTTTTACGGCAAATCAGCCTCAATGGGTTATTTATTACTGATAATTTTTTTTCAAAATTGTATTGCTGATAATATTTTTTTCCTCAAAAATATATTGCTGGTAATAACGTATTGCTGGTAATATATTTTCCCTCAAAAATGTATTGTTGATATTAGAACATATTTTTAAACTTACATAGTGTTTTGACTCCTGTTTGGTGGTTAACTATTTGCCCATACCTGGGAGCCTAACAGGTGCTACAACCCAGGGTTAGGGTGAACTTGAGAACGGCAGCAATTAAGGTTCCATGCTTCTCAAAACCTCTTGATCAGAGGCTTTGCTTTTGGACTTAGTTTATCGTCTTACCCAGGATGCGGATGTAGTTTATCGACACACCCAGGATTGAGTATATAGTGGAAAGCGCTCAATATCAGTGATAGAGCTAACATTTTCAGTTGTATGGATATTAGTTTCTGGGTTTCACGCTTTTGCGATCATCAGGCAAACAGTTTGTTCGGATGAGACTCTCATACATACATAGACACACACGCATACAGGAAATAAAAATCGCTACACATAAAATGCCACGGTCCCGACACCGAAATAGGATTAAAATGTCCAATATATATATATATATATATATATATATATATATATATATATATATATATATTTATATATATGTATATATATATATATATATATGTGTATATATATAAAAATATGTATCCACAGAACATCAGAATAGATTTAAATAACAGGGACGCCATTTTATTAATCATCTCGTTTAAAAATTAAATTTATTGATTGTTTTAATTATATTTTCAATAAATTTAATTTTAAACGAGCTCGGACTGTTCTTCCCTTTTAGTAAATATTTCAATATATGTGTCCTCTTTATACTAATAAATAATCTGCCAACGTGTTACCTATGAATAAGTGTTGGCCGAAAAATATCCCAGGTGCTGTATGTCTATAAAACAAAAAGTTTGATTAATATAATGGCGTCCCTGTTTATATATATATATATATATATATATATATATATATATATATATATATATATATATATATATATAATTATTTATTTGAAAATATGATTCCATCGCTACATAAGAGTTGTCATGTTTCAAAACAAGAGCCGAAAACTTCAATATAATTATTTGAATTAAATTGAATTAAAGTACTAAGCTCTGTTCCATCTTCAAGCGAAATTTTTACTGGAATTTTAAATAAATAATTATATTTATGCGCTACTTTTGTATCCTATTGCCTCAAGCCAGGTCCCAAACCCGACTGATTTGGCATTATTCAGTGATTTTTCCCCTAACCTCTCAGCTGCCGGCAGAGAGAAATATGAATTTTTACGTATTTATTTTTGAATAAACATCCCAGTGACTCAATGTGCTCGATTCATAGAAGTCACTGTTTACAAATTCGCGCTTGTCCCCTCAGGTGCTGGACTGAAATTTATTTTTCGGTTTTTTTCATATATTGAAGAATGAGATAGTAGCTCTACTTATATCGAACAATGTCATAGAAAGCGTATTTATATTGATTATATAAGAGATAGATAGATAGATAGATAGATAGATAGATATATAGATAGATAGAAATCAAGCTAGATAATATGAACAAACTGAGATAGATAGATAGATAGATAGATAGATAGATAGATAGATAGATAATGTAGAAATCAAGATAGATAATGTGAACAAACTTGGATAGATAGATAGATAGATAGATAGATAGATAGATAGATAATGTAGAAATCAAGATAGATAATATGAACAAACTGGGAGAGATAGATAGATAGATAGATAGATGCCTTCCTATCTGTCTATGTCCATCTATTCCTATCTCTCTAATCTAACTGGCATAGCGAACATGATTTTAATTAAAAAATTTTTAATTAATGAATCCTCATGAGATGACAGTTTAAACGTTTATTGTATTTTTTGCTAATTTCGAAAAAGTTATTGTAAATCCGGATCAAAATTGACGATAACCTGTCCAAAGTCATTCTATTTTCAAGAGAGTATATCTAAATTAATGTGCGTCTAAGACATATAATAATATATTCGTCTACAATAGCTTTTATGTATGCTGAAAACCATAGAAATGAACCCAGTTTTACGATGCATATATACACTCGATTCTCACGTTGCACGGGGGGGGGGTTACATTCCAGTGATTACCGCGCAAAATAAAACCGGTTACATATGAAAATTAGAGATAGGTTTCCATCCAAATTTATCTAATAAAACATGTTAATTTTCATATACAAATAAATTGATTTTTTCATTTATTTATACTTACATATATATATACATATATATATATATATATATATATATATATATATATATATATATATATATATGTGTGTGTGTGTGTGTGTGTATGTGTGTATATATATATATATATATATATATATATATATATATATATATATATATATATATATATATAGGTGAACATAGTAGTCAACCCTCAGAGGCGACAGAATGCTTCATGCTGAACGCAATCGTCAGGCCGCTTGACGATTGTGCCCAGCATGAAACAGCCTATCGCCTCTCAGTTTTGACACAATGTTCACTTTTATATTTACATACGCTCTATCTCTGGTATTGAGCGCTTTATCCCATAATATAGCACACCTTAAAACTATATTTCTTAATATATATATATATATATATATATATATATATATATATATATATGAGCGTCAATCAGCTCATTTCCTAGGAACCAACAGCCAGACACCAGCACATATGATTTGATTATAGTGGTGAAGGATTTGTGCAAAACCAACCACACTTTTTGAAGATCCGAATTGAGAGGCCTGGCGCACAAGGTGCCACAAGTCCACAAACAATACTTCGCAGGTTTTGGATTCGGAGTTGTCCTTCTTCTACAAGGAATATATATATATATATATATATATATATATATATATATATATATATATATATATATATATATATATATATATATAATGAATGACAGAATGATTATGTTTATATATATATATATATATATATATATATATATATATATATATATATATATATATATAATCATTCTGTCATTCAGTGTCACTACTGAACAGTAAATGTGTCCATTTTCTGGTGTTTTTCGGTGGCGCAAAATAACTCTCGTCACTGGAAATATTTAATGGTGATATATCTTGTGTTTCTTTTGCTTCATTGGTTTTTGAATACGAATTAAATTATCAGACGCTGTGATTTTTTTTGTCAATTCTTTATATGATTCTTCATAACATGCCATACTCATTTTCATATCAAGTTGGAATTGCACACTCAGCTCGTTCATGCTAGACACAATCGTCAGGCGGCCTGACGATTGTGTCTAGCATGAAAGGGCCTGTCGCCTCTGAGTGTTGACATCAATGTTCATTTTTATATTTATATTTACATACTCTCTATCTCTGATATTGAGCACTTCATCCCATAAATAAACCACACCTTAAAACTATATTTCTTCATATATATATATATATATATATATATATATTTATATATATATATATGTGTGTGTGTGTGTGTGTGTGTGTGTGTGTGTGTGAGAGAGAGAGAGATTGCAAAAGAAAATTTCGCTTGTAGATGGAACAGAGCTTACTTTAATTCAATTTAATTCAAATAATTATATTGAAGTTTTCGGCTCTTGTTTTGAAACATAAGAACTCTTATGTTGCATGTTGGAATCATATTTTTAAATAAATAATTATATATATATATATATATATAATGTGTATATATTGTTAACACTCTCATTGCGGACGGTAAAATAAGGAGATGCTGAACCTCTAGAGACACGCATGGCTCACACGAGGCCAGCAGGTGTTTTGCAAACTTTTAAATTCATGGAAGATGTGGTTCTAACATTGTATAGATGAGAAGTACGGCAGGTTGCAATTTCTGTAGCCCTGACGCTTTGTTATATATGTTCCGTGTCCTTCTCTGTATCCTTTCCTCAAACACACTCGATCCTCTGTAACCCCTTGCATGCTAGTGGCACTCACACCTTACTTGGGATCAATTGCCTTTAAAAAAAAGTCATTGAATTGAACACCCTGAGGCGACAAACTCTTTCATGCTGAGCGTAATCATTACGATGGTGTGACAATTCGGTTAAGCATGAAACGGACTGTCGCCTCTGGATTTTGAGTTTAATGTCCACCTTTATATATTTATATATATATATATATATATATATATATATATATATATATATATATATATATATACACGCATATATATACATATATATATACACGCACACACACACACAAACACACATATATATATATCTATCAAAGTGGACATTAATCTCAGTCGGTTTCATGCTTAATTGAATCGTCATACCATGGCTAATGTGTGAGTGTGTGTGTGTAAAAAGACAATGGGAAAAAAACTATTTATAGTCGATGCGTTTCGTCTTCTGAGGGATTTGTCAGGGCAAATCAAGTGCCTTGAAAAAGTCACACCGATGAAAAAACGCGTCAGTTTAGCATAGTTTTTCAACTTGTCTTTTTCATCTATTTTGTTCCTTCACAGATAGTCTCTGGCTGCAAATGAATTTACACACACACACACATATACAAGGTGTCCATAAAGTTAGTTTGCACTTTAAAAAATTTATAACTTCATTTCTATTTGCGATAGAAATGATTTGTAAAAAGGATTAGAAAGAAGTAAATTTATCGTTTTTAAGGTTTTATTGAAATTTTATTTGAGTTTCCACATGTCCTCCATCATTAGCAATACAAAGGGTAATACGATTTTGCAGTTCACGGAAAACATTTACCAACTGATTTCCAGTAATGCCTGAAATCACATTAGTTATTTTAGCTATACTTAAAACTAGGTACATTGAACTTTATAACATTTTTACAGATTATTTCTATCTCAAATACAAATAAAGTTATACAGTTTTTCAAGTGCTAACGAACTTTATTGACCCCCTGTACACACACACACACACACACACATATATATATATATATATATATATATATATATATATATATATATATATATATATGGTAAAGAACAAATTGGAACCGTTTATCAATTCTAAAATGTTTTACTTCTATTAAAGTTTTATCAGAGGAATGAAAGTAAAACCTATTAGATTGGTAAGCGTTTCTTATTTGTACTTCATCTTATCTTTCTAGCGGTTTCCGATATATATTTGATCCCATCGAATCTCTCTCTCTCTCTCTCTTTATCTCTCTCTCTCTCTATATATATGTATATATAAATATATATATATATATATATATATATATATATATATATATATATATATATATATATGTCGATCTATCATGTATATATATACATACATACATACATCTATATATACATCTATATATATATATATATATATATATATATATATATATATATATATATATATATATATATATATGTACGTGTGTGTCTGTGCGTTTACGTGTGGGAGTTTGAAGATTTTGTTCCAGAATGAAACAGAACGTCGCCAGTCGGTGTTGACCTCAGTGTCGATATGTTATTTCAAGAAGGTATCCAGTCGACAATCAACAGTTATTAAGATGCATGGCCACACAAGAAATAAAAAATTAAAAAAAACTGAAAATTTATTGCAGACTATCGGCTGTGTATGGAACCTATCTTCAAATTGAATCTAATTTTATTAATATACACTGATAAAGAATGAGACTTTTATATATTTTTTTTTAGAATAGAA
>OZ010604.1:70549168-70609168 GCA_963932145.1 Acanthosepion lycidas | reverse complement strand
CACTCGCTCCATGATATCTTTAGCATCCGTCGTTGTCTCTAGTCATTTCTTCATCTTTGAGGAGACTGTCTAACATTTGCTGCCGTAAATGAGGACAGATATCACGTATCAGCTCAGTACTCTTTTCTTTGTTACCATATAAATCGTCCTGTTTCGTAATACTCTGCCTAGCTTTTGGAATGCGTCCTTGGCCATCCCAATACGTCTACGGATCTCAGTGTCGCATTTACCGTCCTCTGTCAAAACATTTTCCAAATATTTAAATTTCCGCACCTGCTTGATTTTAGTGTCCCCGACCTGTAAATCGCATTTCGATCTCTTCCTTTTACTGATGACCATGATTTCTGTCTTCTCGTACTATGCATGGTCCCTGAGTTCAAATTCCCGCCTAGTGAGTTCTATTCATTTTTGCCCCTATTCTCCTGGCAAAGTTCTGGATACATCTTCTCTCCCCTTTCCTAGAAATAAGCGAAATACAAGGGTAGATTGGCTTTCCAGCCTTGCAAGTCGGTCAGATTGAGCTAAAGAAAACACTAGATTTCGAAAAGCAAAGCGAAAGCAAGAGGAAACAATTTCACAAAAAAAAAGCAAGTGATATTCACAGATATCAAATAGAATGATGCTGTGGAGAGTCATGATCCTGTACGTCTAAAAGTGATCGACATTTTACAAAATGCTCTGAGTAGGTATAAACAGCTTCGATTGGAATAGGAAATCGTTCTAACGACTGCCTTTTTCATGCTGACAAATGTTATTTTGCTTTTCATCCCCTAAAATCAATCGTATCTCCATAAAAAAAGAATTGTTTTTTCTTACACACTGTTAAATATGGAGTCTAATATATCTTGCATGGAGCAAAGCAGTAAGAGCGATGCTATTTTCTCTCCTTTGTAGTTATATTACTGTCTGTTAAAAACATGAATGGCGAAGCAACTCAAAGATAGTAGAAAAGAAAATGGCGGTAACAAATTTCTCAATAGCAGACCCAACGTCAGTAAAGTGTCTTATTAAGAACTGTGGCAGAATGTCGTACATAAGATATCTGCTTCGTTGAGCGGTACATTTATTTCTTAGCATTTTTATTCTGGCACGCCTATAGCCTGGCGATAAGGTTCGCTGTTTCGGATGGTCGCTCTTTCGATTCGCGCGCTTTCGTGTGAATAGCTCTTAGATTTCTTCGTTTCATTCATTGATTTACGAACTCTCGTTTTCCTTCTTGTGTTTGTTCAGGTCCGACTGGGTTAGTTTTTTTTTTTTCTTTTTCTTTTCTTTCACGTCCTCGCGCTGTCAGTCAATGTGCCACACGAATGGTCAAAGATACGGAAAATAGGAAATAAATGAACGAATGAATATATAACTAAAAGAATATAAAATCCCCCCTATAATCAGAAACGAGCAACCTTAACTTTGAAAAATATCCAGACGTAACCATCAGAAATTTGTATCAATAAAGGCCGAGCGAAATACTTTTGGGCTGAGATACAAAGCAAATAAATGTCCATATAAAAATTGTTCTAAGATGTGGACATTAATGCTCATTGTGAGCCATGTAGAAGAAAACACACGCATAGCCACACATACCGTGTGAATTTTTATGCGTTTGACTCGAGAAGATAGTCAACAACCGCGTATTTTATTAATGCATTTGAACTTCAATTAATGATTTCTACTTTCTCATTTTAAACAAACACACACACAAACTCACAAGCACACATACACACAAACACTGATATATATATATATATATATATATATATATATATATAATTATTTATTTTAAAAAATTATAACATAAATATGTCATAAAATCACTACAAAAATAGCCATTTTGTTTCAACACCGGTGTCTTATCAAGTGACGATGTTGAATGTAAAATAAATGGTTTTAAAAGTTTCAAATTAATTAACGATCGTTCGCAAGGGGAAAACGTTGTTACAACAAAGGATCGTTAATTAATTTGAAACTTTTAAAACCATTTATTTTACATTCAACATCGTCACTTGATACGACACCGGAGGTGTTGAAACAAAATGGCTATTTTTGTAGTGATTTTATAACATTTTTATGTTATAATTTTTTTTAAATAAATAATTATATCTGTTCTACTCTGTATTGAGCACTCTTTTAAGAATAGTAATTTTTGGTTATTGCAATTAATTCCGTATACACCAAATATATACTCTTATATATATATATATATATATATATATATATATATATATATATATATATATATATATATTATTTTCACACCATCTGCCCTGACGAGCTATTTTCACTGATGCCCCAACTGCATGAATTTAAGCGTGCTACTAAGTTGACATTTCGGCTCCAGCCTTTCACTGTCAAAATTGTTAAATATAAGGGCCGCTTCTACTCCAAAATCTTCTTCTCTCGCACTTCCCTACAGTGGAACTTCCTTCCTCTTACTTGCTTCCCTGATAGCTATAATCTTCAAATATTCAAATGTAATGTCAATCAACATCTTCTGATGCCTTGATTTTGATCCTTGTCCTTCTCTTTATTCCTTTCCTCTATCCTCTTGCTCTCACTCTCGCTAACCCCTTGCGTGCTAGTGGCACTTCCGCTTTGCTTGGGGTGAAATGCTTTTAAAAAATCACTTGAACACATATCAAACGGAAGAAATAATTCAAATCGGTTGCATATGTAACATGAAGGGAAAATGATATGATCAAGATGACGATTTCTCACTCTACTTTAGACAAAAGGTCAGGAAGGAAATTCCCATGAATAATAGAAAGGAATATCGAAAGATTCCTGTATGGAAACGGGTAGTCATATCATTATCATTAGTACGTTCTCTTATCTCTAAACTTTTTATGTCGCTTAAAATTATCCCTAGCACTATTCTCATCATTGGTATTTGTATGTTTTCTGAGCTTGTTCTCAAGTGCCTACCAATATCTCAACTCACCAAAATGCGATACAATCTCTATATATAAAATAGAAGGTTGTCTGTGTGTCTATCTGTCTGTTTGTCTGTCTGTCTGATACCTTTTCACTCGAGATCCATCCAACCGATTTTGAACAAACTTGGTACATTTATTGTAATATGTAAGAGATAGGTTCTTTTTTTTTTAAATCAATAATCGATAAAACCGTTCAAAAATCAGTAAATTCAACTTTTTTCCTCCGATTTCGTTCAAACTCTGTACGTAGGTTACTTACATCATGACGAGCTTGACGATTGAATTCAATGTTCACTTTTATATTCATAATATTTATATATATATATATATATATATATATATATATATATATATATTAAGCATTTTACCTCAAGCAAAGTTACAGAGTGTGAGGACAACAGTAAAAAAATAAAGAGATGTGTTTGAAGGAAGGATACAGAGAAGGGTGTGGATCAGGATCAAGGCATCAAAAGATGTCGATTGATATTACATTTGAATATTTGAAAATTATAGCTACCAGGGAAGCAACTAAGAGGAAGGAAGTTCTACCGTCAGAATGTGCGAGAGAAGATGCCGTTGGAGTAGAAGAGGCGATTACGTTTAACTGTATCGACAGTGAAAGGGTGGGACTGAGATAAAAACCGAGCAGTACGCTTAAATTCATGCAGTTGGGATACCAATGAAAGTAGCTCGTTAGAGCAGTTGCCATGAAAATATCTGTAGAAAAGACAGAGGGAAGCCACATCACGTCTGTGAGAAAGTTACTGTTGACGAGATCCCAGATCAGGGCCTGTTTCATTGCATATCTATTTCTGTATTCTGTCTAGGACCTCGAAATGAATAGCGTGTTCACCAGACCACAAATGGAAACAATATCAATGCAACTATAATTGTTAGATTTGGTGCGGTTTGGTTGGTAATCTTATTTCTGGTTATTTAGTGCCAGTCTATAGGCTCTGATGAAGGATTATCTTCTTTAACATCTAAAGGGTTAATTTGGTTCGAGACATTTTCAATCATAGATCTGAAAATATATATGTATGTAGATGAAAGTTCAGTGATTTCTAAACGAAGTTACCAAAAAAGGGACTATAAGAAAAAATAGAGGTGGGCAAGACATACATGAAGAAGAGAAGATAACAGATGGAGAAAATGGTGGCTTCATTCGTTCCCAATAGATAACGAATAAATATAAAAAAAGAACCAGACAGAAGATGGCAAGATGAGACAGCAGGAATTACTATTTAGCATCTCAGAAGTACATATGTAGGTGTAGATAGATTTTGTAGGTGTAGATAGATTCATCTGTCGCCTGGTTCATAATCCCCACCGGTCTTTTAAACAGGGGTAGATTATTACGTTTTTCCTCCTTAGGGTTGGTTTTCCGTGTCTTTTTAATGTAACTCTTCTTCATATTAGTGGCATTAACCCCTTGATTGGGCTGAATTGCTTTAAATAAAAAAAAGATAATAGCATTGTTATGGAAGACTTTGGAAAACGCCTTTTTCCGGTAGTCGACGGCCAAAATAATGATCATAATGATGATGATGATGTGATGACTACGACGATGACGACGAAGATGATGATGACGACGACGACGATGATGATGATGACGATGACGACGATGATGATGATGACGACGACGACGACGAAGATGATGACGACGACGACGATAATGATGATGACGTCGATGATGATGATGACGTCGATGATGATGACGTCGATGATGGTGATGATGATGAGGAGGAGGATGATGATAATGTAATACTGAATAAATAAATTGCTTCGATGAGAGCTAAAATTAGAAGCAATTTTAATCTCGTCATTATTCGTTCGATTTTCTTTTAGTATTCACAAGAGCGTTGTTTGCAATCATCTACGTGTTTTAATGTCGTGCGCATGCGTGTCGTGTTACACTTAAAATGGACGCTCAATTTACGGTGATTTAAGTCGATAGAGCGTTCTTTCTCTTGAGGCAAAATCATTTTCTTTTTGCTCATGGCTAAGAAACAAAGAGGGAAGATAATATGGCAACCCCGGCCAGTTGATATGTTACAGATGCCCGCACGCCAATCAGCTTTCCTGGTAATTACACCTTTACGGAGATATCTGTTGACTTTTCTTCATTTTTTTTTTTTTAATACACGTCTGCTTTAACATGGCTTGGGAAAACCTGCTTATAGCTTTCATTTTAACATAGAATTTGCCCTGCATATTTTATTGTCTGTATTTTATTGCATTTTTTTAGTTTTACATCATCAATTTACAACGAAAACAAATTAGATTTCTTTTCTTTTTTTTTTTTTTGTTATTTTTAAACAGGACACATTGGAAAGTTAATTTGATACCAGATTTGGTCCAAAAGCTATTTGATTACTTTTGGTCGTAGAGAAGGGCGAGAAATTTGATTGATAAATCCCGAAGAGAAAAGTAGAAATTAATACAAACCATACAATTAATGATTACAGTAAAATAAAAAGCAATATCTACATAACCATACGTATAACGTTATACACATAATAACAACATGGTTTCTGTATAGAAAAAAATGGGTGACAATGTCTACACAGTAAAAAAAACACTGATCGTGTCTACGTCGGACTCAATACGCAAACATCAGCCTGGTTTATACATGATACTATATGCAGACGTTCATCGGCTTTCAACCTGAATCAGTAGGCAATCATCGGCCAGATGTATATCTGAGTGTATACATAAACATCGGACAGGTATATTCTATACATTAATCTATATGAAAACATCCGGTGGGTTTAGTTCTGAGACTATACGCAAACATCTGGTGGATACGTGAATGTATACGCAAACATCTGTCGCTTTTAAACTCGTGTCTATGCGTAAACGACGGCCGCATTTATAGTTTAGTCTATACATAATCAGTCGGTATGGAACACAGAGCAAATATCAGATGGGTTTATTCCTGAATTTCGGCATCAGGCGGATATTAACTGGGACTATATGCAAATATTTGACACGTTTCTGTTTCAATTTATATGCAATCATTGGGTTTATAAGTAAGTTTATACGCAAATATTCGTTGAAGATACATAGGAATATGTACACAAACATCACACGGGTTTCTCATTCATTTTATGTTCCATGTTCTTTCGAGACGTACGCGATCATGGCTCTCCCCCTTCCTCTACACCTTACAGCTCTCAACAAGTTCCTTTCTTCTGCTACCTTCCCCAGATCACGTTTTTCATCCACTTGCTTAAGCTCGCTAATTATATCATGCGCTGTTTTCCCTTGTCTCACTTTCCCCTCTATTCGACTCGTGAGTATCAGATTCTCCAGGCCATCCTTCCTCATATTGTGTCCCAGAAACTTTAGTTGCCTCTTCCTGGTGTTAAGTATAAGACTCCTCCTTGTTTGCAACATTTCATCGTTGCTCACACGCTCGAACTATGATATCCTTATCATCCTTCTGTATAACTATATCTATGTCGCTTCGAGTTTCTTCTTCATCTTTGAGGAAATTGTCCAACATTCGCTGCCGTAAAGAAAGACAGAATGTCACGTAACAGCTCAGTAATCTTTTCTTTGTTACCAAAGAAATCTTCCTGTCTTGCAATACTCTTCCCAGGTTTTGGAATGTGTCCTTGGTCATCCAAATAAATCTACGGATCTCAGTGTCGCACTTACGGTCTTCTGTCAAGACGCTTCCCATGTATTTAACACGGTTCGCTTTATGGATGATAACGAATGCAAAAATTAGTTGAGTTGATACGTAAGTGCGGACTCACGCAAACATTGGTCACCTTTATGCCATAGTCCACACGGAAGTATTGGGCAGTTATCCAGGGATATTTTTGTAATTATTGGTCGAATTTTCTTTATTTTTTGTTTCCCGGACGATTACCATGATTTCTAGTAAAATTTGAATGTACATCATTCTACGTCTAATATGTCATGGTTTTCATAAGACATTGTCGGTAAGTATTTGTTGATGATATTTCGACAATCTGTATATATATATATATATATATATATATATATATATATATATATATATATATATAACTTATATTAACATTACTAATCTACTTTTTGTATGAATGATTCATGTAATATAAATTGAACTGCGGGACATATTTGATATATATATATATATATATATATATATATATATGCAGCACCTATGCAGCACCTATTATATATATATATATATATATATATATATATATATATATATATATATATATATATGTATCAAATATGTGCTGCAGTTCAATTTATATTGCATGAATCATTCATACAAAAAGTAGATTAGTAAAGTTAATGATATAAATGGCGAAAAACATCTTCGCCAACAATTTTAAAGTTGCATTAACCTACAAACCACTCGATGAATGTTATGATCCTTGTTTTTAATAACTATAAGCTGTATAAGGTCTTTTTTTTTAATATGCATGTACTGTCGGCTGTATATTCAGTCATCCTCAGGCATGGAAATTATAATATAAATAGTTATACTAGCTTGGAAAAAACTTAGATAATTTGGCTTGTCATTGAACCAACCACTGCCCAAGGGAAAATAAGGGAGAAAAAAGTAAGAACTAATACCATGAAATTGAGGCAAAAACGATCGTTCAGAATTCAAGCTCAGAGTCCAAAGAAAAAAACCTCCAAAACAAGTAAACCAAAAGTTACTACGTAAAGTGCTCAATGCACTAAGTAGAGCAAACCTAAATATGATTCTAAAGAGCCAGGTAAACCAGGTATTTTTTTTTGTCTCATGGTCATGGTTGTTTTTATGTTGTGAGCTATATATATTCTTTGCCTTGTTAACCGGTTGACAATGACGATCCGTATAGGTGAAACCTAGCTAGGTCTACCCGGCTGTTTAGGTTTATATATATATATATATATATATATATATATATATATATATATATATATATATGTATATTGTATATTTAGGCAGCAATCCTTTCTTTATGCATGTTTCATTAAAAAAGACAGACAAGGTACTCCGGTTAAGCTTTTTATTCAATGTTTCTTGTGTTCTGACAAGAGCTTTCTTTTCTGGACAAAGGATGTGTAAGAACTGTCCAAATGTTTTATATTTCCGAGCGCTTTCAGCTATACCTTTAGCCATTATCAAGGATGATTCGATTTTTCAGCTTCATTGAGTGAGTGCGCTCTGTGTATGTATTAGTGTGTTTTTAATTTCCAAATACGGTTAGAAAATTGTGGCCGTGTTCGCAGTTAATATTGTTAAGAGTTGGTTTTTTCTTTTTTATTATTAAAGGTTCCATTATTTTTAGTCTTTTTTGCAGGTGGATGCAGTTAGTTTATTTGTGTTTTCGACTAGTATGTTCCTAATGGAGTTTGGTAAATTTGTGTGTGTGTTTAATGGGTTCTAATGGGGCTGTGATCGGATATGTTTAACGTGAGACGTCTGGATAAGCATGTGGTTGTGTAACCGATGTAATTATTTGTGAGCTCGGTTTGATCAGGAACACAGTTTGGAATATATATCTCTCTATCTTTGAATATATATATATATATATATATATATATATATATATATATATATATATATATATACATACATATATATATATATATATGTGTGTGTGTGTGTGTGTGTGTATTATGGGAACGAATTTGCACTTGGTTGATAATGCAATTCTGAATCTATTCAATTCCTTTCAATATTTATTGGATATATATATATATATATATATATATATATATATATATATATATATATATATATATATATATATATAATGTATATATATATATATATATATATATATATATATATATATATATAATGTCGGAACCAATTTACACTTTGTTGTCGATTCTGTATCAATTTCGAAAGTCGATAAACTGATGATTTCTTTTGCGCAGTCATTGATCTGTGTCTATGTGGGAAATCTTCAAGTAGAAAAAGAGCTTTGAGGTCGAGAGAAAAACAATGTGCCCAGTTTTTTCAAAGGACAAATTAACAAGCAGTACATAATAAAAAATTGAAATTTGCTTTTGAATGGCAAAACGATAGTATTAGATAATCACTTCAATAAAGAAAATATATCTGTTCACACCGTAAAACTAACATGACATTTGGACTGACATTTCCAGCACCACTTTTTCCATTGTTGTATTACAATAAACATATAAGAATCACGCTAAGTGTTCATATATATATATATATATATATATATATATATATATATATATATATATATATGTGTGTGTGTGTGTGTGTATGTGTAATACATATATAATATATTTATAATATATGCATATATATTATAATATATATATATATATATATATATATATGTGTGTAATACATATATAATATATTTATAATATATGTATATATATTATAATATATATGTGTGTGTGTGTAATACATATATAATATATTTATAATATATGTATATATATTATAATATATATATTGTGTGTGTGTAATACATATATAATATATATATATATATATATATATATATATATATATATATATATATATATATATATATATATATATATATATATGTTGGGTTGGTGCATAATTATCAGGAGTTTTTAAACAATATTTATAATGAAAAAAAACTCAGCATTGTCATATAAAAAGCATGATTATCGAGCATGATTATAGAGCATGATTATCGACAGGCATTTTTATAACACTACAGCAAATTTTATTAACAAGTAACTACAAAAACCCGGGATATGCACAAACCCCATATCATATATATATATATATATATATATATATATATATATATATATATATATATATATATATATATATATTGATTTACATATTCATTTGCTTCTGTATCTAAAAGAACTCTACTTTAAATACTTTTTCAAGGATCTAGATTTTATTCCTTTTTTTTTCCGGTAGTGCAATTTTTCAAATGGCTGTTTACTTTTTGTGGACGCTTCCGAAACTTGCAATTATTCTTAAGGTTTTTCAGAAATTGCAAAATGGGTTGTATAAGAGAGAGAAGAGGGAGAACCCTTTGGGGGAGAGAATTTATATCAGAACAACGAGGAACGAATACAAAGACATATGAAAAATATAGAAAGAATGCCATATTGTTAAAACACGTGGGAACTAAAGATTTGTGAGTGAAAGCATCAGCAGTAAAATGAGATAATAATAAAAAACATGAAAGTGTACTGGAGGAAATCTTTTTTTATGAAGGAGAATTTGAAAATCATAGAATTTCAGAAATCATTTAGCAACAATAACATTTCCAGACCCCAAAAAAATATTGAATGTGAGATCGGAGATTATGACCCGTTGTACACATACTAAAAACGTTACTTTTGAGTTCATATGAAGTGGGATGAAAAGAAAGTATGCATATATTATTTACCCCCATCAATATTTCTAATACACTTGTTTTCCCCTCCCCCTACTTATTTTCTACCACATCTCATACCGCGCTCTTATTTATTTATTTTTAAATAATTCGGCGTTAAAAAATAAAAAAAATAAAGAGTTCATTAAGACAGATCAAAGTCAGCAGTAAATAAATCAGAGTTATTCGTGAAAAAATTAAGAAATAAATAAATCTTCACTAATAACACTGATTTATCTACTGCTGACTTTGATCCGTCTTAATGAAACACCCATATATGCCCGAGTGATTTGGCCTTTTTTTTATTAGCCATTATCCCGGATAATATGATAGAAATAGAATAGCCGAAATCACTCGTATATATAAAACATTTCATTTAATATCAAGTAGAGAAAATACGTGTGCAAGTACAAGAAAATTTGAATAAAATCTTATTCACAGTAACTTTTAATAAAAGTTGTATAAAAGTGGTGGTTACTATCCAAATACACAATATATATATATATATATATATATATATATATATATATATATATATATATGTGTGTGTGTGTGTGTGTGTATTAATTCCATAATCAGAGCATTTAGAGGGAATTATATGATAATATGGATGCTAAGAAATATCTCCGGGCCACATCTACCTCCAGATTAGATAAACGGGCTTTCAAATAGACCGTCTATGTAAATTGAATATACTCCACAGTTTATACAGAGATTCTTGTGATATAACCAAATAAACCAGAGGAGTGATGAGTTCGTAGTTTCTTGTGTTAACGTTTCAAATATGATTTTATTGCGGCCCATCTTTCCACAAAAGCAGTTATTCACATATCAGAAAATTATATATATATATATATATATATATATATATATATATATATATATATATATATATATGGCTATTATGTTTGATCATGAGCCGTTCTAAATTTCTTATAGTGGATTTAGTTTTTGTCTTTATTTTCTCCGAAACTAAAGCAACTATACGAAGCTTAGAACGTCTCATGATCAAACATAATAGATATTCGTTGTTTGTTATATTTAACAATATATGTTTGAATATATATATACGGATTGATATATATATATATATATATATATATATATATATATATATATATAAAAGTGAACATAGAAGTCAACACTTAGAGGCGACAGTCTGTTTCATGCTATAAGTAATCGTCAGGCCAAGTGCTGACTTCTATGTTCACTTTTATATTTACACACGCTCTATCTCTGATATTGAGCACTTTATTCCATAAATATAGCACACCTTAAGACTATATTTCTTTATATATATATATATATATATATATATATATATATATGTATGTATATATATATATATATATATTTAAAGAAAGAAGTAAATCGTAATATTATTGTTATTAATGGTGAAATCACTTCTCTAACAGAACTTAATGAGGTATTGACTTACTCTAAAGTCCTTGAAAAATAAGTTCCTTATATTCTAATTGTTATCAGACGAAAGACACATACCAAGTATTTTCGACAATTTCAAATTGTCATCTTCAGGGGATAATTTTCCCATACATAAGCAAACACTACAACGAAATATTATTATTATTAACATTGTTATTTAATTCTTTGTATAAATAGTTTCTTTATTATATAGAATATAAGATGCAGGGGCTAATACATTTACGACATTAGATTCGAAGCTCAGTAATAATCAGATTTTACTTAAGTCATAAATGATAAATTCCACTTTAACTGATAAACACATAAACAAGAAAATTTGTTTGAATTTGTATTTTTACAAAATTCAAACAAAATTCTCAAACGTATGTTTGTTTGTTTTTATTAATTTGAACAAGAATTCTAGCGCGCGGTATTGCACGCTCCAAAACATATATTTAACTGTCAAGAAATAGCATAACTTAAAAAAAAAAAAACACCTTTCGGTCTACAGATATTTCGTCTGAGTGATTTCGCCATTAATCAATTTCACATTGCTATTTAAATATTTATATAAATTGTCTCTTCATTATATAAAATATAAGCTGAACACTGTAATATATATATATATATATATATATATATATATATATATATATATATATATATATATATATAAAATAAAAAACTCAAACACTAATATTCCATGGTTATAATTTATTACATTGGAATCGTAATATTAGTGTCTGAGCTTTTTATTATATATCATTACTCTGTCCTGGACATTAAGTTCTACCTGGATTCTTTCCTCTTGGAAATTTATATATATATATATATATATATATATATATATATATATATATATATATATATATATGTATATATTAACCACTAATACTATCTCTCTCTCTCTCTCTCTCTCTCTATATATATATATATATATATATATATATATATATATATATATATATATATATATATATAAAATGCCGACCTTTTTGAGAAATGCAAGATTGGTACCATCGAAACGTTCATAATGCAATTAAAATTGCGTTGGGCCGGCCATGTGGTAAGGATGAATCATGATCGCATACCAAAAATACTTTTTTTTACAGAGAACTCCATAATGGCCATAGAAATGTTGGTAGATCTTGCCTCGGGTATACAGATAAACTGAAATGCAACCTTTCTTGCGTCAACATTCTATTCAAGAACTTTGAAAAGGTCACTATGAAGAGATCAGAGTATCGTTCTAGCTGCCATTCTGGAATAGCCATTTTGTTTCGACATTTCTCGTGTCTTATCAAGTGATGGTGTTGCGTGTAGAATAAAGTTTTAAAAGGTTCAAATCAATCAAACAGCCCTCGCAAAAGGGAACGCTGTTACATGAGTTGGAATGACCAATCAAAATACAAGTATATGACAATTCCAAAATTTGACAACGAACTTTGATTATAATAATTATTTAATTGTTTAATATTGGGGTTAGGCTAAAGTAGAATTCATTCTAACTAATATATATTAAATTATAACATAAAATTAAAAATTACCAATTTTAAATTTTAAATTTAATCTATAATAAGTTTAAAATTATAAAGTTATTTCAAGAAACTGAGGAAAAAATACACATGTTTTTCTCTTTATTTTGTTTTTATTGAAATTAAGTTGGAATAAACATTAAGATCTAATGCTGCTCTGAACTTCGTTACAACTTAGATATATTTGAAGCAAGAACATGGACAGAAGAAGATGAAATCTTTCAAAAATTTGAACATTATAGGTTTGCATGAAACTCTATGTCGTGCAATCGACGTTGGATATTATGTGTATTAACTAATATATACTTAATAGTTCTGTTATGCAATACTAAACACTGTATTTATAACACCTGAGAAAGTAATATGTACATGAAATATATGTGTAACGTATATTTTTATTATACCGATATATATATATATATATATATATATATATATATATATATATATATATGAATGCGTATCTCAAGAACAAATGGTCTTAGCTTTATCAGTTATATGGTCTCTTTTTGCCTCGTTTTCATATCGTTCTTTGTTGACTTGCAAATCTGTTGTTTTCGACCATATTGTTGAGAATAGTTTAAACACTAATCGTGATAAATCTTTTTTTTTTTCTTTGTCAATTTTTATCCCGTGCAACATAAGGTGATTAATCTATTCAAATCTGTCAAAACTACCGTCTGTGTAACACCTACAATGAGGAAGATCTATTATACCTCTAATGCATTCATTGTCATGACTTACCGTATTCTATGATACGCAGGAAACTAAACAATAATGCTGGTTGAATTCTAAAATCGAATTCATACACAATATTAGAACAAACAGATTATTCTTTGTATAAAAATTGTTGACGATTAAACAAGGAATTTTGCAGATTAGATTAAGAACATGATTTAGCAAATTTTAATACGGAGTCAGTTGGTTAAATATTGAAAATTGTATAGAAAATAACAGTTAACAGTCATTAATAATGCAAGCGTTACTGCTAGAATATGGCGTATTCTATGTCATCGAAATAAATATGTTTGTAGGGCAAAGGTATAGTTTTATGCTTTCAACTGCAGATATTTTGTACATATTTTTATACTTTAAGGCAAACATATGTTATTTAGATAAGTTTATAGCAGGGGACGTGGTTGGAAGAAGAGGCTAGGTGGATAACTGCTCGGATTGAAGAATCGGCGAGCCGAGTTCGAATTCCAGTCGAATCTATTACATTCACTTCCGTGCTAATACCCTTGGGAAAGGTATGAATCCTCTTCTTCTACCCACATCTATCGGTAAATAACAGGACAGAACAGGTTCTGTAGCCTTGGATAGAAACTGGTCTAGCGCAGAAAGAAATGGAAACATACCGCGGGGTAAAAAAAAAACTCTGCCTCGTCAGTCATGTATTGAAAGATACATGATCGCCTGAGCGTGTATCACGTATGGCACATAACTGACTGTCTGATAGTGTTGTGGCCTGTTTATGGGGCAAAAATAAAAACACGGAAGACTAAGGTAGGTTGAGAAAGTATATTGAAGATATATACAAAACAATAATGTTAGTAATAAGTATATTAGCACCGCGTCTACTACTCCACTTCACTTCACACTTCCTTCTACTATTCGACTCTTGCAGTTTGTATTTATGAGAGAAGGAAGAGTTCATTCTACTGTAAGAGGGTTTACCACAACAGTTAGTTTGTAGATAATAAAATATTTATTCTACTATAAAATGTATTGCTGTTAATTTTATTATAAAATATATTTTTGGTCATCTTACTTATTATAAAACGCAGATTGTGTGTGTGTCTGTCTGTTACGTTTATTTATTGGATCGGATTTTCTACAATTTTCAACCGATTTCAACAAAACTTCACAGGACTACGTAAAATTACCTTGCGGTGGTTCTAACAGCGCCAAAAATTGGAAAAACACAATTGTTTTTGCACAAAATCAATTTGAAAACACGATTAAGAGGCATTAATGAAAGGGGGACAACTCACTTTGAGTTATAGTTATTATAAAACCCAGGTTGGTTGGTTTTGTGTGTGCGTGTGTGTGTGTGTGTGTTCGTTTATATATGGGATCGAATTTCCTACATTTTTCAACCGATTTCAACAAAACTTCAATTTTTTTTGGCAGGTAGTGTTTCTTATTGTCTTGCACACTTTTTTCTTTATTTTTACATTCAGAATGGTTTAAAAATTTCAGTTACAAGACAATTTTTTATAATAAAATTCTATTCAATCGGTAGACTCATAACGATTGAAAACAATGTTTTTGTTTGAGTTTGGGTTTGACCAATTTGTAAAAAAAACAAAACAAAAAAATAATTAAGACATGCGTGTCCGTCAACCTTAAACAATAATCTTTGTTAATTTTATTTTTCAGTCTTTATGATGGTCAATACTCGATCTACCTCTTACTGTTACATCCCCGGGCAACGCCGGGCTCTACTGCTAGTTTTATTATAAAAATGTAGTGTTGGTAATTTTATTAGGAAAATGTATTTTTGGTTAATTGGTGTCCATTTTAGTATGAAATGTATTCAGTCACTTTTCCATTGCCACTTTCGCTATGTCTTTTCTGAAAATACTTGGTAAGTGATTAAATGAATTTAAACGCAGTACTAGATTGTCGGAAATGTCTCATCAAGAGCAATACCATTGCAGATTCTCCGTCGGATTTTATGAAGTATATATAACAGGGGCACCAGACCAGTTGTGGCAACAATATTCAAAGCAAGGACTAATGGTAGACCTATAAGTATGTAAGGTAGGGTCTTGAAAAAGAAATAGTGACATAGTTCAGCAGCTTTCTTACCTGCAGACTTAAGAAGTGAGTCACTTAAATTTTCCCGCTTCATGTCAACTGAAAACATTAGTCCTTTATGAGCGAAACTGTCCTTTCCCATCCAAAGCTTCTTCAGAAAAGCCATTTTATTACAGTCGACTTACGTATTCTTAATTCGGTTAAATTAATAAAAAAGGGAAGAATTTTGATTCCTCCCGAAGACAAGAACAGACAACAATATTTAGAAATGCAATATTAGACATTAGTACTTACGCAAACGCCGTCTGTGAGAGAAAGGTAAAAAAAATAATCTATAGCTAGATAGAAAGTTATATGCGGGCTTATATATATATATATATATATATATATATATATATATATATATATATATATATATATATATATATAGTGTATTGGGGCAGCAGATCATTATTCAGACATATATTGTTAAATATAACAGTCAACGAATGTCTATTATGTTTGATCATGAGCCGTTCTAAACTTCGTAGAGTTGATTTAATTTCGGGAGAAAATAAAGACAAAAATTATCCAACATTTGGATATATTTTTATTATGCTGTTGTTGATCTATTCTTTCGGCTCACTAGCGCCATCTTCACAGTGGATATAGGGTTAGGACCTGCGTCTGCTATTCAGCGACCTTTAACGTTGCATCGCAATCATCTATGTCAACATAACAGAATATATTTGTTTAAATGTTAATATCCACCTGGCAGAATCGGGCCATAGGAATCTGTACTCTTTGTCACTCCCTGATATATATATATATATATATATATATATATATATATATATATATATATATATATATATATATATATATGTGTGTGTGTGGTTGGATTGATGTGAGTTTGTGATACTGGGTTTCACGCAAAAGCGTGACACCCAGGGTCACAAACTCACATCAATTCAACCAAATATGTTAGCTCTATCTCTGATATTGAGCGCTTACTAATAAGTACCGCGCATATAATATATAAATAATTATATATATATATATATATATATATATATTATATATATATATATATATATAATATGCATCAGAGGAGGAAACGCCGGCTAAAATAAGTTTTCATTTTGTCTTTATTCATAGTTTCTTTTTACAGATATACTTTTATTTATATCTGAATGTTTACACACATGCACACACACACACACACACACACACACACACACACACACACACATATTGGCGTTTTTCTGTTCTAGAGTGAGAACTTGCATCATTCAGTTGCGAGTCAGACTTTGTGAATGTTTTCCTATGGTCCAAAAATGAATCTCTTAAAGATGGAGGATGACAAGTTGCACATTCGGCATCTTCATACGGTCAAACGTGTTTTGGCAGATCTAATAAGGGTGATTTTAACCTAAACGATCAGCTCTTGGAGACCTTGAGACGTCTGTGAAAACCTTCTGCTTGCCATCGTGGAGAATGAACTTATTTCGACGGAAGAGATTGCTAAGAATTTGAAAATCGATATCTCAGTCATTTGAAAAGACTTGGCTTCACGAAAAAAGTCCGATTTTGAAAAACAGAAAAGGTATCATTTTGCCCCATGACGACGCAAAACAGACCTCGCAGAAGCTTAAAGATTGAACTAAATGAAAAGCCGGTCAGCACTCACTGTATTAACCTGTCTTCAGATTTTTATTTGTTCCAGTCTCGACAGGACAATTTAAATGACCCCCAAAAAAGTGTCTCCATACAGTCAGTCGGAAAAAAACTCAGAAAACTTTTCCGATAAAGAACAGGAAGTTTCTACAAAAATGGTATCAACAATTTTGTACAACGATGGGGGAGAGTTGTTAAAATCAAAATGTGTCTATCTACTTGACTATCAAATATGTTTTTGTGAGCACGTAAAATTTTGTTTTTAATTATCTAATCGAGCACGAACCTTACCAACGATGACACTTCTCAAAAAACCTTGCGTCATTTCTCATACGAAGAATAAAAGAACGTGACCCCAGAGAGAAATAGTCGAGGTCCAACTTCTATAAGCGGAAGGATTGAAGAAGCTAAATCATTTGCTGGTATTACAAGATCAGGATAGTTATCAATAGCAAAAACAATATTATAAAATTTCTTGTACGAGATGTTTCTTTCGAGGAGGACTTAGTGTTGCGTTCTGTGTCGTATCGAGATCCCCATGCAACTAAATAAAACGGTATCAACGAAAACGCTATTTTTCTTTTGATATTCGTTTTATTAAGAGTGGCAACTTGGATTCTCAGAGGCAGTAGTAGGACTGATGTTACTGGAATGCATGTCGCACGTAGGCTCAGCTTCGCTCCGCGGTGATATTAACTGGTCGCAAACCTGGGTGTGGGAGGCATATCAACGCTTCAGAATTCTTAAGACCCTTTGTTGAATTCGCGCCGATTCGGCAAAGGCTATCCATCACAGTCAGAATGCGCCGCCCATTAAACATTCCGGCCAATCGCTGGCCATTCAAACCCTTGCCTTCGCATTCTGTAACATTAGTGAAAAAATAGTACACATATCAAACGAAATGAAAAGAAATTTAAGGAAGAACACATTTAAACATTTAAAATCAAACCGATAACTGTCACAATGTAATTACATCCTTCCATTACAAACGGCTGTAATCTTAAAGAGGATTCGTGCTTCAAACGTCTACTGAGTCTCACGTTCTCTTGAAATCTCCTCAAGTAGAACTTATATATACTATCTCGCTACTCTATAAATAAATTCCACACCAAATCTAGTGAGCTGCATTCCTTCGTTCGGTCAGTTCAGACCTTGACATCCCGAAACAATCATTCCACGTACACAGGATCTAATTATCCTCATTCCCTTGGTGTTCTACTGGTAAAAATTTCATTTGCACAGAGAGACAAAGAAGGCAGTAAAATTCAGTTGAAATTTATTGGTCACATAATCGGGGAGGAGGGCTTGAAGAATTTGACACTCCGGACATGTCGAAGGTATAAGGGACAGGAGAAGACAGTGGACTACATACCTTGCGACCTTCTGTGAACGGATTATGGGCTACAAAAGAAAGAGTTTGTTTTTTTTTTGTTATTTTAGAGCAAGGGTCTAGGAATATGGTAATTAAAAGCAAAATATTCTTACAGGAAAATAGAATTCAAAAATTTGATTTTGAAGAAAATCAAACAGATTCCTAGGAGTGGATCCTGTTATATTTGCAGCACACACACACACACACACGCACGCACACACACACACACACACACACACACACACATATATATATATATATATATATATATATATATATATATATATATATATATATATATGCATGTCTCTATTTCTGAGATGTGATATTGTAATTATTTATATTATTTACATTGTTCGGATTATTGTCCTCATCTTTATTGTCATATTCAAGACATTTCAGGTGTTGAATTTCAAAATTCAAATAACCTGAGGAAGACTGGAGCGTACAGCAGCCGAAACGTCGTGAATATAACAATTGATCAATAGCCATGCGGACAATAGCCCGAACAATCTAAATAATATATATATATATATATATATATATATATATATATACATATGTATGTGTGTGTGAGAGAGAGAGAGAGAGAGAGAGAGAAAGAGAAAGAGAAAGATACAGAACGGCTGACAGAAATCAAAGAACGAATGATACACCTAGATTTTGGAAAAGAAAATTAGTTTGAAGAAAAAGCCGAGGAAGAAATGATGACAAAAAAAAACAAAACAAAATGAATCAATTGGGAAAAAGCGAAAAAGAGTTATAATTAAAAGAAAAACACTGCAGCCCAAAAGTAGAGAAAGCAGGAAGAATGAAGTAGAAAAAAATGTTTGGAAGATGAGAAAGAGAGTGAAAGTTCGGAAAGAGAAAGAAAAGTGTGAATGAAAAGGAGGAGAAATTAAATAAAAATAATGCGAAAATGAAAAAAAGAATGAAATCAAGAAACATAGAGAAAATTAAAAATACCACAAATAAAGAAGAAAGAGGATGATGGACAGAAGAACGGAATAGAAGAAAGGAAAAAAGATCCGTGAACGAAACAGAAAGAAAAATAAATAAGAAAATGAAAGAAAGAAAGAAAGAGAGAGAAAAAGAAAGAAAAGAAAAAAAAAGAAAATGAAAGAAAGAGACAAAAAGAAAGAAAACGAAAAGTAAGAAAATGAAAGAAAAAAGAAAGAAAGAAAGACAAAAGTAAAAGAAAACGCCAAACAAGAAAATAAAAGAAAGACAGACAAAAAAGAAAGAAAAAAAAATAAGGAAATGAAAGAAAGAAATAAGGAAATAAAGAAAGAAAGTGAAAAAGGAAAGAAAACGAAAAACAATAAAAAGAAAGCAAGAAAGAAGGGAAAAAGAAAGAGAGAAAATAGAACAAAAAACAAGAAAATGAACGAAAGAAAGAAAGATGAAAAAGAAAGAATGCGAAAGACAAAAAAGAAAGAAAGATAGAATGAAATAGAAAAAGAAAGAAAGCAAAAGAAGAAAGAAAAAAAGAAAGAAAGAAAGGAAGATGTCAAAAGAAATGAAGCACAAGATAACGAAATAAAGAAAGGTAAAGAGAAATAAATAATGAAAAGATACAAGACACAAAAAACAAAAAGCAAAAGTATTAAAAAAAAAAAAAAGAAAAACAAAAAAGATAAACGAACAAAAATAAACGAAAATACAAGGAAAATATACAGAAAGAATATTACAACGGAATGGCAAAAGAGAAAGAAAAGCAAACGAACGATGAAGAAAGAAAAATGATAAAAAGAAAAAATGAAAGAGAAAGAAAGGCAAAAGAACGATGAAGAAAGAAAAATGATAAAAAGAAAAAATGAAAGAGAAAGAAAGGCAAAAGAACGATGAAGAAAGAAAAATGATAAAAAGAAAAAATGAAAGAGAAAGAAAGGCAAAAGAACGATGAAGAAAGAAAAATGATAAAAAGAAAAAATGAAAGAGAAAGAAAGGCAAAAGAACGATGAAGAAAGAAAAATGATAAAAAGAAAAAATGAAAGAGAAAGAAAGGCAAAAGAACGATGAAGAAAGAAAAATGATAAAAAGAAAAAATGAAAGAGAAAGAAAGGCAAAAGAACGATGAAGAAAGAAAAATGATAAAAAGAAAAAATGAAAGAGAAAGAAAGGCAAAAGAACGATGAAGAAAGAAAAATGATAAAAAGAAAAAATGAAAGAGAAAGAAAGGCAAAAGAACGATGAAGAAAGAAAAATGATAAAAAGAAAAAATGAAAGAGAAAGAAAGGCAAAAGAACGATAAAGAAAGAAAAATGATAAAAAGAAAAAATGAAAGAGAAAGAAAGGCAAAAGAACGATGAAGAAAGAAAAATGATAAAAAGAAAAAATGAAAGAGAAAGAAAGGCAAAAGAACGATGAAGAAAGAAAAATGATAAAAAGAAAAAATGAAAGAGAAAGAAAGGCAAAAGAACGATGAAGAAAGAAAAATGATAAAAAGAAAAAATGAAAGAGAAAGAAAGGCAAAAGAACGATGAAGAAAGAAAAATGATAAAAAGAAAAAATGAAAGAGAAAGAAAGGCAAAAGAACGATGAAGAAAGAAAAATGATAAAAAGAAAAAATGAAAGAGAAAGAAAGGCAAAAGAACGATAAAGAAAGAAAAATGATAAAAAGAAAAAATGAAAGAGAAAGAAAGTCTAAAGAACGATAAAGAAAGAAAAATGATAAAAAGAAAA
Organism: Acanthosepion lycidas; assembly: GCA_963932145.1. Taxonomy (NCBI): domain Eukaryota; kingdom Metazoa; phylum Mollusca; class Cephalopoda; order Sepiida; family Sepiidae; genus Acanthosepion; species Acanthosepion lycidas. The sequence goes on along the minus strand of OZ010604.1, from coordinate 70,587,450 downwards.
AATGAAAGAGAAAGAAAGGCAAAAGAACGATAGAGAAAAAAATGTTAAAAGGAAAAAATGAAAGAATGACAGACAAAAAAGAAAGAAAACAAAAATCAAGGAAATGAATGAAAGAAATAAGGAAATAAAGAAAAAGAAAGGCAAAAGAACGATAGAGAAAGAAAATTGATAAAAAGAAAAAGCCAAAGAAAAAAAGGAAGACAAACAAAGACTAAATATCAAAAAGCAACAGAATAAAAAGAACGAAAGAAAATGAAAGAAAAATCAACAAATTAAAAAAGAAAGGAAAAAGACGGAAAGGAAAACTAATACGAAGGAGATCAACAACAAAAAAAAAAAAGTCAAGGTGACAGAAAATATGTAAATGAACAAATAAATGAAGAAATGTTTTACAGGGGGACAGAAATGAAGATAGCGAAATCCGAAAACAAGTTTTCAAGACGAAAAATGGATTCCATTCCTAAAACTTAATTTCTAAAATTTCTAAAAAAGAAAGAGTACTACATCGTTACGTAATATGAGTCCCTCCTTTATCATCATCATCATCATCATCATCATCGTCCTTCGACCTCTCTACGGTTGGTTGGAAATCTATTGACAATCTCTTTCCATAATGTTCGGCCCTGTATTGCTGTCCCTAGTTCCCCAATGTACAACCCTGAGTCACGTGTTATGGTTTCTGGGAAAGTCAATTTTTGTGAGAAGACACTTCAAGAAGGAGGCCATAGGAGTAAGGATGAGGCGATTTCCCAGTCCGCCGTTTTTGTTTGAGCTTAAGAGATATTGATCCCAGTTCACCCTAAATTGTGCTAAGCGTTCCACAGGATCTCCAACTGATGTTCTGGATATTTCTAATTAGATTTGTTTATGTTCCATCCAATTGTCTTTCAAGAAGAACAGATAATGTCCAAGTTTCTAATCCATACAGTAGGACTGGGTCAATCAATGCACGAAAGGTTTGGTCTTTTAAGGGGGATGGAAGGTTCGAACGCTAGATCTTGTGAAGCTTGTTACACGCATCCTATTCTAGAGCTTTGCGTATGTTTAAGTTTTTTGGGTTTTTTTTTGTGAGGGGGGGGTCGTTTACTTACCCGTTGCTCATGTCGGGCCTTACCGGGCGAGGAGCTAATTCCCATAGACTCAATCCTCTTCACGCCGTTTAGTTTCGTATAAGCAATGATTTGTCTTGAGATATTTAGTGTCGTGGTTACTAGTTGCCTTCTCCACGGTGGTTTATGGAGACACCACCTCTAGTTAGCTGGCCGTTGACTCAGAGAGTTCCTCCGCTCTTTGTCAGGTGGTACTACAGAAGGATGTTAAGGATATCATGGACCGAGCATGTGAGCAATGATGAGGTCTTAGACAGGTTACAACCAAGGAGACGGCTTATACTCAACATCAGAAAGAGAAGCTGAAATTTTTGGGACACACAATGAGGAATGAGGGCTTGGAGAACCTGATAGTCACGGGGCGAATAGAGAGAGAGAGACAAAGGAAAGCAGTGCGTGACATACCTGATGAGTTTGAGCTGGTGGATGACAGAACGTGGTTTAGGGGAGGAAGCAGAGGGAAAGAGCTTGCTGAGAGCTGCAAGGAATAGAGGGAAATGGAGAGCCATGATCACATACGTCCTGAAAGGACATGGCACATAAAAAAAGATACTTACCCAGCATCCTCATCAAGAGTGGCTGTGACACAATGTCGGTTTAACGTGGGGAGCGCCATAAGTATATTAATGTATGTGGGCCAAGAATGAAAAAATTGGTTTTAGCCCAGACCCCGCGACTAATGTTTCGCTGGTACCGATATTACACAGTCCTAACATCTTTAGTGCAATCTGGGAGGTACTGCCGCAGGGTTGGAATCCCCAGGTTCTGAGCAACACCCCACCTAAAATTAGAAGAAACATGGCTTCACATATCACATGGGGCGATAACTATGCCTCAGTAAATCCTTATTTGCAAAGGTTAACTGGTTCCTTTATGGTAGTGAATGATCTCTTCACAGATGCCGAAGAGACTTGAGGCATCAGGAACTTGGTTCTGCAGAAAGAGGCTGGCAATGCCATGAAGTAAATCTGTGAGTAACGACGAAGCTTTATGGAAATTGAAAACAAAGATCTAACTTCAAAAAGCGGAATATAGGTCGAAAGTAAGACAACATATGAAGAAAAAGAAAAGTAAAAGAGGAAGATAGAATGAAAATGAAAGAAAAAGAAAGAATGAAAGAAAGAGAAAGAAAGAAAGAATAAAATAAAGAGAAAGAAAAAAGAATAAAATAAAGAGAAAGAAAGAATAAAATAAAGTGAAAGAAAGAATAAGAGAAAGAGAGTATGAAATAAAGAGAAAGAAAGAATAAAATAAAGAGAAAGAAAGAAAGAATAAAATAAAGAGAAAGAAAAAAGAATAAAATAAAGAGAAAGAAAGAATAAAATAAAGAGAAAGAAAGAATAAAATAAAGAGAAAGAAAGAACAAAATAAAGAGAAAGAAAGAATAAGAGAAAGAGAGTATGAAATAAAGAGAAAGAAAGAATAAAATAAAGAGAAAGAAAGAAAGAATAAAATAAATAGAAAGAAAGAGCAAATGGCTAAATGAAAGGAATATGTCATAGAATGAAATAAACAAAATGGAGTAAAAATTACAAATATCATTTGTTGATAATTTAAATGAAATCTTGATTCGCTTCCATCAAACGTGTCTTTAACATAAGTTGCTCAAGTCGAGTCAATATGTTTATCGGCCAGGCGGGAGGACAATGCTTGGTAATCTTGCAATGCAACTGCCGCAAGGTAATGTCATTTCGTTAAGGGCAATCTGCCTCATTAGTCCTAATTTCCTGTTGAACGGACGAGCAAGTGGCCGAACGAAATACGTGCCAAAGCTTCAACAATGGTCAACGATGACGTTAGCTCCGTTTCCAATCCACATCTAAGCGCTCTACCTCCGGGTATGTTGTAACAAGTTCACCGTGGGCGAGAGCAATGCTCGTTGATCCAATTTCGGCATATATATATATATATATATATATATATATATATATATATTCCGGGTATGTTTATTTATATGCGCATCCTTGGCATACGGGCAATTAATAACTAAAGAAAAATAGTGCCACTCTTAAAAGATTTCAAATGAAACGATTGATTCTTTTTGCTCGAAGTCAACTGCATCTTAAAAGTACGCGATATACGTCCATATACTTAATTATACGCTTTTTTTTTTTTTGATAAAATGAAAATAATGTCTTCTGACGCTTTCTCTGTCTTCTTAACTTTTTGTCTCACTCTTCATATCTATATTTCTATCTCCAGCTGTTTGTTATATATAGAGATAGATAGATATATAGATAAATAGATAGATAGATTGATTGATTGATTGATTGATTGATTTGGTTTGGTTTGTTGTGTTTTACGGCATATCAACCTCAATGGGTTATTTAATGCCGACAACTTATTTTCCTGGTAATATTTTGTGTTGCCAAAAATCTATTTCTGGTAATATTTTTTTCCTTAAAATATTAGGTTGGTGCAAAAATAATGACGTTATAATGTCGTTTTTTGACGTATTTTTAACGTCAAAAAACGACATTATTACATCATTATTTTTGCACTAACCTAATATGTATATTTGCTAATATTATTTTAAAACGTGTATTGCTGGTAAGATTTTATTTCAAAAACGTATTGCTGGTAATAGTTTTTTTTTTCTTCAAAAATTTACTTCTCGTAATATTTTTTACAAAATATTTCTGGTATTAAAATCTCTTTTTACACATTTATAATGTTTTTTACCTCAGTTTCGGGGTTAACTATTTGCCGACAGCAGGTGTTACGACCCGGGTCAGGGTGGACCTGGGAACACCAGTAATTAAGAGGAGGTTCCACCCTCCTTCAAACCTCCGTATCAGAGGCCTTGCTGTTGGACGTAGTTTATTGTCTTACCCAGGATATATATATATATATGTATGTTCCCGGGTATGTTTATTTATACGCGCATCCTTCTATTAGAGAATGGGCAATTAATAACTAAAGACAAATAGTGTCACTTAAAAGATTTCAAATGAAACGATTGATTCTTTTTGCTCGAAGTCAACTGTATCTTAAAAGTACGCGATATACGTCCATATACTTAATTATAGGCTTTTTTTTTTTGATAAGCAGAAAATAAAGTCTTCTGACGCTTTCTCTGTCTTAAAATTTTGAGCCCTATGTTCCTAACAAATTTTACCCTTCTGCCTGGGCTCCTGAGATAAAATACAATAATAACTTGTATGTAATGTTTCACAGTAGATATAAAAAATAGTTTCAAGTGTTTACCCACCGTTCAACCGGTGGCTGGGCATTAACTCATTCTTCTCTAACTCGGTTCAACCGTTTTTTCATTAGTTTTTTTTTACGTCTTATCAACCCTTTGCAGATTATTTATATCCCGAAAATATGTTTTTTTTAATTTTTAGATTGTAACAATTTTTTTGGTGGGGAGGGGTATAATAAAGTTTTAGTAATACAAATGTCCCTAATTAAACCATAGCCTGTTGGAAGAAGACTTGGACTCATATCTTTGCCAAAGGTATTTGCGTGGAAATGAATATAACAAACCCAACGGGAACTGGAACTCTGCTTCAAAGAATTTTGAATGATAAAGCTTATTTAACCCTTTGAGCCTTGCGCTCCTGAACAATTTTAACCATGCTGCCTGAGCTCCTGAGTCAAAATTCGCAAATAATAGGTATGTAATATTTCACGATAGATATAAAAATAGTTATAGGTGTTTACCCACCGTTCTACCTGTGGCTGGACATTAAGTCATTTTTCTCTATCACCGGAAGAAAGAGAGAAAAGAATTGAAAAGAAAGTGTTAAAGAAACAGAAATAATAATTTTTGTGGGAGCTGGGAGCCGCCAAAGGTTAATTAATAGAAAAGGTGTCTATGTATCTGAGTAAACTTCAGATAATTTTTGTTGTGTGATTCGTTTTTTACTTCTTATCAACACTTTGCAGTTTATTTAAATCCTGAAAATATTTTTTTTAGATTGTAACATTTTTTTTTGGGGGGGTGGGGTATATTAAAGGTTTTATGATACAAATGTTCTTAATTAAACCATAGCGGGTTGGAAGAAAACGTGGACTCATATCTTTGCCAATAATATCTTTACAAATAATAATTTTTTGTGGCAATGGGGAGTTGATAAATGCTGATTAATACAAGAGGTGTCTATATATCTATTAAGCCAATTTTCTCTCCCACTGTTGAACCGGTAAAAATACCGACTGAATACCGATTGACTGATAGATTGATCTGCTTTGTACGGTTTATCAAGACTTTGCTGGTTATTTAACCCTTTGAGCTCTGCGTTCCTAAACAATTTTAACCATTCTACCTGAGTTTCTCAAAATTTTCAAATAATTGATAGGTAATGTTTCACTGTAGATATAAAAATAGTTACAAGTGTTTACCCACTGTTCAAACCGATAGATGGGCATTAAGTCATTTTTTTCTACCACTGTTCAACCGGTGGCTGGGCATTACATTATTTTTCTCTACCAACGGTAAAGCAGTGGTCAGGACACAAAGGGTTAGAGGTAAGTTCGAATTCCAGTCGGGTTCTTTAAATTCATTCATATACAAATATGAGTGTTGCGGTGCTTTGAATATTGGCTCGAAATGTGAAATTGTTGAGCCGAGTTCGAATTCCAGTGGAATTTGTTACATTCACTTACGCGCAAATATCCTTACGAAAGGTATGAATCTATTTCTTCACCCCACCCCCACTAACTATGGGTTGATAGCAGGATAGAGCCTTGGTTGGTAGACATTCTACCGCAGAAAGAAACGACAGCCTTCTGCAATGATATCTTCTGCTTTGTCAGTTATGAATCCAAAGAGCCATGATCACTCAGGCGCGTATCACGTATGACACCTCACTGATTGACCCGTGGGAAAGGTAGTATTCAACCTCCTCATCCTAGCTATTGATTAAATAGTAGCACTTGTATCAGAAATAAATCGATATTCTCCAATGATTGTAAATATTCACTCGAAATAAAAAATAATCCCAAAAAATGTTTCAGCTTAAAATAAGCTATAAGGCGTTGACCAGTCGTAAAAAATAAATCAATCAGTTAAATATCTCTTTCAGTCAGTCTCTTTCTTTCTTTCTTTCTTTCTTTCTTTCTTTCTTTCTTTCTTTCTTTCTCTCTCTCTCGCTCTCTCTCTCTCTCTCTCTCACACACACACACATATACATACATATATAGTTAAACCTAGAGAGACAGAAAAACCTACCAAGGTTTCACCTAAGCGGATCGTCAGGGAAGGCCGGCTCTTTGACGATCCGCTTAGGTGAAACCTTGGTAGGTTTGTCTGGCTCTCTTGGTTAAACTAGGTCTACTCTACTCATTGTATTGAGCACTTTATTTAGTTGTTTTGGATACTAGCATCGGTTTTTTTGTCTTTGGGCCCTGAACTCGTATGCTAGACGATTATTTTCGGTTAACGTACATGTTCTTGGTTCTTTCTTTTTTATATACATTTTTTTCCCTTTGGTATTGGCTTGTTTATTTGCAAATCAATACACCGAAGGTTTTCCGAGCGAGTATAGTTTCTTATAATTATAAGATTTCTATTAATAATACATATATATATACATACATACATATGTATAGCTGACCATTCGTATTCGAGGATACCCGTCTATTAAAGCGCCTAGCAATCCTTGCTCAGGCGCATTTGTGTTAATTTAACACCTACAGAGGCCACCTGTGGTTTATACTGTAACTATGCTGAACAGACGATAGTTACAATTTCTGCTCAACAATTTGACCAGCACGCTCTAGTAATTGTGACTTCGTCCTAGCACAGCTATCGACGGCTCAAAAGGGTTCCGTCTACCTAATTTCACTCACAAGGCTTTGGTCAACCCCTGTTATAGATTTCAGACAACTTCCAAAGTTCCCCTCCAGCCCGATAACATTAGGAAGTCTCCTTCCTGACAAATCGACCATGGTGAGTTCGAACCTGGGTCTCGTGGAATGCGAATGTTTTAACCATTCGGCCATATATATATATATATATATATATATATATATATATATATATATATATATGTTTGTGTGTGTATATGTATGTAGGTATATATCTGTAGGATTCAAGAATAGTAAATCCATTGCTTCTTTAGAAAATTACTTTGTTTACGTTTCTATACAAAACTGGGTAGATATGATAATTTTGAGGAAACTATAAGGAATTCGCATAAAAGCAATGTTCAGACCTGGCGTAGTTGTTAAAGATTCTTCGTGGCCGAGACAGTTAAAGTACGTCGGATCTAACAACGGTTTCTCCCTCCCCAAGGGTGAGATCACATATTTATAAGATTTCCCGAATATTCAGGCCATGTATTTACATACGCTGTATCTCTAAAATGTTATCATCCAAAGAGACACAGCTTATCTGTGTAACTACATATCCAATTGCCTCAAGCCAGGATCGAAACCCGAGAGAGGAAGGTGAATTTTTACTTCTTTTTTTTTTTAACAAGACAATGACTCAGAGTGCTCGATTCATAGAAGAGCTTAGCATTATCAGCAGTAGCAGTCAGTTTACACATTCGCGGTTTCGCACTGCAATGCTCGACCGAAATTTATTTTTTAGCTGAGGGGGTGCGTATATATATTGTCATCCACATTCAGACTGTTTCATTGTATCACCGCTCATCAGAAGAATGGCTTGACATACGATTGCCTCAATCCAGGATCGAAAACCAGCACACACGCACACACACACACACACACACACACACACACACACACACACACACACACACACACACACACACACATATATATATATATTATTTTCAGTTGGTGTTGAATAGGAGAATTTATTACGAACATTTGCGTGTTTAGTGCGGCTGGAATTCGCGTAAGCATCATTTCAGTTTTTAGAATCTTTTAACTCTCTATTTCCACTGTTAAATAAGTTGAGGTTGATAGCAGGAGAGAGATGTTTTATATAAAAATAATTACAAATAATACGCGACAACAGTAATAAACATACCACACAAAAAAATATCAATATATTTTATTGCTACTAGATGCAGAATAATTATAAGCTGAGCGAATTAGCTATACGAAGAATTATTAAACACCATATTTCTACTGTAATTCCCGAAAAAAAACATGTAAAATTTATAATATATTGCATAAAATGGAAAACAGAAAATTTGTTGTCACTAATCAAAAATACCTCCATCAATGCTAAAATAGCGATGAGCAATAGAATTTAGCAATTTCACTTCCAATGACAAGACTGTTGTGATTTCTTGTGACAAATCTATTAACTATATTGGATATACTACCAACTACTTGAGTAGACGCCTCATGTGTCACTTATCAGATCAAAGTGGTATAAAAAAACATCTACAAACCCACAGTTTACAAGAACACTTAAGGGAAGGTGTTTTTTTTTTTTTTTTTAAATGCCTCGCTATTAGAATGACCCTGTATATTAAACATCTTTCTCCTACTAACAACCCACCTTATTTAACAGTGGAAATGTAGTGTCAAAAATTTTTTAAAAGTAAAAGATGCTTACGGGAATTCCAGCCGCGCTCAACACGCAAATACTCGGAATAAACTCACCTATTCCAAATAAACGAAAAATGATGAAATGCGTTATATAAAGGTTTTTATTTATTTACCTAATACATACACACACACACACATTTACACAAACACACACTTACACACACACACACACACACATACACAAACACACACACATATATATATATATATATATATATATATATATATATATATATATATATATATATTCCCAAATGGGGTATGTATGTAGAAGGGACAAAAGGAATTAAAGGTACAAGAAGAAAATTGTTCTGGCAATTTACCCACGCGCACATGAACTCTCCCTGCTATAAATAGGAACAGTTACTGCTTTTGGTGTGGGAAGTTTCGGACCGAACATTCTTGCTGTAACACTCTCGTTTGTATATGTTTGTATTACTGTTTCTGTTAATATATTTGTTTAACTCAATTCCTCTCTCGTGTCTTTATTTATGGCCCGAACAAGACCGCAACAAAAATTATGCTTTTAGCCGACGCGTTTCGTCATCTAACCGAATGTATCAAGGCAAATATGATGGTTTTATTTTGCAACAAATATAACGTTGACAGTAAATCAAAATTTTTAAATACATTAGACAAATATGCAGAAATTAAAACCCGTATATATGAATGCAAAAGAGACCATATAAATAACAATTTTACAAATGCACTAGTCATACATAGAAATACGTTCGGCCAAAGTTTTGATCTAAAAATTCCATACTCATCAAAAGAGAAACTTATTTACTCAGAAGTAAAATACTCGAGAGTGCTGACATTGAATATTGTCAAAATAACAATCTACGCCCCAATTTTATCCCAATCTCACTTTTCCCGAGGGGATTGCTACTTTGCCAAGCTAACATACACAACAAATGTGTTGAAAAATCAAAGAAAAAAGCTGAATACATCATTTCAACTTTCAGAAATGTATAATACAAAAAATGTCTTTTTCGAATATACTGCATGATGTAATGTAAGGTATAAATGCTTACATATTTCAGTTAACCTTCTGAATATTTTCAGCGTCTTTAAATTAAAAAAAAAAATTCCCTTGCGAAGATACCAGATGACGTAATCTAAGGTCTAAATGTCTAGACATTTCAGTTAACCTGTTGAGTATATTTATGAGCGTCTTTAAATTTAAGAATTTCCTTCTAAAGTTGCTATATGGCGGAAGCTAGGTTCTAATACCTAAACTTTTCAGTTATTCTGATCTATATTTACGAGTGATCTCAAATATGAAATTTTGAATAACTGTCAAATATATGCTTTCTGCAAAATAAAATCATCATATTTGCCTTGATAACTTTCGTCAGATGACGAAACGCATCGTATTAAAAATTTATACTTTTCCTCGTGTCATCTCGTTCGTATATATATATATATATATATATATATATATATATATATATATATATATATATATATATATATATATATAAGTAGAATTCTCAAAATGTGTGTGTGTGTGTATGTGGATGTGTGTGTGTTTCTAATTGGATGTTGTTTATGCGTTTCCATAATTTTCATCCGATCTCAATGAAAATTTTTTGTTTGATAGATAATTCTTCAGTGCCGGTTTTGAGTCCAAATTGTCTGAAAAAAATTGCAACCTTGAAGGTGAAAAATCGAAAAAAAACTGATTTTTTTTACACTTTGCGCAAAGATTAAAGGCAAAATTTAATGTCTGTAAAAAACAGGGTACAATCAATTTAGAGAGTTGAAATCTAACGCAAAAGATTATTAGAATTCTAAAAAAAATTATATTATAAATAAAAATTATCATATATTATTATGACGGTCCATGGAAGAGGTTCCTTTCTTGCAAGATTGAGAACGCAAAATCGCCCCCCACCATTTGGGGATGTGTCTTAGTTGTGTCTTAGTAGAAAGATGCGACCAAAAGAATTATTAAATAGAACCTACTATAGAATTTACCTATGAACTTGAGTCTAATAATTCTTTACCTTTTTTAGACATACTACTCATTAAAAATAAAAATAAATTAGAATTCAAAGTATATCGTAAACCCACATGTAAAAATGACTATTTACACTTTTACTCTCACCATGATACTAACACTAAGAGTGGTATTATTACTGGATTCTACTTAAGGGCTCTTCGCATCTGTTCAGCAAAATATTTAGATGATGAATTCACATATATTGAGGATACCTTTTCAAATCTTTCGTATCCGAGACAATTATTACTGAATGCAATAAATAAAGCGTTGAAAATTCACTCATCGGCGCAAAATGACACCTCGAAGGCCACTACAACTACATCAGTGAAAGGTACACTTTCAGCTGCCCCTGATAATAATTCTTTTGGTCGCATCTTTCTACCAAATAACCATTTGACGGAACGTATCTCCAATAATTTAAATGCGTTAAAAATTAAAACTACAATATTACCTACTAGAACTATCCGTAGTTTATTAAATAGCACCAGCAAACAACATATTACATCCGATGCTTGCATCTACCAAATCTCATGCAAAAACTGTGACTTAAAATATGTGGATGAAACATGTAGGTCCGTAAAATCTCGTGTTTTCGAACATAAACGAGATATTCGCCTCGGAAATTTAAACAATGCTTTAGTTTTACACACAACTAAAGCAGATCATAATTTCAATTTTGATTCCGTGAAGATTTTAAAATATTTTCATAATAAAAATCTTAGGAGGATTTATGAAGCAGGCATAATATCCATCTCACGCACGGTGAATACTAGACCTGGCTTCTTTAGTATTCCCCCTTTTCTAGCGAGATTAATGCTCGACAAGCGTACATATATTTTAGATCAAAATAGAATTCTTTTCATTTTACATTTTTCATTCAAAATACTCAAATTTTAGGAATACGTTTTCACAGCGTCGCCTACGTTACGACAACGTGACCATGTTTAAACGGAACGCTGATCATATAAAACTTTCAGTTATCTGTTTGGATAAGTCTTGTTCGTATGTCCATCGTCTTTGTCATGTTCAATTAATAATGTTAATTATATTTTAGGAATATGTCCTGAAGATGGTTTATTAGACCGAAACGTCCGCCGTTGACATATTAACATTAAAACAGCATAATTGCATATAAGGATTTTTGTTTGTTTTTTCCGTATATTTTCTTCATATATATATATATATATATATATATATATATATATATATATATATATATATATATATATATTGAGGGGGGTGCGGATAGAACATATTTATGGGTAATAAAATTTGATTTGAAATACGAATTTTTGATGAAAATTTATCAACGCGACCCCTCCCCACCTGCAATATCTGACGAATCAACCAAAATAAAAGTTTTTAGTTGGGTATAGTTTTTTTTTTCTGACCAAGATCTTTTCATCACCCACTCAAATCTATTCCTCTGGGCATATACGGGTGAGAGGGTCTGAGTATTCTGTATATATTCTTCCTACCATTATCACAAAGAAATGTAGCCTAGCCGTGTCTAAGATTTTATGTTGCCTTTAGGATCAGCTCTCTATAAACAAACAAAAAAAAAGCATTGCGTCTATCCCTGGTTAGAGAACCAGAGCCAAGAAAATATCGCAAAACTTATTGATTTTTATTGTCTACTTTTCAATATGTCAGCGCAGAGTATTCATTTATGTTTTTATCAATACTAACCATGGCTCCACCTAGCGGTTATTGTAAGAAATCTTCTTCTCTGTTTTTTTGCGTAGTTCCTTCTTTCCTTTGTTCTTATGCTCAACAGAATACAGTGTATTTTTAAGCGTGTACAATAGATACAAATGTATGTTTGCTTGAATGCGAGCAGTTGTATTGATTATGTTTTTACTGTTTATCGCATCTGTAAGGTTTTTCGCCTCTTCTCATATTAGGCACATAGACGTGTTTAATGGACAGCAAACAGTCATCAGAATTGGTTTGAGGCCGTTTAGATTAATTTACCAAATTTTGGGAAAAAATAATTCCATCTCTCCCTACTCTGCGTCTCATATATAGTCCCTGGCATGTCGTATTGTTTTCTGAGAATAATTTTCAAGTACTATGCACATAGTTACAGATACCTCACACAAAGATATATGCATATATATATATATATATATATATATATATATATATATATAGATAGATAGATAGAGAGAGAGAGAGAGAGAGAGAGAGAGAGAGATCCAAGCAGAAAGACAGACAGAGAAATCAACGTAGAATATATTAAGGAGGAATTGGAAAAGGAATGTGTGTAAGAATAGGATGAATACATTTATAAATAAATAAGTTAGAATTATGGAACGATAGTTTGTAAAAGTGATAGAAAATTAATTTGAAGAAAGAGAAGGAAAGGATTGGAAAACACAAAAGAAGAATGAATTAATTGGAAACAAACAGAATATATATATATATCCTGTTCAAATATGTGGCGAGGCTTGACATGCTTCCAAACCATCATATTTTGGAAAAACTTGGCCTTCATGACACATAGGGATTGTAGGCATGTCATCTGTTGTTCTGAATGTAGTGTCACTGGTCCCGACAAAAAAACTTTTCTTTAGAGAAGAACAAGATTTTGTTTGGTTAAACAGGATGTCTCGCCTATTCAGGAGTTTATTTGCCTTTCTCAGATGGTTTAATAGAGTTTTTTTCTCTCTTGATGTTATCAATCTGTTCAGACAGATAAAATGTTTCCATTTCTAAAAACCTTTCTTCTGAAGTGATGAATATATAAATATATTAACGAAATAAATTATAACCGAAACGGATTTTTAAAGATTTTCTTAACTTTTCATTATATATATATATATATATATATATATATATATATATATATATATATTATGAAATGGACAAAGACCGACAATTATTTTTAAGACATTTTTATGTTTATACATTCATTTTATGGATACAGATATTTAAGTAAATGCTCTGTTTATAACAAACAGTAACAACATTTACCGGCCTGAATGTCCGAGAAATTTTCATAGAAATTATTCGGCCTCTGACAGGAATCGAACCTGTATCCTATACGGTACCATCATATAGCGTGACGTGTTTTTAACCGATTTAGCCACAGAGGAGCGTTCGGTTGGCAAGGTTGAATTTACTGCCTTTAAACTTCAATCTTCCATGAATCTCTCACGTACATTCAAATCTCCTCAAAGCGTATGCAAATGTAATTAAATTGCGTCACACATTAAGAAAATATAAACATAAAATGTATAAAATATAATTGTCGATCTTTGTCCATTTCATAATTTGTGACTTATATATATATATATATATATATATATATATATATATATATATATATATATATAAATAAGATATTTTAATTATTTACATTTGCCCTCATCTTTATTGTATCCACCGGCCGGGCTCGATTCTTCTATTTCTTCCAAGTATCTCAGTTTTAGTTATTTCCAACGTTTCTTTTTTCCGTAGCCAAGTATTAAACTCAAAACTCTTATAAGTTACTGGATTCAGCCAGCGGTTTTAATGCATCCTTGAGGACATCAGTGTATAAATTCTTGGGACTTGAAAACCTAATGTCTTAGTAATCATTTTTTTTTACCAGAGCTCCTATTGCAATTTTTTGTTATTATTGTTTTGTTTTTGTTTTTTTCTCTAGCGTATTACTGGTTCACATATTTTATTCCTGTCTATGCTTGGTCTATTATCGGGAAAATACAAAAGATCTGTGGTCCATATAACATCAGAACGAACTTCAAAAGTGGTTCAAAACTTCAGAGACCCCTCCTCGTAATAAGATCTTCCACAGAGGAAAACATCTTTAAGGGCTGTGTGTACACTAACCCATGCAACTGCGAAAACTAATATAAAGAAGGTCGTTCCCTTTAGGTAAGACGGCAAGAATACCGTAAAGCCATTACACGAGAGGAAATACAAAAATCAGGCGTGGGTCAGTACATATGAAGATAAAAAGAGAGATCACCGACCCCAGTAGGATGAGGTTGAAATAATAGACAAAGAAAATCACTGGAAAGTACGAAAACTTAAGGAATCAGCGCATATGCTAGGCTGATACATTTACTGAGCCGGACAAGCATAGACATGAATACAATATGGGAACCATTATTGATAACAAAGTGTAATATTATCTCTGGTAAAATATGATCACTGAGACAAAGTCACGACTTGTAGCTGAAGGTGTCCTGAAAAGTAAATCGCATTATGAAGGTAGATTTACTGAATAATCCTTGTAAAATCCAGTTGGTCCATGAAATAAAGCCAATAGATTGTGAGCAGCCGTTTGACTTCGATCGACGAATTCAAGCCGGAAGTATTGCAAATGAAAATTGTATTCATCTGCTGAAACGCGTGAATCCGAGGCTCAAAATGGTGGCCACTTACCATGCGTTATTTTCATAATTTCAGTAAATTTCCATTTAATGATCGTCATTATTTAATAAAGATAAATTTATGATATTGCATACTTCAAGAGCATTTTAGACCCGGTCGCAACTTTTGGGATACTTTTTACACACACACACACACACACACACACACACACACACACATATATATATATATATATATATATATATATTTATATATATATTCGGAGGTACCTTTATATATATATATATATATATATATATATATATATATATATGTGTGTGTGTGTGTGTGTGTGTGTGTGTGTGTGTGTGTATGTATAGGTACCTCCAAATATTCGCTAAAAATGACCATACATGATGAACAAATCACAGAACTTAATAAAAACAATTTTTTATCGGCAAAGTACTTGTTATTATTGAGAGGAGAGATCAATAGATTTGGGGATTATTAAACTATTTTTTTTTTTTTTACGCTTTTCAGAAAGTACCAAATTTTGGTAAAAAAAAAATGTTCACCTTGCGTCAGCGGGGCACCATAAATTAGAACAGGGAATTGTAGAGTATTTTTTGTGATGAAAAACATTGATTTGGAAATTATTACAAAAATCAAACAATTTTCGGATTTTAATGACACTCTCAGGTCTTATTCACAAATGAATTAAATTATATTTGATTTTTTTTTTTTTTCTTAAGAAAATCTTGGTAAAATATTTTTTTTTCTCTCTGTTATCCCCCACTTATTTAATTTGATGAAATTTCGAGAAATTCATTTTTGGACTGGTTAATATTCATATTATATATAGACATTTTTGAAAATTTGAATCATCATTTTCTTTTGATAAGATAGAACCTCCAGTGATCGAAAATCTGCTCGGAATCGTAAAATAAAAAAAAATCTGGTAAAACTAAAACATTATTTAATTCGAAAAGCATTCAGTTGATTTTTATGAAGACATATTATAAAAACTATTGTCTTAAGAAAAGGAATTTCGATGAAAAATTCATTTTACCAAGAATTCTTTTCATTTTTTTTGGAATTTTAATTAGAATGATTTTTAAATCTTTTAAAATACTGTATTAATCGGTACCGTTTAGGTGATATTGTAATTAAATAAAGATATATTTATGAATCATATATGTAAAAGCTTACTACAATTCAGCGACCACCAGTATTTTAAAAAGTAATTTTTAATTTTTTTTGTGTATAAACAATACACATTATAATTCTGTAATAAAGTTATAAATGTAATAAAACTATATTTATTTATTGCATTCACATTAAAAGGCAGTATTCAATAGAGGATTAGACAATAATTTGAAAACCTTCCGTTAAGCAATACGCATATAAGACAAATAACGGAAACAACACTTTCGTTCTTGACTTGTAGAGTTGTGAGTTTGTTCACGTAAGACATTATTTTTGATAGTAGTGTTAAACATTTAGGTTATCAGAATGGCGGATGTTCGACTTCATTGAAGCGTCTTTCTGCGCCTTCTTGGTTTTACGATTTCCACTGACCTACGGTGGAACATATTGAATTAATAGCTTCATCTCCAGCAAGGAATAGTGTCGCGCCAGAAGGTTTTTCGCGGCTGATTCCATCCTTCAAATCTGCAAATATACCATTCGTGTTTGCATTGAATACTGTTGCCATATATGGTATGGTGACCCGCAGTTCATCTTGAGGTTCTCGACAAAATCCAGTGACGGGTATGCAATATAACAGGTCCTGACCTGGCATTCCGGCTCCAGTCACATTCTCACAGACGTGCTGCCATTTCTACAAATATTTTCATGGCAACTGCTCTGACGAGCTATTTTCACTGGTACCCCAAGTTCATGAATTTAAGCGTGCGACTCGGTTGGCATCTTGGTCCCACCCTTTCACTATCGAAACAGGTAAATGTAGCCGCCTCTTCAACTCTTCAAACAGATTCTTATCTCGAACTTCTCGATAGTAGAATTCTCTTCCTCTTAGTTATTGTGGTATTAAATAACAACAAGATTTAGTATAATATACAAATTTTATTGTTCAATGACTTACGTTATACGGTATTTTTCCCGTTGAGTAACAAAGCATCGAAACACTTAAGATACCAGAAAATCTTTTTTCTCGTTACAGAATAAAAAATACATCAGACTCCGACATGCATAATGAAAACCCTTCAAAAATGCTATGATCATCGTAAACATCGACATTTAGAGTTTCATATATAGTTATATCTATAGCTTACCTTATACAGCATATATATATATATATATATATATATATATATATATATATATATATATATATATATATATATGCCGTATATTTTCACCTATAAGGTAAGTTATAGATAGACTGAAATATATATATATATATATATATATATATATATATGTATATATATATATATATATATCAGTCTTTGAATCTCTGTCGCTGTTTGTTCATAAATATAGTAATATAATATAATACTATCATAATTTATATCTGTCTATCTATTTATGTTGATCCTTTTCCGTTCATTATCTATCTATTTATCTATGTATCCATGTTTATCTTATTCTGCTCATTATCTATCTATCTATCTATCTATCTATCTATTGCAGACTGTTCAGATCTCTCTCTCTCTCTCTCTCTCTCTCTCTTTATCTATCTATCTATCTATGTTTATCTTATTCCATTCATCGTAAACATCGTCATTTAGTTTCATGTATAAATTTATCTATGGGCCACTTTATACGCGAATATATATATATATATATATATATATATATATATATATATATATATATTAAAGACAT
This sequence comes from Acanthosepion lycidas, assembly GCA_963932145.1. Lineage (NCBI taxonomy): Eukaryota > Metazoa > Mollusca > Cephalopoda > Sepiida > Sepiidae > Acanthosepion > Acanthosepion lycidas. Next base: position 70,569,690 of record OZ010604.1, on the reverse strand, counting down.
TTTTTATGTTTAACGTTCTTTTTATAGATTCAAGTATTTAAGTAAATGCTCTGTTTATATCTATAAAAAGAACGTTAAACATAAAAAAATGTCTTTAATAAATAAATTGTCGGACTTTGTCCATTTCTTAATATATATATGTGTATATATATATATATATATATATATATATATATATATATATATATATGTGTGTGTGTGTGTGTGTGTGTGTGTATACATATATATATATATAATTATTTATTCGAAAATTATAACATAAAAATGTTATAAACTCACTACAAAAATAGCCATTTTGTTTCAACAATTCTGGTGTCTTATCAAGTGATGTTGTTGAATGTATAATAAAGTGTTTTAAATGGTTCAAATCAATCAAACATCCCTCACTAAGGGGAAACGCTGTTACATAAGCTGGAATAATCAATCAAAATACAAGTATATGAGAGTTCAAAAAACTTGACAACGAACTTTGGTTATAATAATTATTTAATGCTTTATTGTTAGGGTTAGCCTAAAATAGTATTCATTCTAACTAATAAATATTAAATTATACTATAAAATTCAAAATTACCAATTTTAAATTTTAAATTTAATCTATATTAAGTTTAAAATTATGTAATCATTTAAAGAAGAAACTGAGAAAAAATACTTTTGTTTTTCTATTTTGATTTTATTGAAATTAGGTTGGAATAAAGGTTAAGATCTAATGCTGCTCTGAACTCCGTTACATCTTAGATATATTTGGAGGGAAGACATGGGCAAGGGAGGATAAAATCTTGCAAAAGACAATATACAATCAGATTATAATACACAAACACGCAGACATATTGTTATATCGTGGATAATACGATATAAGCAACTAGATAATTCCGAGTGGAAAGATTACGCTAAACACAGGAATGAGGTAAAGCATATAACAAGGTTTTATTGTACGGAAAGTACAATGAGTAAAAGTTCTTAATAATGATAATAATAATAAGGAAAACTGGAGATACGTCACGTAGTCGTACTTCTACTACAATACTTCGTCACGTCTTTTATTTTCTTCTCATTCAAGTCTCTTTAGACGGACCGATCACTGCCATGGTGTGATAGGTTGTTCCACTATAACACATATAAACACGCAAAAAAGCGATGAGACAGGAAATATGTTCATGACCCTTAAAAAAGAAAAGAAAAAGACAACATACACACACAATGAAAGGCACACATAAGCGACCACACACGCACATACACACACACCGACAAAGACACTCACATACACACACATCCGATGAAACGAGAACATAAATGATATATATATATATATATATATATATATATATATATATATATATATATTCTAACGTTCACAGCATTAATCCAAAAGTGGGCTAGATATCGATAGTAGAGCGATAATTATTTATTATAATTTTATCATATAGAGAAAAACAGTTTACTCACTACAAAGATGGAACTTCGTTTCGGTGCATTTCAATTTCATCTCGACTGGTGAAAACCAAAAATGATTATAAACAATTCTGCTCGTAGGCAAGCCGTATGTGAAACGTCACTTCCTTTTTTTCCATTCGTTTAAGAAAAAATATACATAAAGCAAAAAGTTGACGGAGTGAAACAATAGTGCTTGTTGGTAGCAGTTTGGTGAAGGATGGGTGGAGTGTTAAATGCTGGCTAGTCTGGGAAGATTTCTTCCCGATAACCACGGTTAAAAGTTTAGGCTCATCATCTCACAAGCGTCCTAAGAGTGAGGGGTGAGGGAGGAATAGTGGGAATAGGAGGTAGTAATACGATGGAAGAGGTAGGAAGGATAAATTCTAGCCATAGTTATAGTGATTAATTGGGAATGTTTTTTTGGTTTACTATAAAGAAAACAAGCTAAAGCTGAATAGAATATATTTATATTGGATTGTTTGTTTGTTTGGGTTTTATGGCATATCAACCACGGTGGGTTATTTAATGCCAAATCCAGTTTATAGGAATTTTAAATGCCTATTTTGTATGGAATAAAAAACGTATAGCTGGCAACATTATTGTTTCAAAAACGCTTACAAAAAAGTATAGCTGGCAACATTATTGCTTCAAAAACTTACTTACAACTGGCAACATTATTTTTAACAAAAAACGTATAGCTGGCAACATTATTGTTTCAAAAACGTATAGCTGGCAACATTATTTTTCCGAAAACATTATCTGATTTGTTTGTTTGTTTGTTTGAGTTTTATGGCATATCAACCACTGTGGGTTATTTAATGCCAAATCCAGTTTATATGAATTTTAAATGCCTATTTTGCATGGAATAAAAAATGTATAGCTGGCAACATTATTGTTTCAAAAAACGTATAGCTGGCAACATTACTTCTTTACAAAAAAACGTATAGCTGGCAACATTACTTCTTTACAAAAAGAACGTATAGCTGGCAACAATATTGTTTCAAAAACTTAGATCTGGCAACATTTTTTTTCTGAAAAAATTATCTGAGACCTTGCTGTTGGATGCAGTTTATCGCCGTACCTAAGACGCGGATGTAATTTAACGTCATACCCAGGACGTGTGTAAGACTTAGAAAAACTAGGAGTTCACTATTTGCCCATAGCTGGGACCCTAACAGGTGCTACCACCCCGGGTCAAGGTGGACCTGGGAACACCAGCAATTAAGAGGTGGTTCCACGCTCCTCAAAACCTCCTGATCAGAGGCCTTGCTGTTGGATGCAGTTTAACGTCATACCCAGGACGCTATTTATATTGGAGTTATCACTAATAATTCTGTAATCAATGAAAGTGTTTTGTAAATTAATTAATTTAGAAGTGGTGGTGTCTTCTTGGTATGTTGAATATATAAGTTATTCGGGTTTAAAAAGTCGTTTTGATTTAGAAATTAAATATAAGTAGAAAAATATATAAGAGAGTAATGGATTTTAACATAACTTTTATAATCTAATTTTGACCTCTTCTCGGACAGTTTAACGTGTAGAATAAGTATGGGTGTAAAACAATTTAACTGAAAGTATTACGATGCAAAAAATATTTTAAGAATAATAATCTAAGATAAATTAGTGGAAAGGATAGGATGCTAATTATACTGATGGTTACATCTGGAACGCCTTGGTGGCTGAAATAGTTCCCTCTCTTTATTCATTGCATCTTGCTAAACTTCACTAATAGAAAAAGCAGAGCACTTCCTTCTCCCCTGTCAGATGTTAAGACGGTCTAACTTGATTCCATCACTCCAGACAATCACAACTAGGAACCACCATGCTTCGTATAAGAAGACGAGTTGGGCACCTCGAGGCGGTGTAACGGTTAACAAGCTTGTCTCGCTAGAAGAATTACAACTGAGTTGTGAGTTCGATCCTCACTGGGTGCCCCATACTTTCGGCCTTGTGCCACATCTAATCTATGCTTGGAAAATAAATATAATGAGACGAGTTATCCTCATTCCCTTCCAATACCGGAGAGATCCTCCAATCAGACAGATTCCTACCTAGAGCTGTTGCATCGTGGGACGGACTCCCGAGAAGATGCTTTCCCGATCACTACAATCTTAACCTGTTCAATTCTATGTTCAAACGTTATCTATCCTTAATATCTTCATAGTATGCACGGTTTGCTTCATTCATGTACGCCCTTACAATAACGTCGTTTCGTAAAACTCTTATTTGAGAGGCTCTTAGGCCTTAGTTGAACGTAAAAGAAATGTAGAAGTTATCTGACAATATTGATATTTACATATGCTGTAATGGCTCTCATCTGTCCTTTCGTTGTCTGAGTGCTTATAATTTTGTTCTTTCTCAAGTCTATTAATGTGATAACCCTGCAAAATGCCTGTAGCATATTTCTCAAAAATGAGCCCAAAATAACTAGCCATTTTGAAGAAAGGTGGTCATCTTCGAGCCTTCGAAAAGTTGTACCATGGACACAAAATGCATTTTAATTCCCTCTGTTGGATTAGTAGCTGCCATGTTAATGCCCTCGATATATTTGAAAGAGAAATGCGAATGTAAAAATAGGAGCGTCTTCCATTTATGACCCGCTAAATGTGTATTCTGTACAAAACGGCAAGAAAAAAAAAACTAACAAATATATATATATATATATATATATATATATGGTGGGTGTGATACATATTTCGCTTAATATAACGATGAAAAAGTTACTCTAACATCTAGTGGGGAGACTGGTCGTTTGGCCAAAGATCACAAAGTGTAACGTCAAATGTTTCCTACTTTTGCTTCACATTTACCGCGGGAAAGGAAAGCGATGAAATAAAGAAAAGGAAAAATACAGCGATCAATAAAGAGAAAGAATAGAGAGGTAGACATATTTAAATATCTACTCCCCACTCTCCCTCTCTCTTTCTCTCTCTCTCTCTCTCTATCCATCTATCTATTCATATATATATATATATATATATATATATATATATATATATATATTCATATATATATATATATATATATATATATATATATATATATATATATATATATATATATATATATATATATATATATGATCGTATTTACGATTCCAATGGAATAAATTATGACCATGGAATATTAGTGTTTAAGCCTTTTTATTATATCCTTACTCTGTCCTGGACATTGAGTTCTACCTGGATTCTATCCTCTCGGAATTTTTTATTCAAAAAAATATACATGTGTGTATATGCACCTGTGGATTTTGCATATATATGTATATTTACCACTAATATTATCTATCTATCTATCTATCTATCTATATATATATATATATATATATATATATATATATATATATATATATATATATATATATAATTATGTGTGTGTGTTACTTCCAACGTTAATTTTAGTGGATACGCGGACTGGAGTTGACGCTTCAGCAGTACTCATTTCGTATACTGGAATGAACACGGCAAAGTGTCCAGTTGCGGTAAATTCAGGCCGGTAAATTTAATTAATACTGTTTAATTAAGAACATTCACTTAAATAAATTGTATCGATAAAAATAAGCTATAAAGAGAATATATATTAAATATTTGTCGGTTTTAATCCATTTCAAAATTAAAACATATATATACAGTGCTGTTCGATAAAAGTGACTCACCTGATTTTTTTTACTAAATGTTCTCTTCTCCGATGAAACGAAAGTTGAGCTAAATTCAAAGGATAAGCGATCTAAAATCCGAAGAAGAAGCTTTGAAAGCTCTTTGAATTTACCAGTAAGTACTGTCAAGCATCTGTTCAGTATAATGTTCTGGGGATGCTTTTCTTTTCATGAAAATGGTTTCTTAAAACCTATTGAAAAGACCCTCAAGGGCGAGCAGTAAAAGAGAATTTTAGAGTCTTGTCTGATCCCTTCTGCTAAAAGTGTGCAAATCGACCCCACTAAACTCATTTTTATGCAGGATAAGGCTCCCTGTCACAAATCAAAATTGATGAAGGAATACTTTGAAGAGAAGCAGGTGAGGGTTATGACATGGCCGCCCCAATCTCCTGACCTCAACCCCATAGAAACTTATGGAGCATTATAAAATACAGGCTCTCGAGAAAGCAGTTAAGCAACAAAGAGGGTTTGATTGTGAATTTCATATGCATGTTTAATGGATAACAGTTATTAACTGATGACTGACATCCATTGAACATGGCACGTGGAACTACCCCAGTGAGCGAAATAAAGGGTTCAATTCGACCTTCCAACCACCTGAAGAAGGCCGGAGCGTACAAAGGTCGAAACGTTGTAATAAATATGGTGATAAAGATGAGGACAATAATGTAAATAATGTGAAGGAAAAATATTTTTTCTGGGGTAATAAATTATAGTCATGGAAAGTTAAGGTTGTCTCTTTTTTAAATTACTTAATTTATATATATATATATATATATATGATAAAATAAAGAAACAGGAAAATTTATCAATTTAATTGATAGTTTTATTTCATTCTCTGAAAAATTAAAAAGATAACGCAAAATTGAAGCCGGGAATCTCTAGCAAGTCACTGAAAAGGTAACGAAATCTCAAAGCCTAAAAGTAATCGATTGATTTTTGGATCGATTGATTCTTGCCAGCTTCGTAAGCCCAGATTCAAGCAGGAAAAATACTGACCGATGTACTTGAGGATTGATTTATTAGTATGTATTAGCCAAATCCTTTATTTTGTTTTTGCCACGAAGCAATTTTAGCTGCGTTACAAATTAAGTAATTTAACAAAAAACATAGTTTATTTTTTTCTGTGTTGCTATGCCTCCATAATTAACGAACTTAATAAATTAAACATATATATATATATATATATATATATATATATATATATATATATATATATATATATATATATATATAATTATACGTTTATACTTGATTTTTTTGAATGCGGAATTATCATTATTGCCTGTTTGCATTCTGCGGTAGACTGGTTGCCAACCAAGGCTATAGGACTCAGAAGGTGTTTTGCCCTAACACTTATATACACATAATCAATCACTCCCTTATGAGCCAACTGATAACACACACTCATAGTAATATACACACTTATACATCATACTCACTCACTCCTTAAGAACCAAATAACACAAACATACACTTAACAAACACATCGCCTTTCCAGGAACCAATAAAACTGTCAAAATGACCAAGGGAATTCAGAGCAGCATGAATCCATCCAGCTCTTATCTTAAATAACAACTTAAAAATGACTGTTCGACCAACACAATGACGGACCAAAATTCATGTTAAAAAAGTGAGAAAATAAATAACAAAACAAATGAAAACTACACATAAAAATTAATTTTCTCCATCAAGACATTCATTTCTGTAGTTCACTGCTAACAGCAAGCAGAATTTTTTTTTCTCCTGATGATGGCCATATTGGCCGAAACCAGTCGACTGACTTAAATGAAATAATTATAAAAACGAAAGAATATTAATATACAACCCAGTGTGTCTGAAGATTTTAATTTTTTAATATTTTTATTTTTCAATATATATATATATATATATATATATATATATATATATATATATATATATATAGAGAGAGAGAGAGAGAGATAAAGAGAGAGAGATAGAGAGAGAGATCCGCGTGTATGTGCGTGTCTGTATGTCTGTAACTATAAATGTTTGCCCAGATCATCCTTTATAACTGAACGCGCCAAAAAAATTGCTTGTCAATAGGCATACTCCTAGGTGATAAATAGTTTATTTTTCTCTGATTATTAGCTGAGCAGCAAACATTTATTACCGTTATCTGATTTCCCAAAGCCTAACTGTCATTGGATATGCTCACTTCTCCGCCATTAACTGTTTCGCCCTGTAAAGAACTCGATTAGTGTGAAAGCTTGCTAAAACTCTTCCTTGTCTTTTGTCTTTAATTCTATTATCGAAAAAAATTTTCTTTTTCCTGTCACGACTCATGGCGTAAAAACAATGAAGCACTTCCAATGAATAAAATGACTTACAGCCTGTTTAGCAGTACAATCATATCTCTAATATAGCGCTCTGTAATCCAACAACTCGGATGATCCGGTAACTTGGGAATCTTCTGCACATAATTTATGCAACCGCCACAAGTTGGTTTATTGGTTTATTTTGTTTTACGGCATATCAACCTCAATGGGTTATTTAATGTCAACAAGAAAAGAAGACAGAATACATGCTCATCAGTAAAAAGACGAGGCTGAAATGCAATTTACAGGTTGGGGACACTAAAATCACCCCAGAGCGGAAATTTAAATATCTGTGAAGTATTCTGACAGAGGACGGTAAGACGTATTGAGAAGGCCAAAGACGAATTCCAAAAGCTAGGCAGAGTATTACGAGACAGGCTGATTTCGTTGGTAACAAAGAAAAGTATACTGAACTTCTACGTGATATCTGTCCCCCTTTACGGCAGCGAATGTTGGACGGTCTCCTCAAAGATAAAGAAGAGATTTAAGGTAACGGATGTATGGTTCTACAGAAGGATGCTTAGGATATCATAGGCGGAGCGTGTGAGCAACGATGAAGTTTTGGAGAGGATGCAAACAAGGAAGAAGCTTATACTTAACATCAGGAAGAGTCAGCTGAAATGTCTGGGACACGTAATGAGAAAGCACGACTTGGAGAATCTGTTACTCACGGGGTGAATATAGGGAAAGAGAGACTAGGGAAGCAACGCGTGATATACCTAGTGGGCTTAAGAAAGTGGATGACAGAATAGGGTCTGGGAGAAGTAGGAAAGGGACAAAACTTATTGAGAGCTACAAGGGATAAGATGAAGTGGAGAGCCGTGATCGCCTACCCCCTGAAACGGCACATAAAAGAAGAGTATGAATAGAATATGCATTAATATTTTTTTTCTTTCAAAAATGTATTGCTGGTAATATTTTTTCTTTCAAAATGTGTTGCTGGTAAAATGTTTACAGAAACGGATTGCTGGCACTTCCACTATAAAAAAGTATTACTACACTTTCAGTGTTTTTGACCCCAGTTTGGTAGGTCACTATTTGCCGACAGCTGGGATACTAACAGGTTTTATCATCCTGGGCTAGAATGGAGCTGGAAACAGTGGCAATTACGTGGTGGTTCCAAACCTCCCGATTAGTGATCTTGCTGCCGGATGTAGTTTATCGTCATACCCAGTACAAACAGCTACTAGAGCTATTCGATCCTGGTTCAAATAACGGTATGGACATTATTTATCTACTTATATACAATTTCGTTTGGCTACTTCGATGGAGTGTAATCGTTAGCTCGGCTGTCTCGCTAGATCAATTATGATTGTTTAGAGCTTTCGATCCTCACTGGATGTTCCAAACTTGTGGCCTTGTGCCACGTCTAAACTTTGTTTAGTAAATTATCGGACGCTTCGACGTGGCGTAATAGTTAAGCTTGTCTCACTAGATCAATTACGACTGAATTGTGATTTTGATCCTCACTGGGTACTCGCTATGTTCGCTTGTGTAACAAATCTAAGCCATCCTTAGTAAATCACGATATACAGCTTCCTTTACCCGAATGTGTAAAAACACCTCCTTTTCACATTCCCATCATCAAACAGCAAGGGTCCGGTTGTGACTTTAGATATCTTGGAAGGCGTTTGACAGACCCCGACATGATGTCTCTGGTCGGATATTTGATTTAATTTACTCGTTGTGACCAAATCAGATAATGAAGATAGTATAGGACAGCCTCGTTTGTCGATCTTCTTCTATATTACGTGTCCCTTCAGCATGTGGTGTGTTATGGCTCTCCACAATTTCCTGCCACTTGTGGCACTTAACAATGCTTATCTTTTGCCTATTTCTCCTAAACCCTATACTACCAGCAATTTACACAATATAAGTATCTTTTTTAACCTGCATATATATATATATATTCATATATATATATATATATATATATATATATATATATATATATATATATATATATATATATATATATATATATATAACACGACTCGGAGTGTCATGCAAAACGCAATCTTCAGGTATTGAGCAGAGCTCCGAGTCGTGCTACCGGTGAGTAATAATATCTATATTTATTATTATTAATATATATATATATATATATATATATATATATATATATATATATATATATATATATATATATATCTTCATTTCAGTATGAGCTATTACTGACAAATATCCTAAGCCTTATTTTCCTCTTTATTTGCTTCACAAATATCAATTGTTTATTTTTCATTTTAAGTATTACTATCCCTTTTCCCATTTTTTCTAAAGCTTCGTTTTTGCTCACATGTTCGCTTCGTAGTATTCTCAGCATCCTTCTGTAGAGCCACATTTCTGTTGCTTAAAGTTTCTTCTTCAGCAGTGAAGAAATTGTCCAGCATTCATTGCCATGATCGTCTTTTCCAAGGTAGGAATAATCCTTCGCAAATAAAGAGGAAATACCGTCAAGTATTGTCCAAAGTTCTTTTCGGAAGAAAAAAAGTAAATATATGAAGGCCCAGGCTTTTGGTTTACTTAACCCATCATCAGATTAGAATGAGACAGGTGACCTATCAGGGAATTCCACAAGCCAATTTAAGTAAAATTGGATAGGCAAAACTTTATAGTTGAGTAAATAACAAGTCATCGTGACCAAGGTTTTGAATATACTACAGGATGCGAGTGCTATTTGAGGACATTTTTAGTATGTTAAATAAACAGCAATATCTTAGCAAACAATGTATACATTTAATTCGAATTGACACAAATATCCTTCATGATACTTCTTCATATAATTATTCTATGAAACCACCTTTGGCTTCAATGACTGCTTCTATTCGGGCTTGAATCCGTCCACAAGCTGCAATTAATTGGTCCCTATTCATTTTGGACATCAACTGGACAATGGCGGCCTTCAGTGCAGCTATGGTACTATGAGGAGGTCGATTCGTCTCCCTTTCAACGACGCTCCACACGTAATAGTCTATAGGGTTTAAATCTGGCGAGTTAGGGGGCCACATGTTGGGGGTCACATGATCGTAAAAATTCCCTGATAACCTATCCTGGGTTACAATGGCTTTGTGAGAAGTTCGAAAGACATATGGCCTTCCATTGCATACTTTATTCATCCAGTGCTTAACAACCGTTTAAGAACATTAATGTATCCAGCAGCATTGACCCTAAGACCTTGTGGGAAAATATAAGGTGGCATGACATGACCTTCACTGCTCACAACTCCTAAAACCATCACAGTAGCTAGATATTTGGTGTGCATCACCCTGGGTACTTCAGAAGGAGATGCACATAGCCACCTGTCATTCCGTCTGTTTGTTTTCTGATTTTGGTCAAAGATTTTTTTCGTCAGAGTAAAAACAAAGCATGCCATGTCCGTGGGGATTTTTCACTTTGTTCAGCAACCGTTTTGAACGCATGAGACGGTTTTCCTGTGTCTTCGCCGATATGAATTGATCTTTCCTTATTACATATGACTTATATCGAATGCCCTGGTGTATCACGGTTCTGATAATCGATTCTGATACCTGGGGTTCTTTGGTTATGGACCTCATTGAGCTTCTGGGGTTTTCATTAATGATGTTTTGAACATTCTGTATAAGTTCTGGTGTACACGGTTTCAGAGCACTTTGAATGTTTTTTTCATTTTTTTTGCCATCTCATCCCTCTAGTTCCGGCCGAATCTTATAAACAAATGATTTTGCAACATTTAAAAAATTACTGATTTTTAAATCACTATGATTTGCAGCTAAAGCAACAATGACTGTATGTCTTTTCATTTCTTGGGTTAACATCTTCCTCTGACTGGGTTATCTGGAATAAAAAAAAAATATTATAAATGATTTGAATGTGTGGTGAACTTAAAACAATATCTTCTCAAATAGAACTCGAACCCTGTGGTACATTTCGATAGTTTTTACACACTTTATGTCTAGAAAAGAAAACACTTAAACGAAAGCAAGAAAAAATGAATAAAAAACTTAATCGCCGTACCTTTTCAGTCATCTTTAATGATATATATATATACATACAGTAGCGGCTATAATATAAGGAAAGGAAACAACAAAGACATAAATATGTGTATTACTTAAAAAGTAATGCATGATTAGCAATGAAATTTTTACCGAATAAAGATTAGGGTAGAATGCATAAGGATTATACAAAGCTACAAAAGTGTAATCTTTATTTAAAAAAAACTATTATGTAAATTTTTGTAACTTTCTATAATATTTATGCATTACACCCTAATCATTATTCGATAAAAATTTCATTGTTAATCATGCATTACTTTTTAAGTAATACACATATTTATGTCTTTGTTGTTTCCTTTCCTTATAGTATGGCCGCTACTGTATATATATATATATATATATATATATATATATATATATATATATATATATATATATGTATAGTCAGTTAATGAAATTCTTGGTAATCCATATGGATAATCCCAAGGTTTTGAACATACTAATTTTTTGAACTATTAAGCATGTCGTATGAAAGTGTAACAGGACAGCTGCAATATAAACTACAGGCTGGCTCTGTGTGGTTGAACAAACAGATTTTCCAGAATAGGCCTCTTCAATAGGGAATTGCCTGCCAACCAGATCTATATTTATAATTCTCAGAATGTGTGTGTATGTGTGTGTGTATGTATGTGTGCACGCGCGTGTATGTGTGTGTGTGTGATCGGATGTTGTTTATGCGTTTCCACAGTTTTCACCGATATTTTTTTTTTTTTTTTTACTTTCATAGATAAATACCTCGGTGCGGGTTTTGAGTCGAAATTGGCTGAAAAATATTACAAACTTGAAGGTGAAAATTCGAAAAAACCAAAAAAAAAAACCCTGATTTTTTACACTTTGCGCAAAAATCAAAGACAAAATTTAATGTCTCGAAAAAACAGCGTACAATCAATTTAGAGAGTTGAAATCTAACGCAAAAGATTATAAGAATTATAGAAATTATATATTACAAATAAAAAATATCGTATATTATTATTATGACGGTCCATGGAAGAGTTTCCTTCCTTGCAAGATTCCGAACGCAAAAAACGGCCCTTTTCAGGGCCATCCCACCATTCAAATTGTTAAACCCACTCACCCCCGATTTGGGGGTGTGCCTCAGTTGCATCCAGTTGTTGTTTCTAATACTGATTTTCGGGTGGGCTGACTTTAAACTTAAATTGCTCTAAGTGGGCGTCAAAAATTCCTAGTAATGAAACACCCAGTCGAAGGTGGGTTATGCTGCTAGTAGACAATAGATAATCGAAAACGAGGAGCCAGTTGTTAATATCTAATGTATTTTGTTGTGACACTTTTTTAATTTGAAAAGACTTTATTGAAAACGGAAAACATTTGTTTTAATTTATATTTTTTAATTATCTATACATTTCATAGAATATGAATAATATTTTGTTCCCGTTTGCTTATTTTTTTCGAGAGCTTTCAACCATTATTGGTAATATTCAAGAATGGTTATTTATGTTAAAGTTTTTTTGTTTTTTTTTTAATACAAGACAACTTTGGATTATTTTTTATCTCATGGTGTTTTCTGCATAAGATTTTATCAATTTAGATCATGTTATTTGCCAACCGCTTACAAGTCCAGCTCCCTACATTATTATCTTGACGCCTGATTAACACTGATTTTAATATATATAGGCACATAATTCAGACTGTGGCCCGAGGATGAAATGTTAAACATTAATTTCATACAGGAAATCGTATCATTAAAATCAAAAGCGACTTCCTTGTTTATGTAATTAATTCAGTTTTGACAACTGATCCTATAAATCTAAACATATATAAAGAAAATTTTTGATGAAAGTTCAGTCACAACGAACTGATCTGCGCACTTACAGACATATATACGTACACAGTAAGACAGAGAGAGAGAGAGAGAGAGATTTGTGTGTGTATTTGTGTGTTTTTATGCGGTTATAGGAATAAACACTGAAATTGTGACGTTGTTTCAAGCCTCGGTGCTATCTTCAGATAGTTACACGGGCCAGTATACATGAATTCACTCTGTTCAAATTAGAGAAATGTATAATAAAAATAACGTTCGAAATTAAAATGAATATTTATATGCTCTCGAAAATTACTTCGCTTGAGCTCTTTGAGAAGAAAGCATGAATTTGTAAACAGAGACTACTGCTACTACTACTAATGCAAGACTCTTCTTATGAATCGAGTTCTCCCGGTAACTTGTGTGTTTCTTTAAAAATATATACGCTAAAATTCGCCTTCCTCCATCCCTATTCATTCTCGGATTCCAATAGAATTTAATGTTTTTGTTAGAAACTACGAATATTTGATTAATGAAGTAAAGAGTTGGTGCCTACGTATACGTTATTCATATATATATATATATATATATATATATATATATATATATATATATATATATATATATATATATTTTAAATATAATAAATCCGTTGGTATATGATCCAAGTGGATCCTAATAATATAAAATATTAAAACTGATCCAGAAAAGAGCTCAATATAATTATTATAAGACAAAAAATTCTAAAAATTGCCTCATATGGGGGATAGATTTATTTCAACTGATAAAAACGCGTCAGTATTATTCAACCCCGGTATATAAACTGAGTTCGTATCGGAATTAGAAATTTAACTTTGACAGCTGTCGAAAAATTAATACAGAATTTATCCATTTCAATGTTTTAGTCAGAGGAAGGGCCAAAGACAGTGTTCAGGGGAGGGTGAAAAGAAATTAACCCTAAAAGGAAGGGGTTTTATAAAATTAAACCCGGATATTAACCTTATGACATATATAGGGACAACATTATTCATTCCTATTCCGCTTCCGGAATTGTGTTCCTGTCGAAGACAAATTCATGAAAAATAATTTGACATGTTGCTACATGCTTATCAAGTAGATTTACTTTGCATCTTTCAGATTATAGATTCGTTAAGGCCCATTTAAACACACCCGACCTACCAAACTTTATCCGCAACATTCTTGTGCAATATACAAACGTAATAGAGACATTGCATCCATTTCATAATGGTAAATATTGGCAAGTAGACATCAAAATATACTCGACTTACGCTTTGAGATTCCTTCGCCATTCGTGTAGGGCGTTGTTAAAGCGGGCAAATTTTATTTTAGTAAGATATGTAGCAGCTTATTTTTCGTGTGAGATTTATTTTGGAAATTCCATTTATGCAACTTACACGAAGCAAAGCACAACTCACGAAACATAGATTCCAATGCAAACGGTAGAAACATGGCCCCACCCCACATTCACCTTCACGAAAATGTCTGAAAATTGAATTTAGATAAGCTAAAGGTTTTTTTTTTGTTGCGTGATAACTGAAGGGTTTCAAAATGTGTGAATATTCAGTGAGAGACTTTCTCCATCCCTTTTTTCTTCTCTCTCTCTCTCTCTCTCTCTCTCTCTCTCTCTCTCTTGCTATCTATCTATCTATGTCTTTATTTCTCGTTGGACTCTAAAAAAAAGAAAAAAAGGAAGAGAAACAAAAGATAGATAAAACAAAAATAGTTGAATGTAAAAATGGGGAAGAAAAATGGGGAGAAAGACAGAGATTTGAATATAAGGTTTGTTGGGGGAAGAGAAAGAGTGATAGACATGGGGAGAGGAAATGGAAAGAAAGCGAGATATTAAAAACATAAAAACTTTTCACTGTTTATCCTTTTTCTCTCTCTTCCTTTTTTTCTTTTTTCTTTTCCTTGTGTCTGAATAAATTGGTCTCCATTTATTTTGGAAAATTTGGTCTGAAGAGATGGACATCTGTGTCCACGAAATAAAATTTTACCTGAATGGATCATTTAAGGATTTTGTATTCATTATATATATATATATATATATATATATATATATATATATATATATATATATATATATAGTAAGGTAAAGAAGGGGTTGATAATCCATGTGGATAAGTCCAAATAGGATGTAATCCAGCGAGCTCAATGTAACACCAGAACACATTTTTATTAAATAATTAAGAAAGAGACAACCTTAAGGTTCCATGACTATAATTTATTTCCCCAGAAAATATATTTTCCTGGTTCATCAGGTCACATCTCCAGTTACAAATGTACGTAAATTATTGTTTAAAAACAACCTTATCCATACTTTAGATTTCCAAGAGAGACCAGTCTATAGTGCTCTACCTTCCACCCCCTCTGTCAACATATATTAATCTAAATGTATCCCTCAAAACTTTTATTGAAAATAAAAGAAAACATATTCCTTTGTAACCAGAGATGTGAGCTGATGAACCAGGAAAAATATATTTTCTACGGAAATAAATTATAGTCGTGGTTAATGCTGTCTCTTTCTTAATTATCTTTCCCTGACGATCCGTTTAGGTGAAACCTGGGTAGGTTTGTCTGGCTCACTAGGTTTATTTAGGTCTGCTCTACGGTTGTATTGAGCTCTTTTGTTAGTTAGTTGTTTACTCGTATCGTTTTTTTTTCTTTGGGCTTCAGACCTGCATCTTTTTTCGGCAGAAGTTCATGTTTGTAGCTCTTTCTTTTTTTAAAACCTTTTTTCCCCTCGAGATTTATTTGATTACTGGCAAATAAAGAATTCGAGGGTTTTTCGAAACGAGTCTAGTTATATATATATATATATATATATATATATATATATATATATATATATATAAAATGTGTTAACTTGTTTATTTATCATTTTCTTTTCTTTTGGAGTGGAGTTCAATATATATATATATATATATATATATATATATATATGAAAAATTTCTCAGGGTTAACCTGTAGAAAAAGAATATATATAAATGTAAAAGACAATAGGAAAACTGTAATAGTTGCCGACGCGTTTCGTCCAATGTGGACTTTTTCAAGGCAACGAACGAAATGAATTTATTAAACAAAGTAACTAATAATAACAAAACAAAATGTCCTTAGCAACTGGAAGAATTTAGAGAATGCTATTTTCATACAGTTAACGTGACATTAATTGACGTAATTTTCAGTTAAAATATACTTCTCCAAGTACACTAGGAATTATTCCCTTGTTCAAATTTAAATTTAATTTATATCAAAGGGGAAAAAATCAGCGTGTGTGTGTGTGTGTTAGTGTGTGTGCCCTCCACCCCGACCCCCTTTGATCAAGATATACTTATCCAAGTACCCTGGGTAGTGTACTTTCAGAATATATGTGGTTATGGTGATCTATTTGTAAAGCTGTAGGAGGAGTTCGATAACAAACTGGCAGACAGAGACAAGAACTTTATATATAGAGATGATATAGTAAAATTAACAGAACAATTCTGTGAATATGACAAATTTGTATAAAAAGAACAATAGGAAAAATTCTAGTTTTTGCCAACGCGTTTCGTCTTCCGACTTTATCAAGGCAAACAATGAAAGCGAAATGGCTATGGCAAGAAAAACATTTCGCTTTCATTGTTTGAGTTGATAAAGTCGGAAGACGAAACGCGTTGGCATAAACAAAGATTTTTTTGTCATTATACCAGAGATGGCATTGTATTAATTTTAATACAATAATTAATAATAACGAACAACATGCCGACAAAGTGATTCTGATGTACAAATATACGAAACCCTATGTGCACCTCATGACCCCGAGTTTGATTTGTGTATTCTTTCTTTCTTTTTATGTGCCATGTCCTTTCAGGACGTAGGCTATAATGGCTCTCAACCTCCCTCTATCCCTTGCAGCTCTCAACAAGTCCCTTCCCTCTGCTTCCTCCCCCAGACCTACATTCTGTCGCCCACTTACTTAAGCCCGCTAGGTATGTCACGAGTAGTTTTCGCTTGTTCCTCTTTCCCTCTATTTGACCTGTGAGTATCAGATTCTCCAGGCCCTCCTTCCTCATTATGTGTCCCAGAAACTTCAGCTGCCTCTTCCTGGTATTAAGTATAAGCCTCTTCCTTGTCTGCAACCTCTCTAAGACCTTATCGTTGTTCACACGCTCGATCTATGATATTCTTAGCATCCTTATGTAGAACTACATCTCCTTCACTTCGAGTCTCTTCTTCATCTTTGGGGAAATCGCCCAACATTGGCTGCCGTAAAGAAGGACAGATGTCACGTAACAGCTCATTATTTTTTTCTTTGTTACCAAAGAAACCCTCCTGCCTCGAAATACTCTAAACTTTAAACTTCCGCGTCTGCTTTATTCTAGTGTTCCCGACCTGCAAATCCCATTTGAGTATACTGAACCAAATGTACGAGATATGGAGATAGTTCGAATAAAGGCAACATATAACTTAGCGGTTTGGAGCATAAATAAAAAGAAATACCCCCAAGTCGGATAAAACAGTTCGAGCAGATGGTCACAGATTCCTAGACGAGTCTCCTGAGTTGTAGTGTTTGTGTCATCTTGCTGAAAAAGGAGAAACAACTCCTAGGATCCACCGACTTTGATACTCTTTTCTTTCCTGCTCGTGATCGGAGAGTCACTGCACTTTATTCATTAGGGAACATCTCCAGCTAGACAATGAACAAATAAATCTATGACATTGAACAGGATATGTTTTTCGGACCATCTTAGATTCACAAAACAAAGCATGTTAGCACTTCTTATCAATTAAGATCAAAACACTTGAAACGTATACTTGGTGTCGCGTCAATATATTAATATATATTACATAAAGTTGTTGTTGTTATTATTATTATTATTTCTTTGATACACATTTTCTTTCCGGGTCCCAATCAGAGACCTAAGGTTAAAAATGACTTCCTGATATTTTTCGCTCATCAGTTTTGTAAAAAAAAAAACAAAACAAAGATCACACACATCATATCTAGATAGATAAAGATCTTCCTAATTTATGAGCTGATTTGTATTTCTTTAAGCCAGTGGTTCTCAAACATTTATGCAACGCCAAACCTAGCAGCAAATGAAAATATCACGGCACACTTAGCAAAATTTTTTAAGGGTATACATTTAAATGTCATGAAATAAAACCATAGATTTTTCTAAAAATACGCACACAAATATGAACTTAGTTTATTTCAATGTTTCTAATCAACCATTTGTGCAGTTTATTTAGTGTGAAACCCGTGCTTAGGATTATTTTGCGATTTCTTCAATGTTTGGTCGAATATGCGATAAGCACTCCCCATTTCTTCTTCAGTTGAGTGTGGTTTTTCTCGCTTTTTATTTTTGATGTTATTTAGGGTTGCTAGGCCTAATTCCCATAAATAAGAAGTAGAAAATTGCAATAAAACTAATAAAGCCTTTTTAGCTAACGTGGGATATTAATTTTGTATTGAAATACAAAATGTATTAATGGGTACGTCGAATGTTTTATTTTGAAGCATCGATTACCAGAAAAAATGGCCACTTCTTCTTGTTGTCATAAGTCTATTATTAAAAGGAATATTTATAAAAAGATTTCGGATTCGTACATTTAAATTGATCCATTGTTTGTTAACCTTTTTAAGCAACGGCACACGTAGCAGAAAATGAAAATATCACGGCACTTAACATCACTTTTAAAGGCTATACATTTAAATGTTATAAAATGAATCCAGAGACTTAGAAAATAACGCACACAGATATGAATTTATTTAATTTCATTGTTTCTATTGAAATATTTTTAACACTTATTTAGTATGAAACCTGTGCCAGATGTGTTTTTAGCGATTTATTCAATGTTTGGTTGAATGTGCTATAAGGGCCCTAATTTGTTCTTCAGTTGAGCATAGCTATTCTCCTTCCTTATGCTTGAAGTTATTTAGGGTTTAGAAGCCGAATTCACATAAATAAGTAGAAAATTGCAATAAAAATGATAAATTCTTTCTAACTAATATGGGATTTTTTTTTATATTGAAATCCAAAATGTATCAGTAGGTCACGTCGAATGTTTTATTCTGGGCGCTTAAAAAAATATACTTTTTGAAAAATGAATAAAAAACTAAGTACCATAATAATATTCCTCGACCGTTATCGTCGCACAGAAATCTTCTATGTCAACATAACAGAATATCAACTTTGAGGATGAATATTTTTGTTTAAATGTCCATGTAACCAGTCTGAAGATGGCTCATGTGAACCGAAAGTTTAGATCAATGACCAGCTTAATAAAAAAAAAATCCAAATATTTGAAAATTTTTGTCTTTATTTCACCCGAAATTAAAGCAAGCACACGAAGTTTAGAACGGCTCGTGATCAAACATAATAGACATTCATTTTCTGTCATATTTAACAACACACACACTATATATATATATATATATATATATATATATATATATATATATATATATATATATATATATATATATATATATATATATATCCAAGTATATGATTGGTATATACGGAATAAATTCCAATAACCAATAATTACTATTCTTAAAAGAGTGCTCAATACAGAGTAGAGCGAATATAATTATTTATTTAAAAATTATAACATAAATATGTTATAAAATTGCTACAAAAATAGCCATTTTGTTTCAACACCTCTTGAAACAAAATGGCTATTTTTTTAGTGATTTTATAACATATTTATGTTATAATTTTTAAATAAATAATTATATATATATATATATATATATATATATATATATATATATATATATAAAACTAAAAAACCTGGTAAACCTACCTAGGTTTCACCTAAACGGATCGACCGTGTGAACTGGCCAAAGATGTAAAAAAAGGGAACAAAATATATATCTTAAAGCAAAAACAACTATGACCACGTGACAAAAAAAAAACAAAAAAAAAACAAAAACTAGACAACAACGGGGGGTTAGAGGTTAAGTTCTTTTTTCAACAACGAAAGAAAAAAAAACATTCTAATAACCAGCGTTTCCTATGACAGCCTGAAGTATTTTACCAAGGTAAAACACACGTTGGTACAATTTTTCCATTTGACTTATTATACGTTCTTTTTACAGGCATATTTAATTTACACAAACACCCACACACACATGAATACATACATATGTACATATATATATATACATATATATTAGATGAGAGAGAGAGAGAGAGATGTTTCAGCTTATAATTTTGACTATTTCCACGCATTACAATTAAGAACATAACGTTGAAGAACAATGAACATCTTGAAAATGAAATAGTCGGGAATAA
>OZ010604.1:70526041-70546468 GCA_963932145.1 Acanthosepion lycidas | reverse complement strand
AAGAAAAAAAGGAAGGGAGGGCAGAAGGAAAATTGAAGGGAGGGAGGGGAGAAGGAAAGAAGAAAGGGCAGAAGGAAAGAATGAAGGAAGGGTGGAAGAAAAAAAGGAAGGAGGTGCAGAAGGAAAATTGAAGGGAGGGAGGGGAGAAGGAAAGAAGAAAGGGAAGAAGGAAAGAATGAAGGGGGAGGGAGGGGAGAAGGAAAGAAGAAAGGGCAGAAGGAAAGAATGAAGGAAGGGTGGAAGAAAAAAAGGAAGGAGGTGCAGAAGGAAAATTGAAGGGAGGGAGGGGAGAAGGAAAGAAGAAAGGGAAGAAGGAAAGAATGAAGGAAGGGTGGAAGAAAAAAGGAAGGGAGGGAAGAAGGAAAATTGAAGGGAGGGAGGGGAGAAGGAAAGAAGAAAGGGCAGAAGGAAAGAATGAAGGAAGGGTGGAAGAAAAAAAGGAAGGGAGGGCAGAAAGAAAATTGAAGTGAGGGAGGGGAGAAGGAAAGAAGAAAGGGCAGAAGGAAAGAATGAAGGAAGGGTGGAAGAAAAAAAGGAAGGGAGGGCAGAAGGAAAATTGAAGGGAGGGAGGGGAGAAGGAAAGAAGAAAGGGCAGAAGGAAAGAATGAATGAAGGGTGGAAGAAAAAAAGGAAGGGAGGGCAGAAGGAAAATTGAAGGGAGGGAGGGGAGAAGGAAAGAAGAAAGGGCAGAAAGAAAAGAATGAAGGAAGGGTGGAAGAAAAAAGGGAAGGGAGGGAAGAAGGAAAATTGAAGGGAGGGAGGGGAGAAGGAAAGAGGAAAGGGCAGAAGGAGAGAATGAAGGAAGGGTGGAAGAAAAAAAGGAAGGGAGGGCAGAAGGAAAATTGAAGGGAGGGAGGGGAGAAGGAAAGAAAAAGGGCAGAAGGAAAGAATGAAGGAAGGGTGGAAGAAAAAAAGGAAAAGAGGGAAGAAGGAAAATTGAAGGGAGGGAGGGGAGAAGGAAAGAGGAAAGGGCAGAAGGAGAGAATGAAGGAAGGGTGGGAAGGAAAGAGGAAAGGGCAGAAGGAGAGAATGAAGGAAGGGTGGAAGAAAAAAAGGAAGGGAGGGCAGAAGGAAAATTGAAGGGAGGGAGGGGAGAAGGAAAGAAGAAAGGGCAGAAAGAAAAGAATGAAGGAAGGGTGGAAGAAAAAAAGGAAGGGAGGGCAGAGGGAAAATTGAAGGGAGGGAGGGGAGAAGGAAAGAAGAAAGGGCAGAAGGAAAGAATGAAGGAAGGGTGGAAGAAAAAAAGGAAGGGAGGGCAGAGGGAAAATTGAAGGGAGGGAGGGGTGAAGGAAAGAAGAAAGGGCAGAAGGAAAGAATGAAGGAAGGGTGGAAGAAAAAAGGAAGGGAGGGCAGAAGGAAAATTGAAGGGAGGGAGGGGAGAAGGAAAGAAGAAAGGGCAGAAGGAAAGAATGAAGGAAGGGTGGAAGAAAAAAAGGAAGGGAGGGCAGAGGGAAAATTGAAGGGAGGGAGGGGTGAAGGAAAGAAGAAAGGGCAGAAGGAAAGAATGAAGGAAGGGTGGAAGAAAAAAGGAAGGGAGGGCAGAAGGAAAATTGAGGGGAGGGAGGGGAGAAGGAAAGAAGAAAGGGCAGAAAGAAAAGAATGAAGGAAGGGTTGAAGAAAAAAAGGAAGGGAGGGCAGAGGGAAAATTGAAGGGAGGGAGGGGTGAAGGAAAGAAGAAAGGGCAGAAGGAAAGAATGAAGGAAGGGTGGAAGAAAAAAAGGAAGGGAGGGCAAAAGGAAAATTGAAGGGAGGGAGAGGAGAAGGAAAGAAGAAAGGGAAGAAGGAAAGAATGAAGGAAGGGTGGAAGAAAAAAAGGAAGGGAGGGCAGAAGGAAAATTGAAGGGAGGGAGGGGAGAAGGAAAGAAGAAAGGGCAGAAGGAAAGAATGAAGGAAGGGTGGAAGAAAAAAAGGAAGGAGGTGCAGAAGGAAAATTGAAGGGAGGGAGGGGAGAAGGAAAGAAGAAAGGGAAGAAGGAAAGAATGAAGGAAGGGTGGAAGAAAAAAGGAAGGGAGGGAAGAAGGAAAATTGAAGGGAGGGAGGGGAGAAGGAAAGAAGAAAGGGCAGAAGGAAAGAATGAAGGAAGGGTGGAAGAAAAAAAGGAAGGGAGGGCAGAAAGAAAATTGAAGTGAGGGAGGGGAGAAGGAAAGAAGAAAGGGCAGAAGGAAAGAATGAAGGAAGGGTGGAAGAAAAAAAGGAAGGGAGGGCAGAAGGAAAATTGAAGGGAGGGAGGGGAGAAGGAAAGAAGAAAGGGCAGAAGGAAAGAATGAAGGAAGGGTGGAAGAACAAAAGGAAGGGAGGGAAGAAGGAAAATTGAAGGGAGGGAGGGGAGAAGGAAAGAAGAAAGGGCAGAAGAAAGAATGAAGGAAGGGTGGAAGAAAAAAAGGAAGGGAGGGCAGAAAGAAAATTCAAGGGAGGGAGGGGAGAAGGAAAGAAGAAAGGGCAGAAGGAAAGAATGAAGGAAGGGTGGAAGAAAAAAAGGAAGGGAGGGCAGAGGGAAAATTGAAGGGAGGGAGGGGAGAAGGAAAGAAGAAAGGGCAGAAGGAAAGAATGAAGGAAGGGTGGAAGAAAAAAGGAAGGGAGGGCAGAAGGAAAATTGAGGGGAGGGAGGGGAGAAGGAAAGAAGAAAGGGCAGAAAGAAAAGAATGAAGGAAGGGTTGAAGAAAAAAGGGAAGGGAGGGAAGAAGGAAAATTGAAGGGAGGGAGGGGAGAAGGAAAGAGGAAAGTGCAGAAGGAGAGAATGAATGAAGGGTGGAAGAAAAAAAGGAAGGGAGGGCAGAAGGAAAATTGAAGGGAGGGAGGGGAGAAGGAAAGAAGAAAGGGCAGAAAGAAAAGAATGAAGGAAGGGTGGAAGAAAAAAGGGAAGGGAGGGAAGAAGGAAAATTGAAGGGAGGGAGGGGAGAAGGAAAGAGGAAAGGGCAGAAGGAGAGAATGAAGGAAGGGTGGAAGAAAAAAAGGAAGGGAGGGCAGAAGGAAAATTGAAGGGAGGGAGGGGAGAAGGAAAGAAAAAGGGCAGAAGGAAAGAATGAAGGAAGGGTGGAAGAAAAAAAGGAAAAGAGGGAAGAAGGAAAATTGAAGGGAGGGAGGGGAGAAGGAAAGAGGAAAGGGCAGAAGGAGAGAATGAAGGAAGGGTGGAAGAAAAAAAGGAAGGGAGGGCAGAAGGAAAATTGAAGGGAGGGAGGGGAGAAGGAAAGAAGAAAGGGCAGAAAGAAAAGAATGAAGGAAGGGTGGAAGAAAAAAAGGAAGGGAGGGCAGAGGGAAAATTGAAGGGAGGGAGGGGAGAAGGAAAGAAGAAAGGGCAGAAGGAAAGAATGAAGGAAGGGTGGAAGAAAAAAAGGAAGGGAGGGCAGAGGGAAAATTGAAGGGAGGGAGGGGTGAAGGAAAGAAGAAAGGGCAGAAGGAAAGAATGAAGGAAGGGTGGAAGAAAAAAGGAAGGGAGGGCAGAAGGAAAATTGAAGGGAGGGAGGGGAGAAGGAAAGAAGAAAGGGCAGAAGGAAAGAATGAAGGAAGGGTGGAAGAAAAAAAGGAAGGGAGGGCAGAGGGAAAATTGAAGGGAGGGAGGGGTGAAGGAAAGAAGAAAGGGCAGAAGGAAAGAATGAAGGAAGGGTGGAAGAAAAAAGGAATGGAGGGCAGAAGGAAAATTGAGGGGAGGGAGGGGAGAAGGAAAGAAGAAAGGGCAGAAAGAAAAGAATGAAGGAAGGGTTGAAGAAAAAAAGGAAGGGAGGGCAGAGGGAAAATTGAAGGGAGGGAGGGGTGAAGGAAAGAAGAAAGGGCAGAAGGAAAGAATGAAGGAAGGGTGGAAGAAAAAAAGGAAGGGACGGCAGAGGGAAAATTGAAGGGAGGGAGGGGTGAAGTAAAGAACAACGGGCAGAAGGAAAGAATGAAGGAAGGGTGGAAGAAAAAAAGGAAGGGAGGGCAGAGGGAAAATTGAAGGGAGGGAGTGGTGAAGGAAAGAAGAAAGGGCAGAAGGAAAGAATGAAGGAAGGGTGGAAGAAAAAAAGGAAGGGAGGGCAGAAGGAAAATTGAAGGGAGGGAGGGGTGAAGGAAAGAAGAAAGGGCAGAAGGAAAGAATGAAGGAAGGGTGGAAGAAAAAAAGGAAGGGAGGGCAGAGGGAAAATTGAAGGGAGGGAGGGGTGAAGGAAAGAAGAAAGGGCAGAAGGAAAGAATGAAGGAAGGGTGGAAGAAAAAAAGGAAGGGAGGGCAGAAGGAAAATTGAAGGGAGGGAGGGGTGAAGGAAAGAAGAAAGGGCAGAAGGAAAGAATGAAGGAAGGGTGGAAGAAAAAAAGGAAGGGAGGGCAGAAGGAAAATTGAAGGGAGGGAGGGGTGAAGGAAAGAAGAAAGGGCAGAAGGAAAGAATGAAGGAAGGGTGGAAGAAAAAAAGGAAGGGAGGGCAGAGGGAAAATTGAAGGGAGGGAGGGGTGAAGGAAAGAAGAAAGGGCAGAAGGAAAGAATGAAGGAAGGGTGGAAGAAAAAAAGGAAGGGAGGGCAGAAGGAAAATTGAAGGGAGGGAGGGGTGAAGGAAAGAAGAAAGGGCAGAAAGGAAAGAATGAAGGAAGGGTGGAAGAAAAAAAGGAAGGGAGGGCAGAAGGAAAATTGAAGGGAGGGAGGGGTGAAGGAAAGAAGAAAGGGCAGAAGTAAAGAATAAAGGAAGGGTGGAAGTAAAAAGAGAAGGGGAAAATACGAGAGCGTAGATGAGGAGAGAATTACGTACACTAGTTCGATTCCAGATGTGCTGAGCTCTCTGTATAAAATCTTTGTTGTTGTGCAGAGAGAGAATATTAAAGATTCTATTTGTCAACAAACGACAATAAAGTTGTTTTTTTTATATTTTTTTTTAATTTTGCTTCATAGTTGTGATTTGCTGAAGTCGAAAAACTAAATTTTAAGTATGAATCATTAAAAATATGAATGTCTCCAGGTATATTTGAATCCTAATATCAAAATTTTGTCGGGCAATTAAAAAAAGTGTTGAAATTTAAATTTCGTTTTAAATTTTCCTTATAATTTCAGATGTTTCTTAAAACACCTGAGGAACATTTAAAAACTCACCAAAACGATTTTGAAAATAATATCGAACCAAACTTAATTTTGAAGAATTAATTCCGTGATAAATTGTGTTGCCTCTGCCATTGCCGTAAGCTAGATTACCAGTTATATATATATATATATATATATATATATATATATATATATATATATATATATATATATATATATATATATATATATATATATATGTGAGTGTGTGTGTGTGTGTTACAAGAGTGAAAATCTTTTCATTTCCTCGAAGTCTGGACTGCGTTCGAGAGTGTCTCGTAAATTATTTCAATAAAATGAAACTGAGTTGCACAGAGTTACTATTTTATCTGACCTTCTGCGCCAGGTGATGCTAATCTCAAAAATCATCTAATGAGGATTCACACATTCACACCTGAAATATAGTTCTGCTGATGCAGTTAGTTCCAACTGCACTCTGTGCTCAGGTGTAAAGAATAAAATTTGTAAACAGGCACTATTAATGCTGATAATTCAAGACTCTCCTAGCGATTGAGTTCTCTGAGTTCCTGGTGTGTTTATACAAAAGTTAATACGGAAAAAATAGCTTTTCTCTCTGCTGTGCGTCGGTGGCCTAAGGGTTGAAATCTCCGACTGATATCAAATCGGTCGGGTTTAGGTCCCGGCCTGAAGCGATCGGACGTCTAGCTACACTGATGAGCTGCGAAACAGTCGGTTTGAGGATAACTATATATATATATATATATATATATATATATATATATATATATATATATATATATATATGAAGAAATATAACCTTAAGATGTGCTATATTGATGGAATAAAGTGCTCATTATCAGATATAGAGCGTGCGTAAATATGAAAGTGAACATAGAAGTCAACACTTAGAAGCGACGGTCTGTTACATGCTAGATGCAATCGTCAGGCCTGACCATTGCATCTAGCATGAAACAGACTGTGTTGATTTCTATGTTCACTTTATATATATATATATATATATATATATATATATATATATATATATATATGTGTGTGTGTGTGTGTGTGTGTGTGGAGAAATATAGTTTTAAGGTGTGCTATATTTATGGGATAAATTGCGCAATATCAGAGACAGAGCGTATGTAAATATAAATATAAAAGTGAACATTGAAATCAACACACAGAAAGACAGGCTGTTTCATGCTAGATGCAATCATCAGGCTGCCTGACGATTGCGTCTAGCATGGAACAGCCTGTCGCCTCTGAGCGTTGACTTCAATGTTCACTTCTCTATACACGCACACACACACACACACACACACACACATATATATATATATATATATATATATATATATGAGTAATAGAAATTGTTTGGGAATTTGTATAATCATTTATATTTTGGAAGCCATCAATATTGCACATCCACTACCGACAATCGAGCCCTGAAACGCTAAAAAAAAACGCTAGCTTCATACCACTGACCCCGGTGACGAAGACAAATCTGACTAGACTCTATATTCCCTAGACTCTATATTCCCAAACAGGTCCCTACATAGCATTAGAAGATGGACCAAGCAAGGATATACAAGAGATATAAACTGCGTTGTATCGTAACGATTCGGGATCAATTTTCGGTAGCAGATGCGGTCTTCTGATGAATCCAAATGGGACGAATCGGCCATCAAGTGCTTTCTGCATTCTGTTGAGGATTCTTCTAGACTCGATGAAATACTATATATATATATATATATATATATATATATATATATATATATATATATATATAAGAAGTAGTTCTTGCAAACCTTAAACCTCACAGGGTATACTGAGAGCAAGAGTGATAGAGGAAGGCAGCGAGCCACCTACATGATGAGGTTTTCTCAATGGATGGCGGAACGAAAGTAGAGTGGCGGGGCTGTACCAAACGGAGGAAAATTGCTAAAAGCCAGAAGAGATAGAAGGTTGTGGAGAGCCATGATCGCCTATGTCCTGAAAACTAGTGGCACATAGGTGAAGAAGATCGATCTAGACTGTTGTGATGGAAAGCGTGGAGTGTCTAAATATATTAGCCTTGTGCCACACAGAGATAGGTGCCTATGGTGCGATGGCGTGCATAGTATATATATATATATATATATATAGATAGATAGATAGATAGATAGATAGGAGTACATAGTCTCGCCTATCGCCCGGTTCATATCCTCCCCTTTCTCTTGAACAGGAGTAGAGGCTCAAACCTCGATTACTGTTTACGAAGGAGTTCCCGGTTCCTTTTCGTTTGCCTTAATAGTGGTGCTGCCATGAGTTTCTTTTGACATGCTTGGATAGGGATAACGTGTCATACTGAGAGGACCGGGTTGGCAGTTTTCTGGTTGCTGTTCCCGGCTGGTTTTTAGGAGCACCTAATCTTGCGTAGCTTCTTGAGAGTCTGCTCTGATCAACAATTGCATAATATCGGCGTTCTTGCAGTGCCATGTCGCGTATGGAAGGGTGTCCCTGCAATATATTATCCTATGTGCCACACAGAAACAGGTGCCTATGGTACGACGCTGTGCAATGGCATCTTACAGGCATATTAGATAACATGATGAATACAACATTCCCGGTTTTCCTGCAATTTTCCCCTTGTGCTAAGCTAATTTTAGTTTACAAAATAACTACCACTGTATAAAATTTAAACACTTGTTATTCTTTCTTGACTTGACACAGATAAAAATAATTTAGAGAGATGAAGTTGAAACGGTTGAGACACATAATGAAGTATTGTGAATCTAAGACTCACGGAACATATAGAAAGAAAGAAAAGCAGGGACAACACCACGTAAACAATTTAGTGGATTTTTGTTAATGGATACATGGACAACGACAGAGGACTGGTAAATTGTGAAAAGTTACTTAGAGCAAAAAAAATTTAAAAAATAAGAAAGTTGTGGAGAGCCGTGATTGCACAGCTAACATAAAATGAAAAGTGACATCATCTTGTAAAATATCAATGTTAGCGGATATAAGTAGTGAAAGTGACATTCCAGTCAAGAAGACGAATAGATTGACGCCAAGTTACGCGTTTTAAATGGATTTCGAAAGCATGATATTGCAAATGTAAAAACTAAGGCTAAAACAGTTTCATAGAAATTAATGAAAACGCTTGCTTTAAAAATCTCCCATGCATTTTTGCATACGTAATGGCAGCATAAAAGCGTGGATATTTAGCCACTTCTACAGAGGTAGGAACTTACGCTTATAAGAGGAAAAATATACGCAAACAATACAGGAAAGATGATGGAAAAGATTGAGAAAAACATTAAGATTGGACTGAAAGAGGCTCAAATTTCGTTTCCTGTGCGGCCATTTTGTTTTTGTTTGTTCATATCGTCTGCTTCAATCATTTATTATTTGGCTAACTTTAAAAGACTAAGAAAAAAAAAAAAAAAAAGAGAGAATAAATTTTTCTGCTAAAATGTATGTTGTTTTTTCCTTACTTTACTGACGCCAGCCATCATCTAGTGACCTTTAACTTTTTTTTTATTCTTATCTTTTTCATCTGGCAGTATCATTCCCATGTTTTTTCCTCTCAGCTGCCACACACACTAAATATACATTCAAGAATATCTTTACTCTTCGACTTTGCCATAGTCTCCCACCCCCAGGCCCAAGGCAGAGAAATTCAACACCAGAGTTATCTACTCTTGTTTTTCTTTTCCGCGTGCTCCTGATTTATTGACTGTTTTCATTTCTTGGTTCCTGATTTGTCGTTGTTATGTACCACGTGATCATATTTCGTCTTGCAGAGGAGAAAAAAAAAATGGAGATGGTATTTACGTCATGGCTTTCTCATTGTTTGGATTGGTTACCAGATTTCAAAAATAAAAGGGATGTTATTTTTAATTTAGAGAGCGCAGTGACTTTTGTCCCGTAATTAACAACAGGTACTTCTAAAAGACTGAGCAGTAACGCACAAACAGACGCACGTGCTCGCAGGCGCGCGCGCACGCACGCACACACACACACACACAGACACATATATATATATATGTATATAGCTGTTTTTTTTACCTAGCTTCATATTGACTTATTATGTGTTGATATATATATATATATATATATATATATATATATATATATATATATATATATATATATATATGAATATTGTATTAGGTTGGTGCAAAAATAATGACGTAATAATGTCGTTTTATGACGTATTTTTAACGACAAGAAACGACATTATTACGTCATTATTTTTGCACAATCTAATAATAAAGAGAAACAACAATAAGATATATAATCCGGTGTTCTTATTGATATTTTTATTTTTACAAAACAGTGCTCAATGTAAATTTACAGAGTAAAAATATTATAAATTAAGTAATTTAAAATATGGCTTCTTCGCTACACAGGAATTACCATGTTTTAAAAACCGAAGCTAAAACTTCAAATTTAATTATATATTTAAATTGAAAGCATTATTTCTGTTTCATCTTTAAGCGAACTTTGGAATAACTTATTTTTAAATTTCCTGAGTTTTAAGCGCACATACAATTCATAATTTTTTGTTTCCAAGGATACAGAGAAATACAATCATTTAGACAGGGGAGGTAGAGTGTGAATTTTTTTAACTACTGTTGTATCAATTATGAGTTACGTCCGAAAAAGATGTTAAGTCTAAATTTGGTATAGGTACATTTTTCAACGAATTTTGATATCCGTTCAACGAATGGCGTCTGTTTTTTTATCAACGAGAAAAAGTTTTTCGGCATTTTTCCCGTTAAATTCTTACTTGTATACTTAAAGATTCTTTCTAAAATGAGTGTTTGGATTAGAATTCGTTGTACTGAACTGCAATTTTACTATATTATTTTTACTCTTAATTACTAATAGACTATATTTATTTTTAAAACAAATAAATGTAATAGAATTACTTAAATTATTTTTAAAATTATTATTACATATGAAATATAAATATGTATATTAACAGCTCCCATTTAAAAAAAAATTGAATTATTTTATTCTATTTTTAAATATTTTAATATTTATTTTAAATATTTTTTTGACAATGTCGGCAAAGAATAGGTATTTCGTTTCTTTGATTCAGTAACTTTTTATTTTTGATAAACTTAATAATATATAGTTTCTCCTGTATTCAGTTTTTTCCACGCTTAATGAACAACGTATCATCAGGTAGTTAACAATGATCACTGCTTTAAATTAATGTTTTGAACGTTGGAATTTTATTTCTTCGTTCTTTTATATTTGTGTGTGTATATATATATATATATATATATATATATATATATATATATATATATATATATATATATATATATACACGTTTCATTAAAAAAGACTGACAAGCTACTACGGTTAAGCTTTTTATTTAATTTTCTTGTGTTCGAACAAAAGCTTTCTTTTCTGGACAAAAGATGTGTAAGAATTGTCCAAATGTTTTATATTTTCGAGCGCTTTTGGCTATACCTTTAGCCATTATCAAGGATGATTCGATTTTCAGCTTAATTGAGTGTTTGCGTCCTGTGTATGTCTTAGTGTGTGGTAGGGATGTTTTTAATTTCCGAATACGGTTAGCACATTGTGGCCCTGTTCGTAGTTAATATTGTTAAGAGTTGGCTTTTTCTTTTTTATTATTAAAGCTTCCATTATTTTTAGTCTTTTTTTGCAGGTGGAGGCAGTTAATATATTTGTGTTTTCTACTAGTATGTTCCTAATGGAGTCTGGTAAATTTGTGTGTGTGTTTAAATGGGTTCTAATGGAGCTGTGATCAGATAGGTGTAACGTAAGACGTCTGGATCTATCCACTATCCTTCTCCTCTTCCTTTCCTCTATCACTCCTATCTGCTCTCGCTTCAGATCCTCTGTAACCGCTTGCGTGCTAATGGCTTCCAGCTTTGCTTGGGGTGAAATGATTAAAAAAAAAAAAAATCACAAAGATGGCATTTCGAAAAAAAACCCTCCACTAGAATTTTTATCTCAAGTCTCCTGAAGAGTGGATATATTGCCAGTGAAAAGCGGTAGAGAAAATAAATCGTCATCATCATCATTCTCATCATCCTCAACCTCATCATCATCATCATCATCATCCTCATCATCAGTTCTATGACTGGATACGGTCGAAGGATCACTGCGCAGCTGTGCACCTGAACAAATTCCTTCTTTATCCCTGCGTTGACAGCCGGTCAGGAATTAATTCAGGGTCTTATCTTAAGTGGATATTGAATCTTATTACAATTACACACGCAGACACAGACACTCACACACGGACACACACACACGCTTAAATTTCTAAAGTCAAGGGAGAAAAGAGAAAAGCTTATCAGAACAAATTACCATGAAAATATTTATAGAAAAGTCACCGATATATATATATATATATATATATATATATATATATATATATATATATATATATATATATATATACAGACACATCAGTCGCTTACTTATCTATCTATCTATCTATCTATCTATATATATATATATATATATATATATATATATATATATATATATATATATATACATCAGTCTCTTACTAATCTATCTATCTATCTACCTACCTACCTACCTACCTATCTATCTATCTATCTATCTATCTATTCCAGTCTCGTTTTTATCTATCTCAGTCTGTTTTTTTTATCTATCTATCTATCTATCTATCTATCTATCTAACCCACTCTTTTGTCTGTCTTTTATCTATCTATCTATCTATCGAATCCACTCTTTTGTCTGTCTTTTATCTATCTATCTATCTATCTATCTATCTATCTATCTATCTATCCCAGTCTCTTTCTTATCTATTTAACTATCTATCTATCTGAATGTCCATATTTGCGTGTGTGTCTGTTTGTTCGTGTCAGTCTCTTTCTTATCTATCTAACTATCTATCTATCTATCTATCCATCTATCTATCTATCTATATATATATAATATATATATATATATATATATATATATATATATATATATATATATACAAATATCTATATATCCGTTTGTTTCTTATCTATCTATCTATCTATCTATCTATCTATCAGTCAGTCAGTCTATTGAATTATTCCACTTTCTCTATTCAACTCTATGCGTTTCTGTAACTTTATACACTTAATATGTATCTACCTAAATCCATCTGTAAATTTCATTCCGTACATGTCTCTGTCTCCTCCTCCTTTTCTTTACAACCGTGCGCTCACACACACAGAGAAAGAGAGTGTGCCTGTGATTATTTCCTTGTAGAAAAAACCGTATATATATATATATATATATATATATATATATATATATATATATATATATATATATATATATATATATATAGGTGTTAATGTGGATAAATCAATAACTAGATATTAGCAACCTGCGTTAGTTTGCATACACAGGTAAGAGAATGAATCTTTTATTTAATTTAAGGTGTAAACAAAACAGTGCTTAATGTGTTTAGACAGAGCTAAAAGTATATATTAATAATTATGCATATACTTATGTTCGATGTATAACTTAAGTTTCGGTGTTCTACCAACTCATCAGGCACGGATTATTGCCCAATGATTCTAGTGCACCTATAGCTAATCTTAGTTTTGTTTATTGAAGATTTTGTTGAGTAAAAGATTATGGCTGAAACAAACATTTCAATATAATATAATATTATACAAATAGATTACTTAACTTTAATATCAATTTTTGTTGTTGTTTTCCTTGACGTCGAAGGTACTTGGTAATGATCATTCCTTAAATGTTTCTGTTATATATATATATATATATATATATATATATATATATATATATACAAAAACTCTACGTACATTTCTTATCGTTTCCCCATTTTTCTTTTTCCGTTTTCTTTCTCCTTTTCCCATATCATTTTTGTTGAATTGACCGATTAAATAGGCCAATGTCTGATCCTTACCCCGTCCTTCCTCAATATTAAGTACTATATTAAAAAGAAAGATAAAAATAAATTTTCAAATTCTCACTTCCTCTCTAAAGTCGACCGTGTCTCTCATAACAATTCCTCACCACCGTCTATGTCAAATTATATAAGCTTAATACTGGCTATGAAAATTGTAAATTTTAAATTGATTTGTCGTTTCACCTTTTGAAAGTGAAGTCTGAGGGATCCCGAGAAAAATAAAATTCTCTGGTGAAATAAATTATTACAAATGGAGCCTTAAAATGTTCTGTTTTTCTTTAAATTATATATATATATATATATATATATATATATATATATATATATATATATATATATATATATATATGCTTTTTCTGGAGAGCGTATATTTTTCAGTAATAATTTTTTTCGGTACTCACACGCACTCATATTTGACGCTAACATTCGTCGAATGTGACCCCATAAGGATATCAAATACAATCGTATGTACCTAACAATACTTACAAATGTAAAAAAAAAATTCCCTAAAACAAAATTAAAATAATATTATTCTATGTTTAAAACAATCTTTTGTGAAAAAAAGTTCATACAGATCCGTTAGATTGCACATTTTATCGATAAAAACTTGTTACTGAGTCTGCGCAGTAGGCACAATATAGGTATTTCCGTTTCCTTTTAGAATCGTGACGATCGGAAATTTTGATAGATATCTTCAATTAGAGCTTGAATAAGAGCTGAAAACGCTGGCCGTAATGAAATTGGAGAGGTACAATTTATAGGATTTGATTGCCAAACAAGGAGTGCGCATTATGCGTGAGTAGAAACATTGTCCCACACATTTAGCACAATTTTAGGGGTGCGTACTATGGATGAATGCGTATTATACATGGGATATTACGCTACACACACACACACACATATATATATATAGAGAGAGAGAGGGAGATGGATGGATTGATGTTTAAATATATGGTGGGTTTTAATTAAGGCTGTTTATATCAACAAACCCTCAATTCTCGATACTAAATACTCTTCTATAATACAACAATAATTAAACAATATATATATATATATATATATATATATATATATATATATATATATATATATATATATATATATGAATGTATGTATGTATGTATGTATATCTGCGTGTGTCTGTTTGTGTGTGTGTCTGTGTGTGTTGTGAGATCTTCCCAGTACTGTGCAGAAATATCTGAATTTATTGATTATAGCTTTATGCAACTTGCGAACTTCAAGTGACAATATTCATAAATTTAACGCCTGCCATCATCAAAGTGTAAACTTCATAAATCTCTCTTGCAATCTTTTGTTGTTAAAATATATTTAGAATATGTTGTAAAAAGAATTTTAAAAATGGAATAAATAAATCTCTCCAACTTAATTTTTTCGCCATATAAAATTTATATTTGTTACTGTGACAAACACCGCATTTCACTTCGTCTGAAACGCGTACTTTTCAACCAAACACATCACCCAAAAAAATTGCACCTTTACTGTGCATGCGCAGTAACAGCATGACTGTATAAAAATTGAGCATTTTGGAGAATTGTCAGGGGAAATTACGACAGTAAAATGCCCGGGATATAAAACAAAATGCACAGCCATTTTTTTTTCTTTATGAATTGAATTTTATATTGTTTTTTTCCTTCCATTAACACCTTTTAAGTATTCGATTTAGTTTTTTTTCCGCCGGAGTTTTAGCTTATTACATGCAGTGTCACATAAACTATATCCTATAAATAATATTGTCTTCTTTTTGCATCAAATATTCTCGAACATTTGGTTTCATATGATGACAAATTTAAAACTGTATTGAGGTAGTGCAAAAGACTAAGAAGATATTTCCTTGTAACATTCAAAAAACAAAAAAAAAGCTAGAGGTAAATTGGAAGATGAGCTCAAAAAGGGTACAATGTGTTGTTAACTTGGGCAAGAAATGGCTTGTCGATTTCCCGTGATTCTATCTTACATATTTACAAATACATTGAGTCAATAGCTTCATCCACGGCAAGGAAAGTTAGCTCCCTGTGCCGCGCCAGGAAATTTTTCTCGTGAGAGTCAATCCTTTAAATCTACAAATCAACCATTCACCCTTGTATGGAGTATTGCTGCCTTCTGTTTGTCTCAAGGTTCTTGATAAGATCCAGAGACGGATATGTAGTGTAATTGTCCCTGATCTGGCATCTCGTCTGCAACCGCTCCTTCACAGACGTGCCGTTGCTTCCCTCTGTCTTTTTTTTACAAATACTTTCATGTTAACTGCTTCCAGGAGCTGCTTTCGCTGGTTCTTAGACTTCATGAATTTAAGTGTTCTACTAGACTGGCATCTCGCTCTCACCCTTTAACTCTCGAAACTGTTAAATGTAGCCGTCTCTTTTACTCCAATAGCTTCATGTCTCGCACCTCTCGCCTGTGTAACTCGCTTCTCTCTTCCTGTTTCCCTGATAGCTATCTCCAACTATTCAAATGTAATGTCAATCGACATCTATCTCCTATCGTTCTCTTCATCCTTTCCTCTATCACTCCTATTTGCTGTAGCTCCAACTCTCTGTAACCCCTTGCGTGTTAGGGGCTTCCCGCATTGCTTGGGGTGAAACGCTTAAAAAAAAATAAAATAAAAATAAGTCCACCATTTGTTCATACATTGAATATTGCTGTTACATATAATCTGCAGCTTCTGCTATATATTTAGAAAAAATACATATAAATAAACGCAAAGAGGAATCTGCAGTCTTATTGATCTTGACCTGTCATTTCGGCTTAAGTTACTTTCCGACGACCATAACGTATCTTCGCCGTATTTTTTTCTGTCAATATTTTTATTGTAATTTTTCTGATGAACCTTTTTTTTGTTTCAGTGTAAGGATTATTGTTGTATGTTTGGGTCAGAAATGGTTGCTAGCTAAATGTAAATATAAAAGAGTTGAAGATTAGCCCTTCCCATATCTCCGTTTTTGGCCTTGTGCCACATTTTTTTATAATACAAAATAAATACACCTTTCTTCTTTGGTACCTGGATTTTTTAAATTTAAACAGACTACTCGATTGGCGGAACGGTTTCATTATTTTACAGTCGAAATGGCGAGAGATGCCCGTAAAAGTTTCTTTGCATTACTTGCGTCCCATTCAAATTTGATCTTGGAAAATTTAAATAGTTTACATCGTTATTTTTTATCTTTTTTATTCCTGTTCTTATATTATAATCTCTTCTTAATAATGCTTTCTTTTTCTCATATTATCATCTTGCTCTTGCGTTTTAGTGGCTTTATTGTCATCCTTAGGGAGAAATGATTAAAAAAAGTGTAGCGTTTCGTCATCATAGAGCAATTTTCTCTTATTTTAATGCGTCCTCAGTATGATAACAAACTACATCCGCGTCCTGGGTATGACGATAAACTACGTCCAACAGCAAGGCCTCTGATCAGAACGTTTTGAGGAGCGTGGAACTACCTCTAAATTGCTGGTGTTCCCAAGTCGACCTCTGCGTGAAAGAACTCTGATCGGGAGATTGATGAGGTGTGAGGAGCGTGGAACCACTTCTTAATTGTTATTGTTCCCTGGTTCACGCTGACCTGGGGTGGTATTACCTGTTAGGTTCTCTGCTATGGGCAAATAGTGAAACCCAAAATTAAATGATATAAAATACATTTTCATAGTAAAAATAGCAGAAAAATCTTTTTTTTATATAAAAAAAATGACCAGCAATACATTTTATTTGCAGTTGAAGTCGAACAATTGCGTTCAAAATATACTTAGGTAACGCCATAAAATTGTATTTGAAAAAATTCTTTCGGCATTTACTAATGCCGAAACAATTATTTCGAACAAAGAAATGAAAATGTATTACAAAATTAGCTTCATCAAAGCCAAAATGTAAAAAAAGATAACACCGCCTCTAGTCAATATGTCCACACAATCATATGTCCATGAAAAATGTATGATGAGCTCCATTCTTTAGTTCCACCAGTAAAGACGTTTTCATTGAAGCCTCTCGCTCCTCTGTCGCTATTCCAATAGCAAATCTTCAGACAAGATTCATTACTTAAAGAAAACCTCTCACTACCCTATCACTATTTCCATGGCAGATGTTCTGATGAACTCCATTCTTTATTTCCACCATAAAAAAAATCATTTACATGGAAGCCTCTCGCTACTTTCTCGCTATTCCAATAGCAAATTTTCAGTCGAGTTTCATTCCTTAACCCTAAAACACTAACCATCAATTAAAGTTACACCACTACTAACCATGGGTATATCATAACCGATTTTGAATATATATATATATATATTACGGCGTTAAAAACAAGAAT
Source organism: Acanthosepion lycidas (assembly GCA_963932145.1). Taxonomy (NCBI): domain Eukaryota; kingdom Metazoa; phylum Mollusca; class Cephalopoda; order Sepiida; family Sepiidae; genus Acanthosepion; species Acanthosepion lycidas. The sequence goes on along the minus strand of OZ010604.1, from coordinate 70,529,236 downwards.
ATTTTTACATTGGACCATGATGTTATTAAAATAAAATACCAGCCGACCGGTTTCGCCCCCTCTCTTCAGAGCTGTAAACGGGGGAAAAATTATGAAAAAGGAGAAAAAAAAAAAAAGGTGACGTGAATGAACGGAAGGGACAGTTGTAACTCCTAAAGATGCTAGAGACCCAGAAGAGCAAGGATCATTTCATAAATAGTCCTGGTTGTGCGGTGGACTTCAGTGTGAATTGGTTTTCTGTGTTGTCCACTTCACACTCGTTGTTTCATCTGAAGGTGTTGGAGACGCTGTTTATCAAGTCTGGGCGACCTTCTCTTTGTAAACAGAGATTGTTTGCTTGGGCTTGCTCTTCTGGGTCTCTAGCATCTTTAGGTGTTACAACTGTCCCTTCCGTTCATTCACGTCACCCATATTTTTTTCCCCCGTTTACAGCTCTGAAGAGAGGGGGCGAAACCGGTCAGCTGGTATTTTATTTTAATAACATCATGGTCCAATGTAAAAATATTCTTGTTTTTAACGCCGTAATAAAGTTTTGTACCACAAAAAATATTTTAAATATATATATATTAAATATAAATCTTTATCTGAAATACTTTACATTCAGGCACTTCAAACTTTGTACTTTGAGTTAACATTAATAGGAACTGAAAAACATATTATTTAGGTAAGAAAACCAGGTACTGAAAATTGTAATTAAAAATAGGAAAATTTACGCTGGGTACTATATACCCATAGTTAGTGTTCTAGTTCAGACTTATAGAGCAAAAACTCTTTCTATTCTATAGCTATTTCCATGACAAATGTCTAGATAAGCTCCATTCTTGTTCCACCAGTTCTGACATCTACGAGTAAGCCTCTCGCAAACCTATCGCTATTTCCATGGCAAATGTTCAGAGGAGCACTATATTTATGTTCTACTACTCCAGACCCTTACACCTAAGCTTCTCACTACTCCATCGCTATTTCCTTGACTAATGTTCAGATGAGCTACATTCTTTAGTTCCGCCAGTTCAGACCTTTGCAGCTAGGCTTCTCTCTTCTTTATCGCTATTTCCATGGCAAATGTTCATATGAGCTCCATTCTTTAGTAATACCAGTTCAGACCTTTACAACTAAGTCATTCATTATTCTGTCGCTATTTCCATGACAAATGTTCTGATAATCTCCATTCTTTAATTCCGCCACTTCAGAACTTTACAGCTAGTCCTCTCTCTTCTTTATCGCTATTTCCATGGCAAATATTCGGATGCGCTCCATTCTTTAGTTCCGCCAGTTCAGACTTTTACAGCTACGTATATTGGGACGATTCATTGTCGTTTCATTCTTATATGAAGTTACTTTCGAACATTTGCACTCTTATGCTAACTACTCAATCTACAGAAAAAGTCACCCTCCTCATGTGGCTGCTGGGTGAAAAGTACAACGCAACCATGGTGAGCGGCGAAACATGTGCGAGATCATATTCAAACATCATCAGTAAGGTAACATTGGTTCGAGGTACGCTGATTATCTCCCTTAGTAGAGACTCCATTCTCCATTATTGTATTAGAATTATATTCAAACGATATAGGATAAAGTGTGTCTCAAAGTAACACATTTTTCAAATTAACATACCAAACATATAATTAAAGACAGTGATATTTAAACTGTACATAGACATTTGAGTTAAGTCAACATTATGGTGACGGGCTATTCTAGGTGTCAATTCAATTTCACGACTTAATGTGAATAAAATGAACATTATAAAATGTTACTTTTCACTTTTTTAATTTATATATATTTATTCATTTTTTAATTTAATTATCGTTTATGATTTTGTTTTAAATTATTTATGTATTTATTTATTTAAAATAATAGAAATTTTTTAATTTTTTTTTTTTTTTTTTTAATTTGCCTTTAATTTAATAAGGTTAAAGACAACGTCGATCTAAGTTATGGCAGGCTTACTAAAAGAGAAAATTACATACTGAGATGGAAAATTCTTACGACAAAGGATTTTTCAAATATCTCTTTTTTTCTTACAGGAAATGCCCCTTTAAACAGACAATATACATTGCCATAAAACCTTCATTAAGAATAAAAAAATCCCCGTTCAAATAATAATATATCTAAAAATATTAATTTAATAACTTAAGAAAAAAAAAAAAGAAACAGATATATTAAAACTTACTATCTTATTTAGACGCCTACAACTTTTATCACCTGATTTAGCTCCCTAAATATTTAGTCTACCCAGTTTTATTTTATTTTATAGAAACCTGTGGTGACACATAGACAGGAAGATTGGCACAATCTAATTTTTCCCACCTAAAATTTTGCTAATAAGTATGCATTCTGTCTTCTTGCAATTGATGTTTCAGCCTTTTCTTCTCGCTTTTCTTCTGTAAGAGTACTTGTATTTTCCTTTCTGTGTCTGCTATCAACACTATGTCATCTACATATCGTATTGTTGTGAAAGAGAATATTTCCCTACAAGTTTGGACTCGGCCGTCGGAAAAAAGACATACTATAAATAGAGTCCGAAGCTCTCTATTTTCTCTCTTGGTAACGACCCGCCATTGGACATCTAATTTTTTTTCCCCCGTGACAGATTGTCTGAAATCAACAGACATCACCGATTTCAGGACGTTAACCTTGTACTCTGTTTATCCATTGACATCACTTCGCCACGCCTTCCTGTTGGCCGTATCGACCTGCGATAGCCATGGCACCTCCTTGTTCCACTGGACAGAAGTAAATGTCTTTGGTAGACAATGAGACGCCAATATCGACTCGTGATCAGGCTAGTGCGGATAGGCGTTTTATACCACAACCTCAAGTTATTCTACTATAAAACATATACAACACTATATTTTAGTCATACATACACACACACACAAATATATATATATATATATATATATATATATATATATATATATATATATATATATATATTAGTTTGGTACAAAAATAATGACGTAATAATGTCGTTTTTGACGTAACGTTAAAAAACGACATTCTTACGTCATTATTTTTGCACCAAACTAATATATATATATATATATATATATATATATATGTATAAATGTATAAGTGAACATAGAAGTCAACACTTACAGGTGACAGTAGGTTTCATGTTAGATGCAATCGTCAGGCCACCTGACGATTGCATCTAGCCTGACGATTACATCTAGCATGAAACAGACTGTCGCC
>OZ010604.1:70491041-70521041 GCA_963932145.1 Acanthosepion lycidas | reverse complement strand
GCCCTTCAATATCTGTCTATATTTCTGAGATGAGGTATTATGTACACTATTTACATTATTCTGACTATTGTCCTCATCTTTGTCGCCATATTTATTACAATATTTCGGCCGTTTTACGCTCCTGCCTTCTTCAGGTGGAATGTCGAACTGAACCCTTTATTTTGCTCACTGGGCCTTTACCCAACGACTTTATCCACTGTGCCATATGTCCTGTTAGAAAATTCGTAAACTTAAAGAATCAGCATATATTCTAGGCCACAAAAATCTCCTGAGCCGACCAAGCATAGAAATGAATACAATATGGGAACCAGTAATAAAGAGTGTCACAGAAAAGCGATAATAACAACAAAAATTGCAATATGAGCTCTGGTGAAAACATGAAGTGATAACAGCGAAAAATTGCAATATGAGCACTGGTAAAAAGGTTGCTGAAGACATTAGGTTTATAATACCCAGAAATCCATACACAGATGTCCTCAAGGACACATTGCACAGTGGATAAAGGCATTAGTTAGATCCAGTGACAGGATTCAAAGAGTTCAATACTCGGTTAAGACAGTGGAGAATACGAAAGGGAAATTAATAGGAGATGACTGATAACTGACATCCATTAAACATAGCACGTGGTACTAGAATTTGTTTACCACAGTGAGCGAAATGAAGGGTTCAGTTCGAAATTCCAACCACCTAAAGAAAGCCGGAGCCTACAACGGCCGAAACGTTGTAATAAATATGGTGACAAAGATGAGGACAATAGTCCGAATAATGTAAATCGTGCTATTCGAATAGATAATATTATTTTGTTAGCGACCCATAAGCCGATTGACAAAGATTATTTCTTATGACACTACTAAGGATAAGATTATTTTCTTACGCGCTTCTAACGTGTAGATTGGAATAGGATGATATTATTTCGTTATTCGACCCTATGGATTAGTGTCGGACAAGATGAGATTATTTCCTTCATCGCTCCGACGGATTAGAGATGAAGAAATAAGACTATTCAGATTGTTAGTTAGTTGCTCCTATGAATTAAAGGGGGTAAGATGATATTATTTTGTTAATCATTCCTCTGGATTAAAGCTAAACAGATAATATTTCTTGATTAGTGATCACTAACCGATGAAATGTGATGATTTCATTTGTCATCCTCTAAAGATTAAACTGAGTTAGTACGAGGGTAAGCTAAAAATTATCCGCTCGTCTGCCATAACATATTTTTAGGTTTCTCACAAGGACTTTTGATCATGCGTGCTTATAGTTGGTACTCTTGTGGTCACGTGATCAACGTTTGAGCTTGATCGTGCGTGCTTTCTTGCTGCTGTTACAGTGTAAACATGGCCGCACCGTTAGAAGTGTACACCAAGGAGGAACAGGGATTCAAATCTGCAGAGGCCATGCTACCACATCGATAGTGACTCCCCATTAACATCTCTCGAGCTTGCTGAATCTTCTAGACATTGGTGGAGGCTTCCCTTTTCTCCCTTGCTCTCAGTATGCCATGTGAGTATTAAGTTCTGCAAGCCCTCGTTCGTTATGCGTCCGAGAAATTTCAGCTGGTTCTTCCTTATTCTGAGCATAAGCGTTACTTTTGTTGCCGTTTAAGTGCAGCGATCCGAGTAAATTGCTACCTCGTTGATGATAATTCGCCAATTCGCTATTACCATCTCTCGGGCTTGCTGATTCTTCGCATCTGGGATGGAGGTTAACAAGCCCCCTGTTTCTTCTTTGTGCGTCACGCCTGTCCGGCCACTTTTAATCTTCTCGATCCACTCATACACATTTGTATGCGGTTGGTCACTATTACTCTATTGTGTTAAAAGACCCCCGATGTATTTCAATCGCTGACACATATTCCTACCAGAGAAATCGGATCACTGCTGTGTGTCTCTCCTTGGTACATAGCGGAGTGGCCACGATTAAAATTATAGCAGCATCAATAAAAATGGCGCGGTCAACTTCAAACTCCGATCACATGACCACAATAGTACCAACGATAAGCACGCATGCGTAGAAGAGTGTGACAAAGCTAAAGATATGTCATGACGAAATTGCGGATATTTTTTTTGTTTTTTACTTACCCTCGTTTATTGTAGCTCAGAGCCTAACGACATTTTAAAAACTGCTTTTACCTTCCTCAAACAGACGCTAAATTTGCCGTTCGCCTGAGCTAATGTTTACGACGTTCAGAAGAGGCTTTGCCAATGGGAAATTATTCTCCTTCAGAGATTTGAAGTTGAAAACTGGCGCTAATTTATTAAGTTTGTTGTTGTTGTTGTTATTATTATTATTATTATTATTATTATTATTATTATTATTATTATTATTATTATTCCTTTGATTTTTGATGTGTACTCATTTCTTTCTGGGTCCCGCCCAGAGACCTAAGAACAGAAATGGCATCATGACATTTTCCACTGAGCAATTTTTTTAAAAAAAGCACACATATATTTTACATAGATAAAGCCCTTCATAATGTGTGGGCTGTACTGGTGAGAACAATTATTATTATTATTATTATTATTATTATTATTATTATTATTATTATTATTATTATTATTATTATTTCTGGCGTCTAAGCTTCTGAGATATACCGACCGCCGAAATATAGTTTCTCTGTGCGTTTTCTATAAATACTTTCATGATAACTGTTTGGATGAACTCTTTATCTTAATCATACTAGAAGATAACTTATAAATTCATAGTTGAAATGGATAGATGTAACCATAAGTTCCAACTTAAAAGTTTCTTTTCTTGCACTCCTCCCTTGTTTCATGCTTTCTAATCAAATTTGACTTTCAAAAATTTAAATACAATGTTAATCGCTATCTATTGTTTTGTGTCACCTTCTATTCTTCATTCTCCCTAATGTTTCTCTTTTTTTTTGTCTTCTTGTTCTTCCTAACTCAGTAATCTCTTGTACCATAGTGGCTTCACATGGGGTGGTATGATTTTTTTTTTTTTAAAGTTTCGAAAAGTCGAGTTTCCTATACTTTAGTTTCAAACAGACGACGTTGTTCTAATAAAAAACCTGTCTGGAATTGTTTTCTCCAATTTCTAATTATCAGTAATTTAACGGTGTCTAAGACTTTCCTTGATGCAGTTGTTGGAATGCGAATATACAAATAATAATAATAATAATAATACGGAGATAGGACCTGTTACATTTCTATGGGACTATACAATACACACTGAGAGAACAATCAAGGCCAACCGCCCAGATATTGTTATTAAAGACCACAAACAAAAACGGTGCCTCCTTATTGATATGGCAGTCCCTACTGATTGCAATGTATCTTTGATATTCAAAAAGCTATCAAAATACAAGGACCTTGAAATAGAAATCTCGAAAATGTGGCATATGGGAACATCAACAATCCCTGTTGTAGTTGGAGCCCTAGGACTGGTTGGAAAAGATTGCAGTAGGCTAATTGAAGGGATTCCTGGAAGTCCATGCCTCAAGGAGATACAAAAAATTGTTCTGACAAGTACAGCCCACACTTTACGAAGGGCTTTATCTATGTAATTTCCTCATTTTTTATTTTTTTTTTTTAGTAGAAAGTGTCATGATGCCATTTCTAACCTTAGGTCCCTGAGCGGGACCCGGAAAGAAATGTGTAAACGCCAGAAATCAAAGAATATAAATAATAATAATAATAATAATAATAATAATAATAATAATAATAATAATAATAATAATCCTCAAGGAGATACAAAAAATTGTTCTGACAAGTACAGCCCACACTTTACGAAGGGCTTTATCTATGCAATTTTTTTTTTTTTTTTTGTCAGTGGAAAGTGTCATGATGCCATTTCTAACCTCAGGTCCCTGGACGGGACCCGGAAAGAAATGTGTAAACGCCAGAAATCAAGGAAAATAATAATAATAATAATAAAATAATAATAATAATAATCTGGCTTGACTCGCGACTTGCAGTTTGGCTACTCCTGACATATATAGCTTCTTTCTTTTGCTTCCATTTTTATTCCAAATATTTTACTCATGTAATCGTTTCCTTTTTTCCTTCTATCTTATTTTGACGTCAATTTTCTTTCTTTCTTTTTCTCTCTCTCTCTCTCACACACACACACTCTTCTCTTTCATTTTCATCCTAAACGCCAGAAATCAAAGAAAATAAAAATGAGAAGAAGACGATGATGATGATGAAGGAGAAGAAGAAGAAAAATAACAACAATCAAAGCTAATCGTCGAAACATCGTGATCAGAGACCAGAAAATAAAGTGCCATTTTCTGCAGACTGTAATGTAAATTTGAAGAACTTAAAAAAACTTTCAAAATACAAGGGCCTTGAAATCAAAATCTCAAAAATTTGGCACTAGAAAGCCTCATCAACTCCAGTTGTAGTTGGAGCCCTTGGATTAATTAGAAAAGTTTCCGATTGACTCATTAAAGGGATCCCTGTTATCCCAAGCCTTAAAAATACAAAGCAAAATACAGTTCACACATTGAGCGGGGCTATATCTATGTAAAATGTGTATGATCTTTTTTTTGGATATTTTTCTCTCAAAAAATGCTCAGTGGAAAATGTCATGATGCCATTTCTAATCTTGAGTGCCTGGTTGGACCAAGAAAGAAATGTGTATACACCAAAACTAAAAGGAAAAATAAAATAGAATAATTATGATGATAATAATAATCGTCACGACCCGTCTATTTGAAAATCAGAGTAATTTTCCAAGAACTCAAAAAGAATTACGTGGGGTTTCACTGTTTGCTACTGCTGCTCTTGCAAGTTAAGTCTTTCCGTTGTAGTTGCAAGGGAATCTTTTGAAAAGTAAAGTATTCGGCCGACCTTATATTCCTCGTCGGGTGCTCCGTAGTCCAATGGCATTAATTGTTATCAAAATAAGAGCAATTATTTTCTAACGTACACATGTATCTCTTCTGAGGTGCAAACTAGCTTCATCTAAAAGGAAGATTAATTAAGTCAAGCAGCTCAGTTCCAATGAACCGACAGCCAGACACCAGCACATATGATTTGATTATAGTGGTGAAATCTTTGTGCAGAACCAACCAGACTTTCAGGGACCTATATATATATATATATATATATATATATATATATATATATATATATATATATATATATGTATATATATATATATATATATATATATACTCCTTCAACTCCACCCCCTATAAAGAACCTCCTACCGCTAGAACTTCGTTCTACTATCAACGAGCTGACTGGGACGCGTTCCGTGATTTCCTCCGCGATGTCCCCTGGGATGGAGTTTTTAAGCTCCCCGTCCAAGAATGTACTTCTGAAGTCTCTTCCTGGGTTAAAGCTGGAATCGACACTTTCACCCCATCAAGGAAATATAGCGTCAAGTCGCGCTCCTTCCCCTGGTTCTCGGCTGCTTGCTCAGCCGCCATCGCCCATAGGAACCACTACTCCCACCTATTCCGTAGCGACATGTCTGACTGCAATAGACGTCTCTTTGCCTCCGCCCGTAACGAATTGTAAGCGTGTCACTATTTGCGGCTCGGATGAAGGAACGTATTGCAAATTTGGCTCCAAAGATTATTGGCGTCTCTGCAAGAGCGTATTGAACAATTGCAAACCCTCTATACCTCCTTTATTCAACCAGTTCGAAGTCCTGATCTCCTCTACCGACAAGGCTGAATGCTTTGCTCGGAAATTTTCATTCAACTCGACGCTCGACTCTTCCGGTGTACCCGTACCCGACTTCCCTCTTAGAACTGAGGCCACATTGAGTGGGTTAAAAATAACCCCATCTTTGGAACTGGGCGTTATCTCCAATTTAGACCCAAACGAGGCTAGTGGTAGAGACGCGATACCAGCCATTGTCTTGAAGAAATGCGCGCCTGAACTGGCGCCCGCCCTTTCTAAACTATACAACTACTACCTCAAGGAATCTTGTTTTCCTGACTGCTGGAAGTCCTCTTCGATCGTTCCTGTCTTCAAGAAATCCGGCGACCCCTCTGACCCTTCCAACTACTGTCCTATCAGTCTCCTTCCCCTCTTCGGCAAAGTCTTCGTAGCCCTAATCAATACCGGGGTGGTTAACCACCTCACATCCCATTATCTGCTCTCAGACAAGCAATATGGTTTCCGCTTTGCCCGATATGCAGCCGATGTCTTTACGGCCATCACTGAAACAGTCTACCGAGCTCTTCAAAATAAAGGGGAAGTCCGAGCCGTGGCACTAGACATCTCCAAAGCATTTGATAGGTTTTGGCTCCAGGGTTATGGCATGACGGGTCGATTATATAACCTAATACGATCATTCCTGTCCAACCGTAGATTGAAGGTCGTTCTCAATGGATTTTGCTCCAGTTCCTATCCCACGAACGCAGGTGTTCCTCAAGGCTCCATCCTAGGCCCCACTCTATTCTTTATCTACATAAATGACCTTCATGACGCAATAACTTCCCAAGTTGGCATCTACGCGGATGACACCACAATTTATTCCTGTCTCAAAAACAAATCTAGTCTCGCTCACAAAATTCGCCTGCCCGTGCGTCTCGAAAAGGCATGAATTGGCTGGTCAAGTTCAACGCTTCCAAGAAAAACTGCTCTCTATTAATCACCACAGATTAGAATGTCTGACGCTCAACTTCTCGAGAGCAACTCTCTGCGACTTCTCAGTCTCACGTTGACTGCTGACCTAAGATGGAATATATACATTGAGTCAATTGCCTCGTCCACTGCAAGGAAAGTAACCTCCCTGAGCCGCGCCAGGAAGTTTTTCTCCCCGGCGTCGATCCTCCAGATCTACAAATCAACAATTCGCCTTTGCATGGAGTATTGCTGCCATATATGGTCTGGTGCCCCTTCTGTTTGTCTCGGGGGTTCTTGATAGCCTCCAGAGGCGGATATGCAATATAATTGGCCCTGCTCTGGCGTCTTGTCAAGAGTCACTTTCTCACAGACGCGCCGTAGCCTCTTTCTGTCTGTTCTACAAATACTTTCATGGAAATTGCTCTGAGGAGTTGCATTCGCTGGTTCCCAGACGTCATGAGTTCCAGCGCCTTACGAGGCTGTCATCCCGCTCTCACCCCTTCACTGTCGAAACTCCTAAATGTAGCCGTCTCTTCTACTCTAATAGTTTCGTCTTGCACCTCTCGCCTGTGGAATTCCCTTCCCTTTTCCTGTTTCCCTGTCAGCTATAATCTCCAGCTATTCAAGTGTAATGTCAATCGACATCTCCAGTTGCCTTGATCTATCCACTACCCTCATCCTTTCTTCTATCACTCCTATCCGATCTTGCTCTAAATTTTCTGTAACCCCTTGCGTCCTAGTGGCTTCCCGCCTTGCTTGGGGTGAAATGCTTAATATATATATATATATATATATATATATATATATATATGAAAGTGAACATTATATTTATATTTACATACGCTCTATCTCTAATACTGATCACTTTATCCCATAAATATAGCACACATTAAAACAATATTTCTTCATATATATATATATATATATATATATATATATATATATATATATATATATATATATATATATATATATAATAATAATAATAATAATAATAATGAATATCCATATTATCCCAGTAGCATGATAAGGTGGTGGGGCCTCAAACGGATACACAATCTTCAGGCGCATGATACTCACTGACCGTTGGCCGTTATGAAAGTCGCGTTGTTGTGGTGTTGATTTAATGGTATGTTAAGAATTGTTCATTGTATTATTGTTAGCTATAATATTTAAATTAATTATTTATGATTTATATCAATCAATGTTTTAATTTCGAAAGACGAACAAAGAAAAACATTATTTAAAAAAAAAATGAATTTACTTAAACACGCTATGTATCAAGGGAGATAACTCGCTTTGTTGCATAAAAAATATCGTTGGGGATAACAGAAATAACTACTGCTTATTAAAATATATTACTACAGTAAATCTTCTGTCTTCTGGAATAAACTACATGTGCATATACGGATGTTTGTATCATACCCAAATATATATATATATATATATATATATATATATATATATATATATATATATGTAAGTAAATATTTGTTACTTATCTGATTGATGTTACCTTCAGCATACCGACTCCAGAGTTTCGTAGACGAAAATATATAAACATTTATATAAGAATATAATCTGATGAACTGATGGAGACATGTAGTTGTGAAGAGGTTTAGATAAATGACATGAAAAGAAAAAAAATAGATATGACCAAACTAAGTTAAATAGATAGATAGATAGATAGATAGATAGATAGATAGGAACTGATTGAGAGAGAGATAGAATGATAGATATATACGAACTGAGATAGATAGATAGATAGATAGATAGATAGATAGGAACTGATTGAGAGAGAGAGATAGAATGATAGATATATACGAACTGAGATAGATAGATAGATAGATAGATAGATAGATAGATAGATAGATCCAGCGAGTGGCCGATAGTTACACAGTGAAAGAGAAATAGTATAGACCAGATATTTGATAGAATTTGAGATAGGTAAATAGAGCGAGAGAGAGAGAGAGAGAGTAGAGATAGATAGATAGATAGATAGATAGATAGACAGACAGACAGACAGACAGATGGAAAAAGATGGAAGAGCAGAAATGAGAAAGAAAAAAGAAAGAAAGGAATTCTAAACGAAATGTGATAGATAGATAGATAGATAGATAGATAGATAGATAGATAGATCCAAGCAGTGGACGATAGAGACAGAGAGAGAGAGAGAGAGAGAAAATGCAGAAAAGGAATTTGATAGCGAAAAGGCGTAGGGACAGAAATGTGATAGATAGATAGATAGATAGATCCAAACAGTGGACGATAGAGACAGAGAGAGAGACAGAGAGACAGAGAGACAGAGAGAGAGAGAGAATGCAGAAAAGGAATTTGATAGCGAAAAGGCGTAGGGACAGAAATGTGATAGATAGATAGATAGATAGATAGATAGATCCAAACAGTGGACGATAGAGACAGAGAGAGAGAGAGAGAATGCAGAAAAGGAATTTGATAGCGAAAAGGCGTAGGGACAGAAATGTGATAGATAGATAGATAGATAGATAGATAGATAGATAGATAGATAGATAGATCTTTTCAATAATCTGACACAGTCGAACGACTTGCAATTGTGAATATGCTTTAGTTATATGGAAAATCAATAAGCTCCCTGAGTATTATTTAGCTACGAAAAATCGGCGTGAAATTAACCTACATCACAAAAATAATTAGATTATGATGTATGCATTAAAACAACAAAGGCAGCAATAAACAGACGCAAAAAAAGCACAAACTAACGATTTCTAAATCAGAGCCTGGACCACGCAATAGGCGACACTACCGACTGCTAAACAAGCTCGTAAACAACCGAGAGAAAGAGCGGGAAAATTAGGCGCCAAATCTGTGGTTGTAAAAGCACCTGAAAAATGAATGCAAGGATTAGTAAGGGAATGGGGATGCAAATAATACCTGCATTTCTATCGAAACCTGTCTTTCTCTTTCCACTTGGCAGATCCAATGGCTTGAGTATTAAAACAAGAATTACGTCAAAATAGGCGCGTCGTGACCAGCCATCCGTCCTCTAAACAGTGTGTACCTATTATACTAAAATTGGATAGAAGAGAATGCTAGGATCTAATGTTGGCAGCAAAGATCCACAAACCATAGCAGTGTTTTTGGCATCTACCGACACCAAAGAGAACTTATGTCGTATATGGCATCTATATATACACGGAATAATTACCTAAACTTCTGAAACGACGAATAATACTTATATGCGTACAGAAACATTACTCACAGTAATTCCCGCATGTATACTGGTTATATGACAGAACAGAAACGCTATTTAAACTCAAAATTTCAATAAAACCTCGCACACACACACGTATCCACACACGCATACATACACACACGTATCCACACACGCATACATACACACACGTATCCACACACACATACATACACACAGACACACAAATATATGAATAAAGACAAAAGGAAAACTTATCTCAGACAACGTATTTAGATCTCTGATGTAAGACAAATGTAACACACACACACACACACACACACACACACATATATATATATATATATATATATATATATATATATATAAATATATATATATATGCTCCTGAAAAATTTACTTTGGTTGAGCCCTCTGGGGAGGAGGTGTGGGTTTGTTAACAGTGACTATTACGGCTAATAATGCAAGACTCTTCGGTAAATAGAATCGAGTTCTCTCAGTCACTGTGTTTATCTAAAAATAAATACGCTTAAATTCACTTACATCCTTGCCGCTCGCCAACGGCTTAGTGGTAGAATCCCTAACTGACTCAAATTCAGTTGGATTACGATCCTAGCTAACCGGGCGTTTAACCACACTGATGAGCTGTGATACTGCGAGACGATCTGTCCGTAGATGACAATATATATATATATAGACAAAAGGAAAACTTATCTTAGACAAGTTGTTTATTTCTCTGATCTAAGACGAATGTGACAGTTTTACTTTGCATTAAGTATTTATAAACAAACGTAAAAATGTTAGATTTCCAATTTGTTTAATATAAGATACACTCATAAATATTCATCAAGTTAACTGAAAAGTCTAGATAAATTATTCAGGAAATAAGTGATATAATTAAGCATATATATATATATATATATATATATATATATATATATATATATATATATATATATAGCACATAATCAGGAATGCGGACTTCGAAAATTTGACTCCCACGGGACATAGTGAAGACGAGAGACAGGGGAAAGGAGACAGTAAACTGCATAACGATATTCTGCAAATGCTTGGCAGAATAAGCATTTGTAGATATAGAAGAAGGGAAAATTTATTAAGTGCCACAAAGGACAAGAAATCGTGGAGAGCCATGATCCTGAAGGGATGTGTCATATAAAAGAAGTATTACGTGGTTTAGGCATAGACAAATATTGTTAATTTATATTTAAGCCTATAGGTATGGATGAAGGCTGGAGTTATTGAAGGTTGTGGAATAGGAGGAAGCCGAGTTCGAATTCCAATCGGGTTCATTATATTAAATTTACCTGAAGGTATGAATACTTGGACAAGCTATGATTGAATCTATCCCTTCCCGATACTATGTGTAAATAGCAGGGCAGACTGTGCCATAGAGCCTTAGTTGACGACTCGCCATAGAGAAGGAAAACTGAATTCAAAGCAGCCTGGATATAGCAGAGCTCCGTTAGATTATTTTACCCAGAAATACCACTACTGCTACTACTCAAGCGGTTTACGGATCTCTTTATATATAAGTAATTACTTCATTCAGCGACAGCTAGTTTATATTTTGAGTATATATTCAATTGTGGAGTAATTATTGCTTGCGTACATCTGCGTTCATAATGATATACGGGAATAAATATTAATGCGTTAAATCTGTGTTTGTAAGGATTTAGTTGGTTCCGATATAGGTGAATATTGATCGTTTCTATTTGCCTCTACAAGTATTTATTTGGCCCCGTGATAGGTCAATATTGATCGTTTCTATTTGCCTCTACAAGTATTTATTTGGCTTCGTGATAGGTCAATATTGATCGTTTCTATTTGCCTCTACAAGTATTTATTTGGCTCCGTGATAGGTCAATATTGGTCGTTTTTATTTAAGTCTAGAAACATTTAATTTGTTCGGTGCTAGGTAATTGTTGATAATGTATATATGAGCCTATAAGCATTTATTGGTTAGGGGTAAAATATATGTTGGCAATGTATATTTGTGGCTATAAGTATTTACCTCGTTCGGGGCTAGGTAATAGTTTGCCGTGTATATTTGAGCCTATAAATGTACGGGGCTAGTTAAATGTTAATCGTGTATATTTGAGCCGGGTTTACATTTGAACATATAATCATTTATTTAGTTTGGGCAAATTAAATGCTGATCGTTTATATTTGAGCCTCATTTATATTTGAGCATAAAAAAACATTTACTTAGTTTGGGCTAGGTATATGTTGGCCGTGTATATTAGAGCCTATAATCGTTTACTTTGTTCGGGGCCAGGTAATTGCAAGTCGTTTATATTTGCGCCTTTAAGTTTTTACCTTTGTTCATGGTTATGTAATTGATGATCGTGTATATTTGAACCTATAAGCATTTATTTAGTTCGGGGATAGGTATATGTTGACCGTGTATATTTGAGTCTATAAGCATTTACTTGGTTCGGGACTAGGTATATCTTGGCCGTGTATATTTGAGCCTATAAGTATTTACTTGGTTCGGGACTAGGTATATGTTGACCGTATATATTTGAGCCTAAAATCATTTACTTGGTTCCGGGCTAGGTATATGTTGACCGTGTATATTTGAGCCTATAAGTATTTACTTGGTTCGGGGATAGGTAAATGTTGACCGTGTATATTTGAGCCTATAAGCATTTTCTTGGTTCGGGGATAGGTATATGTTGGTCGTGTATATTTAAGCCCATAAGCATCTACTTGATTTGGTGCTAGACATATGTTGACTATGTATATTTGAGCCTATAAGCTTTCACTTTGATTGGGATTAGGTATATGTTGGCCATGTATATTTGAGCTTAATTATTGTTGACTGTATATTTGAGCCTATAAGCGTTTTCTTGTTTCGGGGCTAGGTATATGTTGACCGTGTATATTTGAGCCTATAAGCATTTAGTTAGTTCAGCGTTAGGTAAATGTGGGTTGTTCATATTTGAGCCGAGAGGTAATTACTTGGTTCGAGGATAGGTAAATTGTGGCCTTTTATATTTGAGTCTATAAAAAATTACTTTGTTCCGGAATAGTTATTCCCAATATGTAAGCATTTACTTGGCTTTGTGATGGATAAATATTTATTAATGTTTGAGTCCATACTTATTTTGGGGAAAGGTAGATATCTGTCGTTTCTATTTGAATCTGCAATATTTACTTGATTCTTAGGTAAACAAGTCATATTTTGAGACTATAAGTATTTATATATTTGGTAGGTGCCATCTTCTGGGATCCTTTTATCCTCTACACAGGATCATCTATGTTTATTCTAGGCTCACCAGATAACACACGGTGTAGATTGGGAGACAAACTTGCTAACTATTTTACACTATTGAACTACCTGCATTGTGTTCGCTAAAATCGAACATTGACTTCTTTTATGTGCCGTGTCACTTCAGGACGTAAGCGATCATGGCCCTTCACCTTTTCCTGTCATGTGTAGTGCTTAACAAGTTTTTGTCTTTTTGTTAATTCTCCCAGACCCCGTTCTGCCATCCACTTGCTCAAGCCCATGCGTTGATTTCCCCTGTCTTTTCCTCTATCCGTCTTGTGAGTATCAGAATTACCAAGCTCTCTTTTCTCATCACGTGTCCCAGAAATTTCAGCTGCCTCTTCCTGATGTTAATATTGTCTCTTCTTTGTTTCCATTTTCTCGAAAGCCCCATCGTTACTCACATAGTATCCTCAGCCTCCTTCTGTAGAACATTTCTGTTGCTTCGAGTCTCTTCTTTATCTTTGAGCAGATTCTCCTGCATTCGCTGCCATACAGCAGGACAGATATCACGTAACAGTTCCATACTCTTTCTTTCCAACGAAAGTCTCATGTCTAGTAATACTCTGCTTAGCTTTTGGAAAGCATCATTGGCATTCCCAATACATCTTCGGATCTCAGTGTCGCATTTTTCGTCCCCTGTTAGAACACTTCGTAGATATTTAAATTTATGTGCCTGCTTGATTTTACTATCTCCTACCTGTATTTTGCATTTTGGGCTCATCTTTTCTTCTGATTATCATGCATTATATCTTCCTGTTTATACTTAGTCATTTTTTCTTGCTTTCCTTCGCTACCTTCTGCAGGAGATTTTTTAAAAATTTCCTATCTTAGATTGTGAAAATGTTGATCTCTAAGCTTCGGAGCAATGTGTACACCGACTTGACCAAAAATAATTTCTCAGTGAACAAACAAATATATCGTTAATGTTTCGTCGCATCAAATAAAATCCTAAAAACAATAAACAAATCATTACTATTCCTTTGGTTTCACTGCGCATGTCTTTTCTGTACGATGTCTTTTGGTCCAGTTTTTTTGTCTCTGTTAAATTTTAATTATTTCTAGAATAATTATTCTCTCTCACCCTCTCTCTCTATCTCTGTCTATCTCTCTCTCAGGTAACTGATGACGGAAGTCATTAGTTTCCGTCAAAGCTTTCGCCAACAAAGGATTTCATGACAATAGCAAGCTAAAATAGTTCAAGCCAATTAATGTTTCTTTGTTCTCTTTTCGAAAGCGTTCAGATTTACGTTTTTACCACCTACGTCAGCGGTGGATTTTAGCGAGCGGAACGAAGGTACTTCACTGTCGGACAATAGCATGCAATTTTGGTTAAATTGCTAGCTCGATATCTCAAACACCATCCCTTAAACATGATATTTCAAAACAATAGTAAAGCAACTATTTTGTTTCTAAATGTTCCTTTTTATTATTATATGGATTTTAAGTTACCATCTTTCTGCCTTTATATGAGGATCCCATAGACCGAACACAAGGTTTTGGAGATAATCGAAACAAAAAGAAAATATATAGGAAGAGACAGTTGAAATTTCTGAGGCACTTAATGAGGAAGGAAGGCTTGGAAAATCTGATACTAACAGGACAGTTTGTGGGAAAGAGGTACAGATGAAAGCAGTGCGTAATATACTTGATGGGCTTGAGTAATTGGATGGTAGAACAGGGTCTGGAAGAAATAACAAAAAGACAAAGCTTTTTAGGAGCTACCCTGGACAGGAAGATGTGGACGGCCATGATCGCCTACGTTTTAAATGCACACGGCACATAAAGACAGATTCTAAGAATTCACATGATCTGGAATTGAAATGAAAGCAATACTGTCAAACTTTTTAATCATTTCACCCCAGGCAAGGCAAGAATGCCCCTCCCGTACGCAGCGGGTTACAGGAGAAAGACTGAGAGTAAAGACTGAGAATAGCAAGGATTGAGGAAAGGACAAAAGATGAACGGGATTCAAGACGATAGAAGATGGCGATTGACGTTGCATTTAAACTTTCGAAGGTTGTACTCATCAGAGCAGCAAGTAAACGGTAAGTAGTTCCCAAGGTGAGAAGTGCGAGAAAAGAAACTGTAGGGGTAAACGTAGCAGATACATTGAAGTATTTCCACAGTAAATGGGTGGGATCTAGTTGCTTAACTTCATGTAGTCGGAACACCAGTAAAAAAAATCGTCAGAGCTGTTGCCACAAAAAAAGATAGTTAGATAGATAGATAGTTGGTCACTCAGCTAACTGACCAGTATCTATCTATCTATCTATCTATCTATCTATCTATCTATATATATATATATATATATATATTTATATATATATATATATGTGTGTGTGTGTGTGTGTGTGTATTTATTTTATAACATTTCTATTTAAAAATATTTTAAAATATAAATATTATATTATGCCCTACTTTGTATCGAGCACTTAGTTAAAAAAAATAAATGCTAACGTACTGTAGATTTTTAATCAGACAGTTCTTTCTCTTTATTTGAACACACACACACACACACATACATACATACATATATATATATATATATATATATATATATATATATATGTGTGTGTGTGTGTGTGTGTGTGTGTGTGTGTGTGTGTGTAAAAGTAACTATTGAGTCTAGCATGAAACAGCCTGTCACATCTGAGTGTTGACTTCAATGGTCACTTTTATATTTAAATTTCATAGGCTCTAACTCTGATATTGATCACTTTATCTCATAAATATAGCACACGTCGGTGAGAAAGTGACTGAAGTCGAGATGCCAGGTCAGGATCGATTACATTGCCGATCCTTCTTCGGATTTTGTTTGTAACGCCGAGATCAATAGCAGGATTACCAAACCAGATAAGGCAGCAATATTCAATGCATCGACAAATAGTCTACACAGAATGCATATAAAATCATGTTGTGCAATTAGTAAATGCTAAACACTTCAAATACATCGGTGTGTGGATGATTTTTTTTTTTTTTTTGTGGGTGGTACTATTGTTCATCCAAAGACCTTCAAATCACTCAATAATAAATAGTTAAAATTTCAAAATAAATAGTAAAAATTTCATCTTCATTGCCATATTCACAACTTTTCAGCCTCTATATCTCTGAGATAAAGTATTATGCATTATTTACATTATTCGGACTGTTATCCTCATCTTCATTGCAATGTTTCGGCCTCTATATCTCTGAAAAGAGTTATTATGATTACTTGCATTATTTACATTATTCGGACTGTTATCCTCATCTCCATTGCGATATTCACAACGCTTCGGCCCCTATATCTCTGACAAGAGGTATTATGATTACTTGCATTATTTGCATTATTCGAACTGTTATCCTCATCTTCATTGACATATCCACAACGCTTCGGCCTCTATATCTCTGAGATGATGTATGATTTACATTATTCAGACTGTTGTATGGTTCTGGCTGCAGGCTTCATGGGAAAAACGCCTTTTTTAATATCCCAAACATATGCATAAGACACAATGAAAAGGCCTGGGCATATTCGTGTGACATTCGATGACATCAGAATATTACGGCCTTTCTGATTGGCTCTTCAAGATAAAATAACCAATAGCAAAACACGATGTTGACCATGTTCACCATATTCTATGAATATAGAATACAGCGCATTACGTAATCTCTTCAATGAAACAACGTTAAAGATTAACACTCACGAGTCAGACACTCTACTGAATCTGACTATATCGCCAAAACCATCAGCAGCTGTTCCGTAATTCTTCAGTCTTCGATATCAAAGGCTGGGAGTGACATTTAGCCACCCCCACGAGGGTTACATGTGGCACAAGACCGGGATTAACGTGGGATCTCCGAGCCTGTAGGCTCGGCCAAAAATATTCCCTATTCGAACGCGTATAAACGGGTTCAGGGGCAGTCAACCTCCCCTAACGAGACTCTGCCCTTCGCCGGAGACTCGTCCAGGTTATCAAAGGCTGGCAGTGAATATTCGGGAAAAACATGGCCGCCTTTATACACGTCGCATTGAACATTTTGAGCCTTCTGATTGGTTAACCCTTCTATTGGTGAACTATAGAATGAGTCAGCTCATTTTGGCTGGCTCATTAGTACACCAGGGTACCCAAAAATTCCAACACACAACTCAAGTGTTTACCCACCGTTCAACCGGTGGCTGGGCACTACGTCATTTTACTCTACCAGCGGTAAATCGGTGGTCAGGATACAAAGAGTTAACCCACTCTGTATCGAGCAGAAAGAACTTCCCGTCGAGTATGTGGATTCTGTAGCTTTAAATCAGCGTGCCCGAGTGTTTGTGACTGCAGTGTGAGAAGGCATCTAATTTAGTCTCCTCTCGTTCAACGCAGCAGACACTTTCTGTCACAGTTTCCAGGAAAGCAGATCAGAGATTTTACCTGACCTACGAGGCTTGGGAGCTGATTCATCGTCGTTATAGCGACATTTCAAAGCGAAAACCGGCGACAGAAATATGTTTATTCATATAAAACCTGAGTCGTCTGTTTCCACAGTCTCACGTACATCGAGTATTCTGGGATTTCCAAATGACACATAGGTATAAAGAAACTCCCTAACAAAACTTTAGCTTCGTAAACTGCGTTAAAGTGTGCTTGCTCGATTGCTTACTGAAGGTTTTGATCGATTGTTTGATGTGTTTTTTCCTACGGTTTATCAATCCTTTGTAAGTTAAGAAAAAGGGAAACCTGTTTTAATCATTTTATTCCATGCAAGGGGATTCATTCATTAAGACACAAGGGGTTACTATACTGAAAGAATAAGAAAAAAATTAAAGGGAGTGTTTATAGAAAAAGCACAGAGGCAACCTTGAGACAGTGGGAAAGTGATTGAAGCCGAGCAGCCAGATCAATACTGATAATATTGCTGGTTCTTGATTGATTATTTCACCCTGTACAACGTGTTACTGAGCGTAAAAGAATAAGAAAAAAGTAAATTATTATTAAGGGGAGAGAACAATAGAAAAGTAACCAAGAAGACAATAGATAGCGATTTACATTGCATTTAAATTTTTGAAGATCAAAATTGGTCGGAGAACTGAATCAGAAAACTGTTCCACTAGCGATAAAAGTTACTGTTAGCATAGAATTTATGGCTACATGTAACCAGCTAAATATTGATGAGATCTTGATGGCATTCTAGTACTTTGCTTAAATTCAAAATGTCTAGGTGCCATATGGAAAAACGATATTTATTTTGTAATAAAATACAAAAATGTGGCATGAGGCTAAAAGGTGGAATGGCAGAAAGGATGGTTGTCTTCTGTCTTATAATTAAAAGTAACTAGCCAGAATCACTTACCCAAACATACCACAATATTCCTTATACCAAAACAGCGCATTATTACATACCATTCATAGTACATTCACCATAATATCTCAAAATCTCCATGAAGTCTTAACTAATTCTCATATGTACAATTCTGGTCTGTCGGAGGAGGTGAATAAATAATAATTTAAAACTCTAAACACCAATACCATAGCGAAGATGTCATTCGAAGAATTTCTAGGAAAGTATTTATAGAAAAGACACAGAGAGGTAAGCTTGAGGCAGTGTAAAAGTGATTGAATCCGAGCAGCCAGATCAGTACCGATAATATTGCTGATTTTTTTTTTGGATCATTTCACCCTATACAACGTATTACTGCGTGTGAAAGAATAAGAAAAAAAAATTATTATTAAGGAGCGAGAACAATAGAAGAGTAATCAAGAAGACAGTAGATAACGATTGACATTACATTTAAATTTTTGAAGATCAAAATGGATCGAGGAACATCGAGTCAGAAGAAATTTCCACAAGTGATAAAAGGAACTGTTAACATAGAATTTACGGCTACTTCTAACGAGGTCAGTTATAAATTTATGAGATCTTGACGCCGGTCTAGTACTGTGGTTAAATTCCTAAGGTCTACGTTCTACAGCGATGAGTCCTTCGTAACAGTTACCATAAAAGGATTTATAGAAAAGGCAGAGAAAAGCTTACATAATGGCAGTGGGAAAGTGACTGAACCTGAGATGCTAGGTTAGGACCAATAACATGGCAGAATGTTCTTCGGGTTTTATCAAGAATATCTAAATATAAATTAGGAGATCCAAACAATATATGGCAGAAATATTCGAAATATGGACGAATGGTAGACTTAAATTCCTAAAAAGTCTAGGTTCTACAGCGAAGAATCCTTTGGAATAGTTAACATAAAAGTATTTATAGAAAAGGCAGAGGGAAGCTTACATTACTTACTGAAGCTGAGATGCAAGGTTAGTACGAATAACATTGCAGAATGTCCTTTAGGTTATATCAAGAATATCTACATATAAAGTAGACTTATAAATAAGATGGATTCTGGAGAGAGAAACTGTCTGTACTTGTATTTCTTCGGAAAGTAAATCTGACGAGACCCAAAGAATGGTAACGATAAAGCTGTTGCATAAAAATTCCTAAAGTCTAGGTTCTACAGCGATGAGTCCTTCAGAAGAGTTACAATAAAAGTATTTATAGAAAAGGCAGAGGGAAACTTACATTGTGGAGGTGGAAAATTGACTGTATCTGAGATGCAAAGCTAGGATCAATAACATTGCAGAATGTTCTTTGGGCTTTATCAAGAATAAATAAATATATTATAGGAGATCCCAACCATATATGGCAGCAATATTCGAAAGACGGATGAATGGTAGACTTATAAATATCTAAGATGGATCCTGTCTGTACCTGAATTTGTTCGGAAATTAAATCTGACGTGATCCGAAGAATGGTAACGATAAACTGTAGAATGAAACTGTATAAACAGAAGAAATCGATTTTATCTGAATTCGATTCAGTCTCTACGATATCCAAAAAAGTATTAATTCTTTAAAATAACCAGTAAAGTAGGAAGCCCTCACAGAAGACGACCGTAGACAGAAAGTGTTACGTAGACTGTTTTATCATTTCCTTTTTATTTTCTATTTCGTATGGACCCCTTTAAGAATCGATTTTATCTGAATTCTGACGAATCTTAACAAAGGCTTCCACTGGAGAATTTTTTTTTTCTATTCCGATTTCTTTCTTTCTGTGTTGGTTAATAAATTTAGTATCATTGTAATTGTGAGTTTAATCACTGCGACGGGTGGTGCAGACTTAGGGTCACTAGAAAGAGGGTGAGCAATAACTGAGAAGTAGGGCACGTTGAATTTTCACTTTGTATAGAAAATGCACATTGCCCTCAGTGTAAAAGCTGAGGTTTGAATGTGCTAATTATGAAAACCAAAACTAAAATTCATAGCTTTTACCTGTTCTTGAGCATTTAGGATTAAATATCGTCTTAAAAAATGTCAGAAATATCTAATTTCCGTAGCTTTTGGCTTACAGACTTCAAAATTTTACTATTATGTGGGTGCATCAGACGTTTTTTTAAACAATATTTATTATGAAAAAAGTAACATAGCAATTCAACAATCATTTTTTATAAACGGAAATTAAAATATTTTTATTAAAAAAGTAAACAAAGCAATAATTTTTATAAACAAATAACTCGATTACAAAAACGCTTGATAATTATGCACCAACCCAATATCTCAAGAATAACTCCAAATAAAGTTGATATTTTTTATATTAGAGACACTGAATGCGAAATATATTACAATAAGACTTCTAACTAGGAATCCCAGCAAGCAAAATATTCATTTTTTACTGTATTCTATAAGTAATAATCTGTAAAATATTAAAAAAGTCTTCTCATTGAATAAAATTTGTTAGATCATTTGTTAAACCATAATTAATAAAAACAAAAAAAAAAATAGATAAAAGTGTATATACCACCCTAATGCTGCTGGGCACAAATTATAAGACAAAACTAGACCAACCCCTGACCCACTGTGTCATCCTTATTGTGTTTACTCTTTATATTTACTTTCAAAAAGAGTTTGTGTAAGTAGAGATATTTTAAAAAATGAATTTATTTGCAGTTATTGAAGTTGCTTTCAACATTAAGAAAAATTGTCTGTGAAAGAAAGAAGAAATTTGAAATAAAGATATTTACCGTATAAGCAAATCGTATTTTTAAATCATATTATAAAATATTGAAGTTGCTTTTAACATTAAGAAAAACTCTTTGTTGGAAAAAAAGTTGAAATAAAAATACTTACTGTATAAACGAATTGTATTTTTGAGTCATATTATAAAATATTGAAGTTGCTTTCAACATTAAGAAAAATTGTCTGTTTGAAGAAGGCGGTAATAAAAATCTTTAAAATATTGTTTTGTTTAGACGTCGGATAGCACAACTTGTAAGTCTATCAAAAGAAATTGGTACCCCAGTAAAAAGATTGCTACCCGAGAGAAAAAAAAAGAACTAGAAACATCCGAACAGGGCGAAACAAATCGTCCAGAGCCTTAAGTTTTATTCCAAAGAAAAAAACCTCAGCGAGTACTAAAGCTAAAACGTAGAGTGCTCAATACGCTAAGTAGAGCAAGTTCCTGGCTTTTTTGGGTATATATATATATATATATATATATATATATATATATATATATATATATATATATATATATATATATATATATACTCAAGTTTAATTCCTATTCGCGATCAATCGCTAAAGATATAAGTAAAATGATCGGCTCCCTGTACTGCTCCAGT
Source organism: Acanthosepion lycidas (assembly GCA_963932145.1). Classification (NCBI taxonomy): domain Eukaryota; kingdom Metazoa; phylum Mollusca; class Cephalopoda; order Sepiida; family Sepiidae; genus Acanthosepion; species Acanthosepion lycidas. The sequence continues at coordinate 70,499,376 of OZ010604.1, read as the reverse complement.
AAGTACATAACTCCTCATTCTCAAAATTTTTAAGAGCCAGATCAAGCCATAAATAGATTACTGTTGGTATTTGGACATTAAAAAAAAATTACACACACACACACACACACACACACATATATATATATATATATATATATATATATGAAAGAATATGTATATATATATATATATAAAAATATAAAGAAATATAGTCTTAAGGTGTGCTATATTTATGGAATAAAGTGCTCAATATCAGAGATAGAGCGTGTGTAAATATAAAAGTGAACATAGAAGTCAACACTTAGAGGCGACAGTCTGTTTCATGCTATATGCAATCGTCAGGCCACATGTGCTGTTATTTTTCCCGGCTATTTATATATATACGGGTTAGTGGTGCATTGTGGGTATTCTATTATGGCGGTTATTTTACCGGAAGTCGTTTGTTTATTTATTTGGGTCAAATTATATTGCTTGTTTTTATTTTTTATTTTTTTGTTTCTTATTTTTTTTATTTATTTATTTATTTATTTATTTATTTATTTATTAACGTAGTAAAAATTTGGTTATATCACTTATTAAAGAGTTTTGTTTTGGTTTAAGAATTTAATTAAAGCTATTTGTTCAATTTTGGGGTTGATTGTTGTAGTTCATTCTAACTATTATTTTGGCGGGAACAGTTTTTAATTGATTACCTTTATTTGGGATTGGTTTGTTTACTTATTTACTTGGATGAATTTAGGTCAATTTATTTTACTTGTATATTTCCTCTTTTCGGTTTTCGATTTTTAAGTAACATAGTATTTATTTATTTTTTATTTCAATTTTTTTTTTTACTATATTTATTTGTTTTTATTTTATTTTTTCCGTTTTTCATTTTTTAGGTTACGTAGTAAAAATTTATTTTCATGTCTGCATTTTGAGATGAGCTCGGATATATATATATATATATATGAGCTCGGATATATATATATATATATATATATATATGAGTAAAAAAGACAAACTATACTTAGCCGACGCATTTCGTCATCTGACGGACTTTATGAAAGAAGATGTAATGATTTTATTTTGTAAAAAGTGTTTATAAAATAAAACAAAATTTCATAATTTAAAGACGCTCATAAATATTCATCAGGTTAACTGAAATGTTTTAGTATTAGACATTAAATTATGTCACTTAGCATCCTCGAAAAGAATCCTTTCTGCATGACATCTTTGCGAGTACGCAGGTGGCAGCGCTGCTTGGAACAGCTTATTTACTGAGGAAATTCCTCATGTCTAAGCTGCGGAAATACCCCAACCAAAACATCTAAGTGATGGATAGTTTAATACCGAGTTGAATTCACAAAAATGGCTGTCCCTGTGGAGTAATACAAGTGCAACATCATTAATTGGGCCATAGCCGATATTAAATGAATGAACACCAAAACCAGAAAGCTTCTCACTTGCCAACGCATGCGTCATCCTAAGGCTGATGTTGATTATCTGTGTTTGTCCAGATCCGAAGAAGGTAGACGATTATTTCAAGTAGAACTGGCAAGCAAAACCGCAATAATCGGTCTTCAAAGACACCGGAAAACCACAGAAGTCTGGATGATGATATGTGTCAAAGAACACGAAATAAATTAAAACAAAAAAACCCCAAAACAAACTCTATTCAGTAATGAAGGAAGCCATGAAATTCAGGGGGTAATTTTAATTGGGTGAAGAAACGTAAATAAAACATAATACATCTACTGCAGTGACAAAGAACCCAAAAAAGGGAGAAAAAGCAAATACAATGTATCAGATGCAGAAACGAACTCAAAAAGATAAAACTCTTCATTGTCAATATTCTGTCCTTACCAAACAAGTTGACGTAGATAATCCCGTACCCATCAGTGGTTACACAGTGCAGGGTTAAAAGGTGAAACCGAAGGTTTTATTTTTGCTACAGAGGACCAATGCTTACTAACTAGAAATTAACAAGCATGCATACTGAGAAATTGTGTAAAACCGAAATGCAGATTATGTGCTAAATATCCAGAAACAATTGATCCTCTTGTATCAGGTTACACGGTATTGGAACCCAATGAATATGAAACACGACATGACAGAGTGGGCCAATATCTGCACTGGAAAATCTGCAAGTCCTACGGAAAGGAAATTTAAATAAATTGGTATGAACACCACCCAGATCCGGTTACGGTGATAGGTGAGCTGTAACAATTTCATGGAACTTTACAACACTCACAGAAAAATCAAAGTTAATCATCCAAACTTCGATATTAGAGGCCGTAAACAAGAAAATTGCCTCCTCATTGATATGTCAGACCCTGCAGATTGCAATGTATCTTTGAAGATCTTCAAAAAGCTATCAAGATACAAGGACCTTGAAATTGAAATCTCAAAAATGTGGCACATGAGAACATCAAGAATCCCTGTTGTAGTTGGTGCCCTCGGATTGGTTGCAAAAAGGTTCCGATAGACTCATTAAAGGGATACCTGTTATCCCAAGAATTGAACAAATACATCTTGCATTAGGTTGCACCTACTGAATATAACTGAAAAATTGTGTAAAACCGAAATGCAGATTCTGTGATAAATATGCACCCACCGAATATAAAACTACATCTGCACTGGAAAATATGCGACTTTGACGGAAAGGAAACGGCAAGGCACTTGTATGAACATTACCCAGATCCGGTTACAGAGATCAAACCTGTATCAATTTTATTGGATTTGACAATATACGGAGACAGTAAAATCAAATCTAATCACCCAGACTACAAAAATAGAATGTGTTTTCTAATTGACATGGCAGTCTGTAATGTATCTTTGAAGATCTTCAAAATACTATCATAATACAAGGATCTTGAAGTGGAAAACACAAACATGTGGCACATGAGGGTATCAATAATTCAAATTGTACTTGGAGCCCTCGGATTGATTGGAAGATTCCGAGAGATTCTTGGAAAGGATTTCTGGTCGCCCATGCCTTAAAGAAATAAAAAAAATTCTACACACAAATGCCACTTATTTATTACGAGGCGATGTAATGGTTAACAAGCTTGTCTCGCTAGAACAATTACGACTGAGCAGTGAGTTTGATCCTCACTGGGTGCCCCATACTTTCGGCTTTGTGCCACATCTAAACTACGCTTTGAAAATCATTATTACGAAGACCTTTAACATTTCTGTGATCTTAGGCTTTTTTAAAAATTATCAGTGGTAAAATGTCATGAAGCCATTTCTGACGTTATGTTTCTGTTTGAGCTCCGGTAGCTAATGTGTATACAACAGAAATGAAAGAAAATAATAATAATAATAATAATAATAATAATAATAATAATAATAATAATAATAACTGATCATCTTGTATCAGGTTGCACGGTACTGGCACCCACTGAATATAAAACCCGGCATGACAGAGTGGGCCAATATCTGCACTGGAAAATCTGAAACTTCTACGGGAAGGAAACTGAAAGAAAATGGTATGAACACCACCCAGACACGATTACGGTGATAGGACCTGTTATAATTTTATGGGACAACACAATACACACAGGCTGAACAATCAAAGCCAATCGCCGAGACATTGTTATTATAGATCGCAGACAAAAACTGTGCCTCATTATTGATATCGCAGTCCTTGCAGACTGCAATGTATCTTTGAAGATCTTCAAAAAGCTATCACAATACAAGGACCTTCAAATCGAAATCTCAGAAATGTGGCACATGGGAACATCAAAAATCCCCGTTGTAGTTGGAGCCCTCGGATTGGTTGGGAAAGACTCCAGTAAACTAATTGAAGTGATTCCTGGAAGTCCATACCTTAAAGAAATGCAAAAAGTTTTTCTCACGAGTAAGCCCACACCTTACGAAGGGCTTCATCTATGTAAAACATGGGTAATGCTTTTTTGTTTCTTTACTTGGTCAGTGGAAAATATCATGATGCCATTTTTGACTTTAGGTCTCTGGGCAGAACCCGGAAAGAAATGAGTACACACCAGAAATCAAAGGAAATAATAATAATAATAATAATAATAATATCTTCAAAAAGCTATCAAAATACAAGGACCTTGAAATAGAAATCTCAAAAATGTAGCATATGTGAACATCATCAATCCCTGTTGTAGTTGGAGCCCTCGGATAGTTTGGAAAAAAGATTCCAGTAGATTAATTGAAGGGATTCCTGGAAGTCCATGTCTTAAAGAAATACAAAAAAATTGTTCTGACAAGTACAGCCCACACTTTACGAAGGGCTTTATCTATGGAAAATATGGGTATGGCTTCTTTTTTTTTCTTTAAATGATCAGTGGAAAATGTTATGATGCCATTTTTGACCTTAGGTCCCTGGACAGGACCCGGAAAGAAATAATAATAATAATAATAATAATAATAATAATAATAATAACAATAATAATAATAATAATAATAATATGAACACCACCCAGATCCGGTTACGGAGATAGGACCTGTTACATTTCTATGGGACTACACAATACACACTGACAGAACAATCAAACCCAACCACCCAGATATTGTTATTAAAGACCACAAACAAAAACGGTGCCTCCTTATTGGTATGGCAGTCCCTACTGACTGCAATGTATCTTTGAAGATATTCAAAAAGCTGTCAAAATACAAGGACCTAGAAATAGAAATCTCAAAAATGTGGCACATGGGAACATCAACAATCCCTGTTGTAGTTGGAGCCCTAGGATTGGTTGGAAAAGATTGCAGTAGACTAATTGAAGGGATTCCTGGAAGTCCATGCTTCAAGAAGATACAAAAAATTGTTCTGACAAGTACAGCCCACACTTTACGGAGGGCTTTAACTATGTCTTTTTTTTTTTTTTTTTTTTGTCAGTGGAAAGTGTCATGATGCCATTTCTAACTTTATGTCCCTGGTCGGGACCCAGAAAGAAATGTGTAAACACCAGAAATCAAAGAAAATAATAATAATAATAATAATAATAATAATAATAATAATAATAATAATAATCGGGCTTGAATCACGACTTGCGGTTTGGCTACTCCTGACATATATAGCTTCTTTCTTTTGCTTCCATTTTTATTCCAAATGTTTTACTCATGTAATCGTTTTCTTTTTTCCTTCTAGCTTATTTTGACGTCAGTTTTCTTTCTTTCTTTCTTTCTTTCTTTCTTTCTTTCTTTCTTTCTTTCTTTCTTTCTCTCTCTCTCTCTCTCTCTCAAACACACACACACACACTCTTCTCTTTCATTTTCATCCTTTTTTTTTCCCTTTTTTCGTTCTTTCTTTTCCATTTTTTTTTATTAACTTCCTTTCTTTTAGAGGGGAGTTTTCGTTTAAGTTTACCTACTAAAAATAATGTTTATTTTGATAAGAAATATTGTAGGTTTAAACGAAATTAATTCCCCATTATTAAACGAAATATTATTATTATTATTATTATTATTATTATTATTATTATTATTCCATTCATTCATTACATCGATCATCTCGAAACAATTCGCCACCCTTTTCTCTCACCTTCTGCCTTTCCACGCATCCCGACATTGTTTTCGTTTCGCCGCTCGTGCGTTCATTGGTCCATTCAGCCAATCCCTCCCACTTCCTCTCCTGTACTACCTGCTCTTCCTCCTCTCTGTCGAGGACCGATGAGAATCAACTGTCAGTCGATGTTTCACAACAGTAACATGGATGTGGACCGCGGCTTTTTCACGGAATGCCTACGCGAATCGCTTACCCAAAGTGCGGCAGCGACCCCATAGCAGCCGTCTGCATGACACATAAACGCATACATACCATTCATACACATTCAGCTACGTCCTTTCGTTTCTAATATATTTAAAAAAGAAAAAAAAAACAACAAAAGGTCAGAAACATACATATCATAAAAACCCCTTCAAAAACATATTCACACCTATATAGATCGTAGAATAAGAAAACATCGGAGAAACGTCAATTTAAATACATAAAATTATATATATATACATATGCAGTGTGTGTATTTGCAGTGTTGTTAGAGTAGCCAACAAAGCTTCGGAAGATTTTCAGGTTTTTTCTTGAAATAGAAAGTGTCGCTAAAAATCGTTTAGGGTTAAAAATAAAATAAAAATTAAATAACTTCAAACCAAATTTACTTACCATATTAAACAGCATTTTCTATAGCTATTAGTTTATTATTAGTAAATTATTCAATATCTTTCTCATATATATATATATATATATATATATATATATATATATATATCTGTGTAACAATTTAGACATAATAAAAAGTAGCAACCAAAGTGTTTCATCCATCTGTCACATAATTATATACACTTCAAATTTTTCCATATATTATTTCAACATTCCCTCTAACTCATTATATATATATATATATATATATATATATATATATAGAGAGAGAGAGAGAGACAGAGAGAGACAGAGAGAGAGAGGGGCAGAGAGATAGATAGATAGATATCAGTTCGAACATAAAAAACGATTGAGTATTCCGATAAAAGATACACATGGCCAAACAGAGGTGTTGGCGTGTAATCGTGTATTCGAATAGCAAATTGTGTATATATGTGCATACTAACGCATCCATGGATCGAAACCTGCATCCACAACGACAACTCCCGTGGTTTTCGATTTTTAGGGAAAACGAAAGTACACTTTCACTTCCGGCATATTCTAAACTCAGAAAACACTTAAGTGCGACTCATCTTTTTTAATGGCCATTTTCTATATATTCAGCAGACATTCAATTTTGACAAAATCTCTACACGCCCCTCCATCGCCACTTGCCTGTGCCTCACGTTATCTCTCTATTCCACTCAACAAAGACATACGCATATAGACAAAACGCGTCAGAAGAAAACTTTTTTCCCACTTTGTCATACACCTTTCCACCCCAATTATCCTTGATATATAAAAAAGTATATATAGTTAGCTCTTACACACATACAGGTATATATCAGTTTATATACAGAGGAAAGAAAACGTAAAAAGTGATCGCTAAGGGATAATTTTTTAATTTTTTTCCTATTTGACGAGTTTATACATACATACATACATACATACATATATATATATATATATATATATATATATATATATATATATATATATATGTAGATATAAGCACAAGGAAAACACAATTTTAACGAATACATAAAAGTTTCGTCAAACAGTACAAATATATATATATATATATATATATATGTGTGTGTGTGTGTGTGTTAATGTACTTATAGGCCCACAAACAAGCACGCAGTCAAGAAAGCTTATATATATATATATATATATATATAAACTCGAATTCCTCTATTACTTACATCTATCTATCTATCTATCTATCTATCTATCTATCTATATATATATATATATATATATATATATATATATATATATATATATATATATATCCACACACACACACAGACTGAGGAGCTGTGATACAACGAAACAGTCTGTCTGTGGGTAACTATATATATATATATATATATATATATATATATATATATTGTTAGAGAGACACAGATATAAATGGGTAGATTAAAATTGTATCTATACAGTAATTTCAAAATAGTTACTCCTGAGTGAGGACTGAACTCCCTTCATTCTAAACGTAATGATGCATCTTTAATGATCTGAAATTCATTTTCCCACAGCACAGTACTTAAAACTATATATATAATGTAAAACTCTAGTTGTTTTAAAGAAAAACTAATACTTAACTTATATAAAGACTAGCATATACATATACATACATACATATATATATATATATATATATATATATATATATATATATATATATATATATATATATATATATATATATATATATATATACTATATTCAAAACCTTATATATATATATATTTAAAAAAATATGTATATACATATACATTTAAAAATTATTATTTTCCTGAAAATTCTTGAATTAGATAAAAGTGCAATCGTAATCTTTTGATTTCTTAAATTGTTTTTTTTTCTACAGGTAATTTCTCTTCTTTCTAATTTTGGTGTTTTGGGTGCTACCGTAGATATCCACGGTCTTTCGTGATTCTATGCAGAGATGTATTTAAAGAAGAACATCCCAGTTTCTACGCATTGCGAATCGTACATTCGAATGATGTTAGACTGCGTGTAACGGCGCCGATGTAAACACGACGAACCGAACTTCACCCGCGGAATTAAGCCGAATTTCCAACAAGCAAAACGAAAAGGAAAAAACAAAAAAAGGGAAAAACTAAAAAAAGGAAAAAGAAAAAAAAAAAAAGACAGACAAAACAAAAAAGAAAAAAAAAAGATTTGAAACAGTTTTACGCATGCGTGTTTCAAACCCTTTTCGAACATGGCACCCAAGTCTACGCGTTGTTTCATGAT
>OZ010604.1:70473541-70486041 GCA_963932145.1 Acanthosepion lycidas | reverse complement strand
AACAACAACGGTAACAATAATGATATTAATAATAGCAACAAAACCAATAAAAAAAACTAACAACCAGGACAACAACAACAATAATAATAATAATAATAATAATAATAATAATAATAATAAAATGGTATTCCATGGTGATCATTGAAGTAAGCAGTGTTAATTCGAAACGTATTTTCAGATCATTCTCGATGGTCAAGTGGTTACGTACTTCTTATATATCTTTTTAATGTGATTTTTGCTTCACTTGATTTTATTTTTTATTTTTTTTTATTTTCACAAATTGATGCTGACAATAAAGGTTCTGAATGTACGCCGCTTAACACTTTAATAAATATCAGCAAGAAACTCGTTCAAAATCACAAGGGATAATAGTTCATCTCAGAATTTAAATAATTTTGCAATAATTAATAAATAATAATAGTATTTAATAAAGAATAAATAATAGATATATATCTATCTGTCTATTTCTCGCCCTCTCAGACACACTACCTACAATAACAAATGCATACATATCGTGTGTGTGAGCGTGTGTGTGTGTGTGTGTGTGTGTGTGTGTTCACACAAACAGATTTCTTAAATTCCATTTAAGTATTTATTGAATTATTCCAGTTTTCGGATATGGTGTTTATATCGAGATAAAACTTGTGGATAAACTGTGTGCTGTCCATATTTCTTTTTATATTTTTGTTAGAGCATTCACATAATATACATACATGCATACATACATATACACACACACACACACATATATATATATATATATATATATACATAATATATATATATATATATAGTTATATATATATATGTGTGTGTGTGTGTGTTTGTGTGTGTGTGTGTATAAAAGTGAACATTGAAGTCAATACTCAGTGGTGAATGTTTCATGTTAAACGCAATCATCAGGCCTCCTTTTGATATTGACTTTTATATTTACATACGGTGTATATATTGACCACATTATTCCATAAATATAGCATAAATTAAAACTATATTTCTACATATATATATATATATATATATATATATATATATATATATATATATATATATATGCACTACAGTTCAAATTTTGAGCCGCTCCCTGGTAATTTTTTTTTTTAAATTGGGCTAAAAAGCAGTTGTTTCGTACTTAAAATGAGAAAAAAATTATTGTACATGGTTAAAAAAAAAAGAAGAAAGTTACACATGATGTTTTATTAGAAATCTTATCATTACATAAAGGGAAAAAAACTGTATTTTATGATTAAATGTTGCTCTCGTCAAAATATCCTCCTTTAGCCTTGATTACTACAGCACGAATTTTTGGCATTGATCGCAAAGATTCTGAAAGTATCAGTTTGATAATTGATTCCATTCTTTTTTTTTTTCAATTACTCTAAGAGTTCATTTTCATTTTCGGGATGGAAAGGTTTCAGTCTACTGTCAATTTCATCTCATAGCAATTCTGGGAATGGCTTCAGACTTTTGAACTGTTGTATACACACACACACACGCATATATATATATACACACACGTGTGTGTGCTTATGCGAGTTTTTGTGTTTGTATGTATGTATGTATGTATGTATATATATATGTGTGTGTGAGTGCGAAAACCATACCATGGGTTGACCCAAGCCTTATGAGTAAAACTGGGTAGACAGAACCCTTAGCCGCCATCGATAGCTCTGCGAGCACAAAGCCACAAGTCATCGTGACCGAAGGTTTGAGTGTGCTGGTATTGTTCAGTTTGTTGATCACGCTAGATAACACGTTCACCCCCAGAATCTGTAACTAAGGTCTGCTCAGCATATTTGTAGTATAAAACACAAATGTGGTCTCTTGGTTTTGAACAAACACAAATGTGCCTGAGCAAGTGCCGGCAATAGGGATTAGTTAGCCACCCTAATAGACGGGTATCCTTGAATACGTGACCAGCTATTATATGCGTGTGTGTATGTTTGTGTGTGTATGAGAGAGAGAGAGAAAGAGAGAGAGCAAGAGACAGTGTGTGTAAGTGTGTGTGCGCGCGCACGATTGAAATAGAGCGAAGTGGTTGCGGAAATTTTCTCTCTCATTTTTCTTAAGCTTTCTTTTCCGCCTTTTTCCTTTCTTTCTCCCTGTCTCTTACACACTCTTTCTCACTCTCTCACTCACTCTCTCTCTCCCACTCTTTCTCTCTCTCACTCTTTCTCTCTCCCACTCTCTCTCCCTCTCCTTCTCTCCCTCTCTTTCTCTCTCTGACACTTTATTACATTTTTAATGAAAGAAAGTATGCAACTTTTTGAAAACGTTATATAAAAAAGAGACATAAAAATAATGATATAAAAAAAAAATAGGAAAGGAAGAAAAAATATATCATAACCGTTTAATCCCGCCCCCCTACTTATGAGATATTCTCTAATGACAAGTCTTTATGCTTATAATCTTTGATTAATGCTTCCTATTAATTCCGGAATATATCTGTTGCAAGTAGAGGGGATCAGGATGAGTGACCGATAAATATATAAATCAGGTTGTGTTTGTATTACAGAATAGGTTATTCATTTATAAAGCCTATTTTACCGCATCGTTTCTATATTCAATTAAGTAATGTGTCATCGCCATTTTGTAAGAATAGATAAAGAACTAAAATAATTAAGAAACGCTAATTTGTATCTTTTGGAAAAACAATTGTTTCGGATCTAACTGCTGTATATTTACTTGCCTCTTAATTTTTTGAGGATATTCTACCACCCCGGAGAACCCTGTCTGAATGTATATCGTACTGTTGCGATTAGCGTTACATACTTTCTCCTCACCTGGAAAAAGTTGTAGGTTGAGCTCCGAATATATGATTATTATCGTTCTTTGTGCATTAGTTAGCATGGATGCCATACCCTATCAACACCTTCATAAATAATGGACTATTCCGTGTTGATCGAAAGGTAAGACGGAAAAGACATGGCACATTGGTTCCAATGAAATAAATAAATAAATGGTTGTATCAGGTGATAGCACCATCCGCACATCCATCACCAGATACTATAGACATGTGGAAACAGAGAAAGTATAATAATAATAATAATAATAATATTAATAATAATAATAATAATAATAATAATAATAATAATAATAATAATAATAATGACAAATTTCATTATGAGAAAAGAGGAAAATGGAGTAATAGGTATTTAGAAGAAAGAAAGAAAGAAAGGGCAAGGATAAAAAGTAGAAAAAAGAGGGAAATAGAACGATAGTTATTTATAAGAAAGAAAGAAAGAAAAGGATAAAAAAGATGAGAAAAAAGGGAAATGGAACGATAGGTATTTAGAAGAAAGAAAGAAAGAAAGAAACAAATAAATAAATAAATAAAGAAAGAAAGAGGAATGGTTGAAAAGAAGAGAAAAGAGGGAAATGGAGTGATAGGTATTTAGAAGAAAGAAAGAAAGAAAGAAAGAAAGAAAAGGATAAAAAAAAGAAGAGAAAAAGGGAAATGGAACGATAGGTATTTAGAAGAAAGAAAGAAAGAAAGAAAGAAAGAAAGAAAGGGGAAAGGTTGAAAAGAAGAGAAAAGAGGGAAATGGAGTGATAGGTATTTAGAAGAAAGAAAGAAAGAAAGAAAGAAAGAAAGAAAAGGATAAAAAAAAGAAGAGAAAAAAGGGAAATGGAACGATAGGTATTTAGAAGAAAGAAAGAAAGAAAGAAAGAAAGGAAGAAATGGAAAAGGATGAAAAGAAGAGATAAGAGGGAAATGGAGTGATAGGTATTTAGTAGAAAGAAAGAAAGAAAGGACAGTCAAAAATAAAAAAGAGAAAAGAGGAAAATGGAGTGATAGGTATTTAAAATAAATAAATAAATCTAGGGCAAAAGAAAGATGAAAAGGAAGAAACAGAGGGAAATAAGGTGACAGGTATTTAGAAGAAAGAAAGAAAGAAAGAAAGAAAGAAAGAAAGAGCAAGAAAGGATAAAAAGGACGAGAAAAGAGGGACATAGAACGATAGTTGTTTAAAAGAAACAAAGAAAGGTCAATGCAAGGATAAAAAAGAAGAGAAAAGACGGAAATGGAGCGATATGTATTTAGAAGAAAGAAAAGAAAAGAAAAAAAAAACAAAAACACAAATGAGGCTATGAATGCAAAATGGCCGTCGAATTTCACCTATTTTGCATTATTAAATATTTGGGCTTGACAACATAACCCAAATATTAAAAATAACTTCTATAAATATGAAAGCAAAACATTATTTAAAGTAGTATGTAAGTACAAATAAAAAGATAAAAATTGACAAGGTTTTTAATGTCATTGAAGCAGCCATGACATCCCCTCCTCTATTTTCCCTTTCATTATGTCATTATTCTTTCTCTCATTAATTAACTAATTCTTTGTTTTGTCTACAATAAAACCAAACAGCGCCCTTGATATATCTTTCCTTTCATCTATTCTCGCAATAAAGTCAGAATGGCCCATTGTTTATCTGATGCAATAACAGGTTGTAATGTATGTACTAAGCAAGAAACGTGTAAACCAAGGAACAAACATAAATATATTTTAAGTTTAAAGACGAGGCAGCCAAGAGGACTTGAGAGTCATGTCTAGATATTGGAAAACACCCTGGATCGGAGACATTCTTGCTTACCCAACGTGACGTTATTTCTAACTGAGAACATCTGTAAGCTTATGCGCAGCTTTTATCAATATCTAACTCCATATGACCCAGATTTGGCTATGCTGCATGTGCCTGATATAACCTTATTAGACTAAATGCATGATGGAGACATTCTGGCTTTATTTACCTCCAGCATCACGGAGTCAAAATTCTAATCTCTCGACAAATAATAACTAGAGTGAAAGTTACTTGATGGGACTTGTTGTCACTTTATTTATTCTCGGAAACCCGTGAGGCTTTTTTAAAATATATATATATATATATATATATATATATATATATATATATATATATATATATAAAATTCAGAACAAATTTGATCATGACGCTCCACACATCTTGTTATTATTATTATTATTATTATTATTATTATTATTATTATTATTATTATTATTATTATTATTATTCGTGAATTGCCATGACATTTTGGGAAATATATTGCAGTAATTTCCTGTTTAACTCGCCACAGTGTTGTATTCAGAGTTTTCATTCTTCTACATTGGTTGCGAACCAAGGATAAAGCTTTCAGTCTATAACTGGGAATAAAGCAGGGATGGGATTATGCCTTTCCCAAAGGCGGTCGTACGAAAGGAATACAACAGACAAGGCCTGACATTGAGCACAACTGATTCAACCCATAACTGTTTCATTACCCACATCTCCATCACCTGATATTGTTGGCATGAAAAATACTAATTCTACTACTACTACTACTACAACTAATAATAATAATAATAATAATAATAATAATAATAATAATAATAATAATGAAGAAGAATACTGTGGAGGGTGCTGTAATACAAATAAGACTTCCTGTCACTTCTTTTGCAGTGAAAGTCAGTGGATTCGTCTGGGGAGTAAACATAATGAGACAGGAACAGTATTCTTGCTGAAATACATTAAAAAAATTCTGTTAATTGATACCCAGTGAAATTCAGGATATATAAGTTAGATGTAAATCTAATATAGTTATAAAATTTCAGTTAACCCAAAAGGTGTAACTGTGGTGGTAGTTGCTCTAATAATGTTATATTAACCACACACACACACACACACACACACACATACATATATATATATATATATATATATATATATATATATATATATATATATATATGTATATATGTATGTATATATATATATATATATATATATATATATATATATACACACACAGGCACACACATATATATATATATATATATATATATATATGTGTGTGTGTGTGTGTGTTCGTGTATATATATATATGAATATATATATATGTATATATATATATATATGTATGTATATATATATATATATATGTATATATATATATATATATATATAGATAGATAGATAGATAGATAGATAGATAGATAGATAGATAGATATTTTATATGCGCAGTATTTAGTGGAAATCGCTCAATATCAATGATAGAGCTAAGATATTAAGTTGTATGGATATGAGTTTGTGACCCTGCGTTTCACGCTTTTGCGATCATCCGACTAACTGGTTTATTTTTTCAAATTTGATCTATTTATGCTTGGTTGACTTATGTCGGGGAGGGGAATTTTTTACTTCTGTGTATTTTTGGGGTAGCACTCTCATACACGTAGACACATACATGCGGGCGTACGTATTTTAGTTAACACCAAGCACAAACAAGCGTGTATATATATATATATATATATATATATATATATATAATGCGGGTTCTAAGTTAATATTTTTGGCCGAGCCTACGGGTTCCGAGAACCCACGGTAAAGTCGGCCTTGTGCCACATACATCCATCGTGGGGAACTGTTAGATATTAACAGTGGAATAGATTGTTCTACCGAGTTCTTTTCGCAGCTGCTGTCGAAATCTATGCATTTGTGCAGAGAGGAACCCGGAAGAGGCTGTGCCGAAGGGCAGAGTCTCGTCGGGGGATGCGGGGATTTTGGGGCCGAGCTTACGGGCTCGGATGACCCACGTTAAACTCGGCCTTGTGCCACATCTACTCTCGCACTAGCTGTGCTGGTCAAACTCTCTGCCTCCAGGCAGAGAGGATCCTCAGACGAGGCTATATCGAAGGGCAGAGTTTCGTCTAGGGAAACAGCTACACGACCCCGTTTTATACGGCGTCTACGGGGATTTTTTAGCCGAGCCTACGGGCTCGGATTGCCCCACAGTAAACTCGGCATTGAGCCACATCCTACCTCGTGGGGAGGCTGGTAAATATCAACAGTCGAAGAGATTGAACGCTGGGTCAACCGACACACACTCACTAGTCGTGTAATACTCTTCTGCTGTATTATTGTTTAATATATGATACAACTGCAACACCTGTTTTGTTATTTCTTTAATCATTTCCTTCGTGCCAACATCTTAATCTCTTAGAATTAATATTTAACGCTCCCCCCCCCCGGAATGTATATGGCACATGGCCGAGTTTAACGTGGTTTTCTCCGAGCCTGTAGGCTTGGCCAAAAATATTCCCTTTGAACCCGCCTAGACGTGTTCAGGGACTGTCTACCTCCCCGGACGAAACTTTGCCCTTCGACGAAGCCTCGTCCGGGTTCCTCTCTGTTCGAAACAGAGAGTTCGACAGATGAAGAATCTATTCGACTGTTATATTTAACAGTCCCCCTACAAGGAATTTGTGTGGCACAAGGCCGAGTTTAACGTGGTTTTCTCCGAGCCTGTAGGCTCGGCCAAAAATATTTCCTTTGAACCCGCCTAGACGGGTTCAGAGCCTGTCGATCTCCCCGGACGAAACTTTGCCCTTCGACGAAGCCTCGTCCGGGTTCCTCTCTGTTCGAAACAGAGAGTTCGACAGATGAAGAATCTATTCGACTGTTATATTTAACAGTCCCCCTACAAGGAATTTGTGTGGCACAAGGCCGAGTTTAACGTGGTTTTCTCCGAGCCTGTAGGCTCGGCCAAAAATATTTCCTTTGAACCCGCCTAGACGGGTTCAGGGCCTGTCGATCTCCCCGGACGAAACTTTGCCCTTCGACGAAGCCTCGTCCGGGTTCCTCTCTGTTCGAAACAGAGAGTTCGACAGATGAAGAATCTATTCGACTGTTATATTTAACAGTCCCCCTACAAGGAATTTGTGTCGCACAAGGCCGAGTTTAACGTGGTTTTCTCCGAGCCTGTAGGCTCGGCCAAAAATATTTCCTTTGAACCCGCCTAAACGGGTTCAGGGCCTGTCGACCTCCCCGGACGAGACTGTACCCTTCGGCAAAGCCTTGTCCGGGACAGACGAACAATCTATTCGACTGCTATATTTAACAGTCCCCCCCACGAGGAATGTGTGTGGCACAAGGCCGAGTTTACCGTGGTTTTCTCCGAGCCCTCTTAGTATAAAGGAAATTGCTATTACCCAGCAAGAGGCTTACGCAGGAGTGTCTCTCTTTTTTTTAATTTTGGATTTAATGTAGCTCTAACAACAAAAACATTCCGCTTTCACTGTTTCCCTTGAGAAAGTCGGAGGACAAAACTTGTCGGCCAAAAAATGAGATTTTTTAAATTGCCATTCTCATAACAATTTGTCTTATTCACAGAATTATTCTTGGAAATTTTACTATAAAATTATGTACAAAATATCTGCCGTCGAAGGCATAAAATTACGTATAAAATATTTAGATTTCAGCATTAAATAACCCTTAAAACAGGGGTCAGCAACCTTTTGCTAACTCTATGTCGACTTAGGGTTTTAAAATCATTCAATATGCCAACAGCATACATATTTTTATACAAGTCAAATTCAATATACCTGTTCTACAATATATTCTATATAGTAATATATAGTGTATATACTTTAGTATATATTAAAATTGAAACAGATAAATATCTTCTTTGCGTTTTAGTAGTTATTGGTTTGGACTTCGTGATGTCATTTGTGGCTGTGTGCCATTAGACATTACGTGGGGTGCCACGTGTGGCACGCTTGCCGTAGGTTGACAATGCCGGTCCTAGAACGCACTAAATTGAAACAGTAATTCTTCCTAAATAGTAGCACGGACCTGACACTTTAGCTTGGGCTGACAAAGGATGACAACTTAATGCAGTGGTAACTTACAGACCATCTTCAGGGGTCAGCAACATTTTGCTAACTCTATGCCGACTTGGGGTTTTAAAATCATTCAGTGTGCTAACAGCATCCGTATTTTTATACAAAGTTAAAGTCAATACACCTGTTCTACAATATATTTTATATAGTAATATATACAATAATATTTTTATACAAATCAAGGTCAATATACCTGTTCTACAATATATTCTATATATTAATATATAGTATATATACTTTAGTATATAGGAAAATTGAAACAGTAATTTATTCCCATGTATGGGCTAAATAGTAGCACGGACCTGGCACTTTAGCTTTGGCTGGCGTAGGATGACAACTCTGTCGGAAAATTCATGCTGTGGAACTTACAGACCATCTTCAGGGGTCAGCAACCTTTTGATAACTCTATGCCGACTTGATGTTTTAAAATCATTCAGTATGCCAACAGCATACGTATTTTCTATACAAGTCAAGGTCAATATACATGTTCTACAATATATTTTATATAGTAATATATAGTATATATACTTTAGTATATATTAAAATTGAAACTAAGCTAAATATCTTCTTTCCGTTGTAGTAATTATTGGTTCGGACTTCGTGATGTCATTTGTGGCTGCATGCCATTAGACATTGCTTGGAGTGCCACCCCTGTCTTGGACCTTATTTATCATTACCATTACAACTGAGAAATTCTACCTTGAGTGGCTCACGAGCATTAAACTCTGCTTTGGGTGACACATGCGGCACGCGTGCCGTACGTTTGCCGACTCCTGTCTTACAGGTTGATATTCGGCTAAACAATATATATATATATATATATATATATATATATATATATATATATGTATATATATATTAATGTATAAATGTAGAAGTACAACTAAATATCCTTGAAGACGTTTCTCCCCTGTAGGTATTTATCAAGATAAATTTGCTTTGATGAAGTCCATCATAGGACGAAACGCGTTGGTAAACCCTGGACTTTAATCCTACAGATATATTTCTAAGAATAACCAAAGAACTCATTATTTCTAGTATGCGACAGTGGTAATAATAATATTAGGTTGGTGCAAAAATAATGTCGTTTTCTCACAAATGTTAATATGTGAGAAAACGACATTATTTTTGCACCAACCTAATATAATCCGTTTCCTTATATGGAAACTTTCGCGATTCATTGAGCAAGCAGCCGTTGCCGCTATCGGTAGAAATTTAAAAAATCTTTGTCTTAAAACTTTTTTTTTTTTTCAGGAAAATAGGTTTCCCTTTCCAGTAATGATGTCTGCTTCGATACTAACCTTTTATTTGAAATAGTATGGCATGTCAACGTCTCGAATATATCATTATTTTCTCTTCCAGTTATCCATTTTAGTTGTTGCTATGGATAACGCTGAAGAGTATGGATGAATGAACGCTTGCATAAAAGACTTATAAGTTTTGATAATATCCAGAAAAAAAAATACGGCCGTTAAACTTATTTTCATTCTTGACGGCCTTCATAATATGTTGTCTCTGGGAGTGAATTCAGGAGATTAGTTCAGAGGGAGTTTCTCTCCATGTCAATTATCATTTCAGCAAAGAAGCATTAAGATTACAGAAACACTGCTGTAATTTTGGTATTCCTGTGGGTAGGATTGATTACAAATATTTAAATAGGTAATATCGATGTTGTTCGTAATGATACTGACAATAATACCAATGTCGTAGAAGAATACCAAAAACGTTGCGTAATAATTCAGTCGTTAATCTTCCGATAGTTGACATCAAATGTTATTCTATATGTTTCTTTCATGACTTAAATCAGAATTTTTTAAACACACACGAACATACACAGACGTATGCTTACACACACACACACACATATATATATATATATATATATATATATATAAATACACACACACACATATATATATAAACACACAGACAGACCCACACACAGACATATATATATATATATGAACACACACACACACACACACACACACACATATATATATATATATATATATATATATATATATATATATATATATATATATATATATATATATAGATACACCTAGTGAGCCAGACTAACTTACCTAGGTTTCACCTAAACGGATCGTCAGGGAAAGTACTTTTCCTGACGATCCGTTTAGGTGAAAACCTAGGTAGGTTTGTCTGGCTCACTAGGTCTATCTAGGTCTAGGTCTGCTCTACGGTTTTATTGAGCCCTTTTGTTAGTTAGTTGTTTACTCGTATCGGGGTTTTTTCTTTGGGCTTCAGACCTGCATCTGTGCGATTTTTTTCGGCAGTAGTTCATGTTTGTAGCTCTTTCTTTTTTTAAAACCTGTTTTCGAAGCGAGTCTAGTTATCTATATTTGTATATATATATATATATATATATATATATATATATATATATATATATATATATAATGCAAGACCCTTCGGTAAAGTGATTCGAGCTTTCTCAGTTACTGTGTGTTTATCTGAAAATAAATACGCTTAAATTCACCTTCATCCCTGCCGTGCGCCAAAGGTTTAGGGGTAGAATCTTTGACCGACGCCAATTGAGCTGCCTTTCGATCCTAGCTAGAGGCAATAGGAGGTCTAGCCACACTGATGAGCTGTGAAAAGGTGAAACAGACTGTTTGTCCATAACAATACACACACACACACACACACACATATATATATATATATATATATATATATATATATATATATATATATATACATTTTATAGCGTTTGCATAAAAGAGTTTTATATACAATCCAATCGTTAGGCGCAGAGTGGAAACCTTTGTAACATTTAGATATTGATGTTTAAATTTTACAGAACCTCAGATTTCAATCCGTGCCTGACGATTGTTACGTACATAAAACACAGATTTTTGCCAATTATATACAAGTCGTCGCATTCTCTGTAAAACGGGACAGAAAAGTGAATGTTTAATTTCAATTATTAACATATATATATATATATATATTCAGACAGGTTTCGTTAAATAATTTAGACACATTCTGTCTGCTTATTTTCTATAAGATCCTTTCATAATTTCATAATCACGAATAAGCTTTTTTGTGCGGTTGTTAAACGACGACAGGAAAACATCGTATTGGTTCATATTGCATTTCTTCTAAGTTCTTTCGACAAAGCATAATGTCATCATCAGCGTATTGTTAAATATAGAGTAAGTATTTAGAATGTGTCTAAATTATTCAACGAAACCTGTCTGAATGAAAACATGCTGTCGAAATACACGAATTTCATATATATATATATATATATATATATATATATATATATATATATATATAATTTAAATATTCACGTAACCGTAAGGCTTATATATATATATATATATATATATATATATATATATATATATATATATATATATATCCAATATTAGCCCATATAAAATATTGCGTAATAATGTTAGATAAGTACCTTTAATATATATATATATATATATATATATATTTATATAATGGTAACTTAAAATGGCCTGTTTTTCTTTTAAATATTGGCTTTAGATTTACATTGAGCTCTCAGGATTTCATCCTCCTTGGGATTACCCATACGGATTACCAAGTTCTACATAACTTAACTATATATATATATATATATATATATATATATATATATATATATATAGATAGATAGATAGATAGATAGATATAGATACTAAAGGTACTTTTCTAACATTATTACGCAATGTTTTATATGGGCTTATATATATATATATATATATATATATATATATATATATATAAGCCTTGCGGTTACGTGAATATTTAAATTTATATTTATTCAGTGGTGACCGGTTCTATAAA
>OZ010604.1:70453541-70468541 GCA_963932145.1 Acanthosepion lycidas | reverse complement strand
AAATTTTGTAAAATATAATCTTATGTCAACTTCATTGCATCTTAATATAAGATTTGCAACAGTATGTCTCTGGTGGATATGTCTAAAGTGTGAATTTTATCTAGAGATGAGGAAATGACCTATATCCACTTTCTGACCTTATTTTGCATTTTTCTATTTTAGCTTTATCTGTTTTTTGACTAATTAATCAAAACCTGCCTACACTTGTTTTTTTTGTTTTTTTAATTTTGGATATTTGATTCCCCTTTCGTTTTTAAATCTGAAATAAGCAATTCAATTATTTTCTGATTTCGAAGTAAATTTTCATTACAAGTTATCTACCATCACCAGATGCGGGATTATTTTTAAAGTTATGAAATATTGAAATATTTGTGCAGCGATGTAAAGTATTGTAATGAAAATATTATTATAACAATATTTTGCAAAACTCTGGATTCTTAATCTGCCTGTTCTTTCTCTTAATATATATATATATATATATATATATATATATATATATATATATATACAATAGGAGTAGGTAGGCTTTCCTACCGCCCGGTCAACACTCCTCCCCCTTCTCTTGGACATGAGTAGAGGCTTACGTTTTGTTTCTTGTTTAAGAAGGGGTTCCCCGTACTCTCTCTCTCTCTCTCTCTGGCCTCTGTATCTCCTGTTGCCTTTATATATCCACTCCCCTTCTCCTCATCCTTTCTTCTGTCACTCCCATCTGATCTTGCTCCACATTTTTCTGTAACCCCTTGCGTCCTAGTGGCTTCCCGCCTTGCTTGGGGTGAAATGCTTAAAAAAAAAAAAATATATATATATATATATATATATATATATATATATATATATATATATATATATATATATATATTGCTAATTATAACAGACGACGAATGCCTATTATGTTTGATCATGTGCCGTTGTAAGCTTCGTATAGTTGCTTTAATTTAGGGAGAAAATAAGGACAAAAATTGTCCAGCATTGGGATATTTTTTTATTAAACTGTTCCTTGATCTAAGGTTCGGCTCAAATGAGACATCTTCAGAGGGGTTATATGGGCATTTAAACAAAGATATTCAACATCAAAGATGATAATCTGTTATGTTGACATAAAAGATTGCTATGCGACGACTACGGTCGCGGAATAGCAGACACAGGTCGTAAATTCCTGATGCGGTTCTATGGCGTCGTACCACGTGAGAGACTGAAATATTAAGAACAGAACCATATGTCTAGATGCAAGGAAATGTGTTGTGACTAGTTTGAAATGTAATTTCGTTGAGTGTAGGCTGCTTTGTTTTAACACATATCTATCTATCTATGTAGATATATATATATATATATATATACATACATATATATATATATATATATATATATATATATATATATGTATGTATATATATATAAATATATATATATATATGTATGTATATATATATATATATATATATATAGAGAGAGAGAGAGAGAGAGAGAGAGAGAGAGAGAGAGAAAGAAAGAAAGATACATCTGAATTTTAATATAATAAATGCATATTTTTACATGTAATCCCTAAGCTCGAGCATTTTGAAAGAAATCCTCTTCTTTTTACGTTAAACAATGATCGCTTATGGCCAATAAGCATTTCAAATTTGATAGAGTTTCGCAAGGCCATTTGATTTAAAAAAAAGAGAAAGGAAAATAATAAAGAGAAATGAATTTATACATCGGAAATGAGTAAATCCGTTAATAAGGCAATAAAGAAAAACTCAGTTGATATTTAATGTCGATATAGAGGCTGATCGAGGACATTTATATTTGCAATAAAGACACACGCAGACGTCTCCACGTTCACACACATAAACACCCATACGCACGCACGTGCGCACAGAGACACACATATATATTAGGTTGGTGCAAAAGTAATGACGTAATAATGTCGTTTTTTGACGTTAAAAACTACGTCAAAAAACGACATTATTACGTCATTATTTTTGCACCAACCTAATATATGTGTGTGGGTGGGTGAGAGAGTGATTTATTTATTTATAAGATTTTTATTAGTTTATGTATAAATTGGGGAATGCCTAAACGATAAATGGCTTCAGCAATCTAAACATATAAACGTTGGATGTACATACGGTGTTGGTCTCCATTCTAAGAATCTATACATTTGCAAAGTCTCTATTTCCGATATTAAGCATAATATCTACATAAATACATCAAATTTGTAACAGTACATCTATCTATCTATCTATCTATCTATCTATCTATCTATCACAGTCTATTCATATATCTCTCTCACACTCTATCTATCTATCTATCTATATATATATATATATATATATATATATATATATATGTGTCTGTGTGTGTGTTAATTGTGAGAATGCGTTGTATAGTATAGTACGTATGTGAATCTATTTATGTATATATATACGCACACATACACACACACACACACACACACACATATATATATATATATATAGTTTTTTCTGAAGATCAGTTGATGCGTGAAATTTACAATATATATATATATTGGTTACCTTTCTCAGACAACGTTCATCTAAAAAGACCCTGTTTCAATTATTAAGCATATTCCCCCCAAACAAAGCACATTTTATACAGTATATCTACCTCTATATCTACCTATCTATCTGTCTGTCTGTCTGTCTCTCTCTCTCTCTCTCTCTCTCTATATATATATATATATATATATATATATATATATATATATATATATATATATATTAAGACATTTTATGTTTATAAATTCTTTTTATAGATACTCATTTTTAAGTAAATGCTCTGTTTATAATAAATAGTATTAAACAACATTTACCGGCCTGAATGTCCGATTGACTTTCATAGAAAATATGCATACTCCGACAGGAATCAAACTTGTATCCTATACGGAACCGTCATATAGCCTGACGTGCCTTAACCGATTGAACCACAGAGGAGCCTTCGGTTAGCAAGGTCGATTTTACTGTCTTTAAACAACAATATTCCATGAATCTTTCACGTACATTCATATCTTATCATGGCGTATCCAAATGTAAACAAATGACGTCACACATTATGAAATGGACAAAATCCGACAATTTTTTAAAGACATTTTTATGTTTATACATTCTTTTTATATCTTGCTTTTCTGCTTCAAAAATATATTGCTGGTAATATCTTTCTCAAAAATATATATTCTATATATATATATTAGATACGACGTGCTTTAACCGACTCAGTCACATAGTCTTCTCCGATTAAGCGAGTCTGAATAGTGCGTTTAAGCAAAATCCTCCTCGTTACAGATTCCCGAGAATTCACAACTGCTTAGTTTCGTATCTAAACGTAAAAAATAAAATCTAATCTCTAAAGAACTAAAGTTTTTTCTTCTTTTATTTATTAATGAGACAGATTTTTTTATCCTTTTAAATGTTATTTTTTCAAACGATACCCTTATTTGAGTAGACGCTCCGTTTATTTTAAATTGTATATTTATCTTCGTCTTTAGTAAGATTTTTTGAATATTCAGGTTGGTAAGCGAAAATAAATATGCTGATTAATAAATAAACGGAGCGTCTTCTCAGCTATTTAATTTGAATGCTTTGTATCTAAGCGATAGCAAGAAAACAGATTTCTCAAATAATTTTCCGTAATTTTAAGAATATTTTTCATCTTAACACAGTCAATAATTTTAAAGGAATCGGTAATTTTACTATCTAATTGTTACAGTTTTAGGGGGTATTTCTGTACTAGTGAGCCAGTCAAAATAAGCTGACTCATTTTATAGTTCACCAATAGAAGGGTTAACCAATCAGAAAGCTCAAAATATTCAATCCGACGTGTATAAAGGCAGCCATTCTGTTTTTCTCACAAAATATCTCCATTGCCAACGTGATATCGAAGACTTAAAGAATTACTTAACAGCCGCTACTTTCTCTGAATCTTCACTGCCAAACTCTGATATTGAACACATTACGGACTTCATTGGATTCCATATTCAGAGACTACCGCAAACATGGTCAACACTACTGCTAGAACACAAGGTTACTCTTTCTTTATTTTCTTTTAAGCAATATTGATTGACTATTTTTATGAAGAAACCAGATTCTAGTCCATATGGTTTTACATTCATCACTAAAATTTAGAGTTGACAAATCATTTGTCATATATTTTTTCATCTACGCTGAATTTATTTTCTTATTAATTGGTTACAAATACGGTCACAAGAAACAACTTTTTCATCAATGAGTAGAGCTGATTTTTTTAAATCTTCACCATATATGTTGTATTAGCTTAAAAGCCTCCCTATCGAACAGCATTTAAGTTAGCTTCTTTGGAGAATTGATTAGGCGTTCGGCTTGTTCATGAGTTTGAGAGTTTCTAAGTCTTTGTGTATTCTTAGCATTGGAACCTTTCCTGGCTTCCGTTTCATCTGAATTTTTATTTCCTCGAGGCAATCTTGGGGCTTTTGATTGCAATGTGGTTCTCCGTTGGCGGAGATTTCTTTTTGCGGGGCATACTTCTGCCGTATGCGATAGGCAACAATAAATTTCAGAAGAACTGAAACTTGATCGTTGAATTTCAGTATTGATTTAATGTTTAAGCTTACCTTTTAAAAGTTCAACGGCAATTACTGCCACTTAATTTAAATGATGTAGTTTCATGGACGTAGGTCCTTACTTTTCGTACAAACCCGGATGGTTTTTAATTTGCCCCACGGAGCTGGCCTGATTCTTGAATAGTATGATATATTCAGCTACGGCCACTAAGAGTAATGTTGAAAAAGTGAGACACAGTGACACACTGACATTCATATTTATTTTTATATAGATTTCGATATGAAACTGTTACGAGAGTAATATTGCTTTGACCAAATACTTATGTTTATTACGAGACAAACATGTTGCATATGCGCATTATCCTTTGAAAAATAATATGTTGGCACATTGCAGATTACGCTATTTTCCGTGTGTTATGCTAAAAAAAAAGAAATATATTTACACACGGATAAAGTTAGCAAAATGAACACAATATATAAATTACAAATTGGAGACGTCAAAATCAAGCAAGTACAAACGTTTAAATATTTAAAAAATCTATAAAAAATGGAAGGAAAATGCGACACCAAAATCCGAGATAGCAAAAGATACCTTCCAAAAGCTTAGCAAAGTATTAAGAAACAGGAAAATCTTGTTTGAAACAAAGAAAAGAGTATTGAACTTTTATGAAATATCAGTATCAATACATGGCAGAGAATTCTGGACAATCTTATCACAGATGAAAAAGAGAATTGATGCAACAGAAATGTGTCTCTACAGAAGGATGATGAGCATACTGTGAACTGAACATATGAACAATGACGAAGTTTTAGAGAGAACTAATACAATAAAACTTACACTAAACATAAGAATGGAACAGTTGAAATTTCTAGGGCAAATAATGAGGAGAAAGGGTTTAGAAAATGCGAGACTCACAGGACATATTAAAGACAACTGGGACAGAGGAAATCAGAGCATAACCTATCTATTTTGCTTGGTTTGGTTTGATTTGGTTTACGGCATATCACCCTCAACTGATTATTTAATACCTACAAAACTTTCACCGCTGGCAATATTTTGTCTTCAAAAATGTATTACTGGTAATATCTTTTTTCAAAAATATATTGCTGGTAATAATGTACTTCTGGTAATAATTTTTCTTCAAAAATGTATTGTTGGTAATATCTTTCTCAGAAATGTATTGCTGGTAATATCTTTTTTCAATAATATATTGCTAGTAATAACCTATTACTGGTAATAATTTTTCTTCAAAAATGTATTACTGGTAATTTTCTTTACAAAAACGTACTGATTGTATTAAAACCTATTCTTTCATAGTGTTTTGACCCCAGTTTGAGAATTACGTATTTGCCCATAGCTGGGACCCTAACAGTTGCTACCACCCCGGGTCAGGGTGGACCTGGGAACACCAACAATTAAGAGGTGGTTCCACGCTTTTTAAAACCTCCTGATCAGAGGTCTTGCTGTTGGATGTAGTTTATCGTTATACCCAGGACACCGGATGTAGTTTATCGTCTTACGCAGGATGCGGATGTAGTTTAACGTCTTACCCAGGACGCGGATGTAGTTTACCGTCATACCCAGGACGCGGAGGTAGTTTATCGTTTTACCCAGGACGGCCTATCGAGCTTGTGTAAATTGTTGAGAGAACATGGATTAGGGGAGATAGCAAAAAGGCAAAATTTGTTAAGTGTTGCGAAGGAGAGGACATTGTGGAGAGTCATCAATGATCACCCACATCCTGAACGGAAATGACACATAGAAGAAGGCTTCACAATTACTATTTATTAATAATCTCCCTTGAAATTATCGTTTTTCCTTTTCTCGTTTGGCGCAAACATATCGCACAATAATATTTATAGCACAAATAATAACAATAATGATAATAAGCTCATAAGCCTGCAATAAAACGAATCGAAAACAAATTGAACCGAATTATGGTACGGAAAACAATAACAGTATAAAAGAAACCAAGGAAGAAATCAGGAGGCATATAAGTCAGACACAAGATATTGAATTGGAGGAACGAGAACAAATCCCAAAATTACAATCAACAAAAAAGAATCTCAGAACTATTAAACTCTACAATGCAGAACTCAAATTAATTCTGGATGAAGTCGACCCACATATAAGTCTCACTGAAGCAATATATGCATCAGCAATTTTTAATAAAAAAAATTAAATATGAAAGTAAAAACTCTCACAGATATGAAAATGCATATTGGAAAAGAAAAATAGAGAAAGAAATTGAACAACTTAGAAGTGAATTATCAATACAAGATAAACTGAAAAGAGGACGAAATGTAACGACTAGAAAAGGCAGAAGAATTAAAATTAGGAATAAAAATGAAGTTCTATCAGCTAAAGAAAAATAAATCAAACATTAAAACAGAAGATGTAAAGAATAAGACAAAAAGATTACAGACACAACAAAATCTTTCATAGCAATGCGAATAAATTTTACAGAGAGATAGACAAAAAAATTGTCTAAAAAGAACTTTGTTCATGCAAGGCTACCGATGTTACGGGGATTAGAAAAAAAAATGGAATGTGGCGATAACAACACACCACAACCTGCCTTAAGTCTTCTTGCAGACTTGATAGGTATTGGAACCATAGCAGAAATCGAAATATAATGATGATGATGATGATGATGATGATGATATAATATTAGGTTGGTGCAAAAATAATGACGTAATAATGTCGTTTTTTGACGTATTTTTAACGTCAAAAAACGACATTATTACGTCATTATTTTTGCACCAACCTAATAATAATAATAATAATAATAATAATAATAATAATAATACCCCACACTTACAAATTGCCTGCAATTTTTTCGGTATTTAAGTGCATCTTTTAAATGCCATGTTTCATCAGGACGTAAACGACAATGGCTCTTCAGAGCGTCTTTGCTTAAATATCGTTAAAGTGCCGTGACTTGTTGCATAATAAAGTGGAGTAATTCATGGTTACTATCACTAAAATCTCGAATGCAAATTCGTCCTTCTCAATTAATGACTGTCACTCAAGGCTGGAATGTGACCAGTCTACTCTGCTATTTAACCGCTAACAAAAAAAATAGTCATTCCTTTTCCAAACACATTAATGAAAAAGTGAAGTTACCAACTCGGTTGGAATTTGAACTCGGCTTTCTGATTTCACATTCCTTGCCGATAACTGCTACACTAGCTGCACACCCTAATGGAATCTAGTGGGGTTAGGAGTTACTTAATGTCAAAATTCTGACTAAAATACATTATCTCTTATTGTGTGTTTTAGATGTTGTTTTCTTCAATTTTTATATTTCTAGTTATTTGTCTGTTTATAAAGAAAAAAACAAGACCAAATTCATGGTAAAAAATTCTTGATGCACTGAAAATTGACAAGCTAGACTTATTCACAAACTCTATCACGGTGAAGATATTTCTAAACAATGTATTTTTTAAAAATAAATTTCATTATGCACTTATCCCCAAACCTCTCTCTCTCACACACACACACACACACAGAGCAACTCATGCACACATATTTTTTACGATAGGCAGGAATAAATGGGTTTCACTATAGTCGATATGTTTGATTACTTTTATCATTAATGTACCCATTAAATATATGAAAAGAAGATATATAGGTATTTCGTAATAGCTGATATCGATGTTTGGTTCTGTTAGCACCAGAATGTTGAGCAGGATATTAAATGCTGATTTTCAAAATATATTCGACAGACATGGATGACAACGAAAGAAACACTTGGGTCTTTATCTATCTATCTATCTATCTATCTATCTATCTATCTATCTATCTATCTATCTATCTCAGTCTGTTCACATCTATCTATCTATCTATCTATCTATCTATCTCAGTCTGTTCACATCTATCTATCTATCTCTCTATCTATCTATCTATCTATCTATCTCAGTCTGTTCACATCTATCTATCTATCTCTCTATCTATCTATCTATCTATCTATCTATCTATCTCAGTCTGTTCACATCTATCTATCTATCTATCTATCTATCTATCTATCTATCTATCTATCTCAGTCTGTTCACATCTATCTATCTATCTATCTATCTATCTATCTCAGTCTGTTCACATCTATCTATCTATCTATCTATCTATCTATCTATCTATCTATCTATCTCAGTCTGTTCACATCTATCTATCTATCTCTCTATCTATCTATCTATCTATCTATCTCAGTCTGTTCACATCTATCTATCTATCTATCTATCTATCCATCTATCTCAGTCTGTTCACATCTATCTATCTATCTATCTATCTATCTATCTATCTATCTATCTATCTATCTCAGTCTGTTCACATCTATCTATCTATCTATCTATCTATCTATCTATCTATCTATCTATCTCAGTCTGTTCACATCTATCTATCTATCTATCTATCTATCTATCTATCTATCTATCTATCTATCTATCTATCTATCTATGGATTGGGTTTGAGAATCGTTGGTGTTTGGGTGGGGATGGATAAAAGTTTGTTTTTTTGCTTTTCGGTTACGTTTCGGTGTCATTATTTATTATTATTTTTTTATGTTAGCGCTTACTCGCGGTTTTATTTCGATATTAAAGCCTAATTGCATATTTATTATAAATGTAATAGAGGAGAAAGATATAGTTTCGTAGTAATAATAGTCTAGAAATTTAGGGAGTCGATGCTAGTACTAATTGGCTAGATTTATTTTGAGAAATATGTATGACATTGTAAATATGTGTATAGGTTACTTAATTGAGTAGATAGCATAATTATTTATTTATTTATTTATTTTTGTTATTAGGCCATCGAATTATTTTAGTCGGTAAATGACAAAATGGGGACGGAAATCTAAATAAATTAGTATGAGTTAATTTGTAGTGACTGCTTTCGAGAATTAAAACAAACGGGGGATAGAGTTTATGTACGTGTGTCATTACATGTGCTTATGCATATTTTTACATTTAAGTATGGATGCCGGAACGTACATGCAGGTGAATTTTTTTGTGTAATTTTGTTTGAATAAGACTATAAGTTAAACGTTACAGATTGACCTGATAGTTAGAATAACGAATTTCTTTTTAGAAAGTGCTAGTAGGGGAGAGATTTGGGTTGGGTACGCGTTTAGTTTTAGTTAAAGATTTAGTATCGCTATGGGATTAGTATTTAATATGTAAAATATGGACTTAAACAATGCAATAAAGATACTAGTTCACCTCGTTAAGGATTCCGGAAGTAGTAGTTCAAATCTAAACCGGATGAAGTAAAAAGTCAACACTATATAGTAGAGGAGCGGTGAAAAGCCCTGTTTTCATTGGCTGACGCTGAGTGACATATGTCAATAAAAACGGTCGAAGTCCGGCCTTGCTAGGTAAACACTTATTGTTTTTACAATGTCGTGGTTCGTAGCACGAAGCTTACAAGGAGGCGGCCTGACTCGTCTAGAATCAGGTTGGGGTTGCTGTTTGAGCCGATATGATACAAAACTCGAAATCGGCGATGAGAACAGTGCATCACTGAAGACCACACTTGATGCATCTAAAATGTATGATTTAACTAATATCGATAGGTAGTTTTATTTTGGGTCATAAATGATTACAGTTTTTACTTATCAATCTATTCCTCAAAAAATAGAGTGTAATCATATTTTCTTCCTTTCTATATTCGCCATTATTTGCGATAACTTTTCGCCACATTATCAGACGTAACCTTTGGATTAAAATTCGCATTTTGTAATCAAAAAGGCCTTTCGATGACCTCCTGAATTTGTTTTTAATTCAAAACAGTTTATTCGATCAGAGATTAAAAAAAACAAAACAAAAAAAAAACAAAAAAAAAACAAACAAAATAATCAGTTCTGGGGTATATAGCTGGTTGGATGAAACAGACGACCCGAGTTTGAAAATTATTCAAGTGATATTCTTACTTCTTATTTTCTGCAATTATCAATGATGTCCTGTCTATGTTCTGGTTTATCATGGCATGAAAAACTAACACACCCATCTCCACCCTCTGAGCTTCCATTTAGCGTAGATCTGACATTTAATTGGTTAATCAAGACATACCCACAAGTCTATTTTTAATTATGACTTTATGTCCCCCCCCCCAGCTTTCACTTTCGGAAAGAGGTAACACTTTGTTTTTAAATTTCCTTAAAAATAATTTAATCACCATTTACTTACCATCGCCTGAAGAAATACAATGCATTGAATGATTTGTTGTGTAGCGATTTAACTGCGTTTTTATTATAATCTTTTATAATAAAAGTAATGTATATATAAACATGTGTGTGTGTGTTTGAGAGAGAGAGAGAGAGAGAGAGAGAGAAACAGACAGACAGACAGACAGAAAGAGAAAGAAAAGTTGCAGTAAAATTCTATTGTTTTTAACATTCTTTTTTTTTTTTTTTAGATAAGTGCTCAATACAAAATAGTGCAATATTTTATTAATTCAAAATATTTTTGATCCAATCTCTTATAAAAAAAATTATTTAGTCCTCGGTAAGACGATAAACTACATCCTCATCCTGGGTAAAATGATAAACTGCATCTGACTGCAAGTCCTTTGAGTAGGAAGATTCAAGGAGCATGGACTCACCTCTTAATTGCTGGTGTTAAGAGGCCTGAAGAAGTACAATCATAGTGTGAAAGTTTTTTGGAGCAGAGAAATATTTCCCCTCATCTAATGTGTACTGTGCCACTGTCGTAAAAACTTAAGGTATGTTAGTGTACTGCAAATCTATTCCTCACTGCCACGTATAGAATAGTTGGGATGATATGTTCGTCATTACGATTGGCTCCGCAAACCGGAAATTACATATGACTCAAACTGTTAGACATACGTATAGTCAGAAATTAATTAAACCAGTAACTGTCTATATTCCTGAGATGAGTTATTATGTACACTATTTACATTATTCGGATTATTGTCCTCATCTTTGTCACCATATTTATTACAACGTTTCGGACCTTCAATATCTGTCTATATTTCTGAGATGAGGTATTATGTACACTATTTATATCATTCGGACTATTGTCCTCATCTTTGTCGCCATATTTATTACAACGTTTTGGCCTTTCAGTATCTGTCTATATTTCTGAGATGAGGTATTATGTACACTATTTACATTATTCGGACTATTGTCCTCATCGTTGTCAGCATATTTATTAAAACGTTTCGGCCGTTGTACGCTCCGGGCTTCTTCAGTTGATTGGAATGTCGAACTGAACACTTTATTTCGCTCGCTAGGATGACACGTGGAACTAGAACATTCTACCCCAGTGAGCGAAATAAAAGGTTCAGTTCGACATTCCAACCACCTGAAGAAGTCCGGAGCGTACAACGGCCGAAACCTTTTAATAAATATGGTGTCAAAGATGAGGACAATATGTCCGATTTATGTAAATAGTGTTAATCAAAACAGTTATATCAATTTATTTTCAGCCTCCAGGTGAAATATTTTCGCAAAATGCCAGGAAGTTGTTTTTTTTTTTTTTTTTGTTACAGTAAGGATCACGCTGTACAAGACTCGGGGCCACTCGAGGTAGAGGGATATGTTAAGGAGTAGTTTATACGGGTAGGAGGGAAGACAACGGTTAACTTGAACATGCTAAGATTGTAGTGATCGGGCAAACATCCTATTGGGAGTCTGATCTATAGGGTAGTCAGTCGCGGGAAGAAGCTATTCGATTAGAACTGACTTCTTACCGATGGAATACGTAGCAACTGAAGGCGCTTTGCTTCTATGTATGTCACGTGGCGAGGGAACCAAGGAATGTACTTTGTCCGAGCAGTTTCC
Source organism: Acanthosepion lycidas (assembly GCA_963932145.1). Taxonomy (NCBI): domain Eukaryota; kingdom Metazoa; phylum Mollusca; class Cephalopoda; order Sepiida; family Sepiidae; genus Acanthosepion; species Acanthosepion lycidas. Next base: position 70,456,208 of record OZ010604.1, on the reverse strand, counting down.
GTGGAAATTATCGATAGAGCAGCGAAAGACTTGACACATTCCTCCTGCGAGAGAGAAGTTTGACGATGGAGAATGAATTCGTCACTTTCATGCGCTCGAAGACGCTTTTGGACTCTATCACGACTGGAGAGTGAGATCTGCACATTTCCCGCCCAAATATAGCAACAGTACACCATTTATAGCCTGGCCTGGTTCTTCTAACAGTCGAGGATATCAAGGAGAGCCATATACTTACTAGAACTGTGCAGATAAGGGTAATATTACCCGTATCATTATAAAGAAACATCCGATATTCCTGAACTTATAAAAAATGAATTTCTCTGACACTGACAAAACAGAGTTGATGCGTACTATACCTAAACCCCAAAAGGAGAATATGAAGGTTGATTTCTAGAAAGTTCTGTTCCCAGATGAAAATCTTGCAACTGATGGTTGGTGCAAATTTTGGGTCGTAAACTCTTGACATGCCAACACAGAGGAGAAGGTATTATGATTTGGGCTGGTATTATTCAAGGTATCATGGTTGATCCTTGGAGAGTGTATGGCGGTACGAAAATAACCACAAATGCCTGTATAGCCTTTCTCGGAGCGCCTGGAATCTTGGCTAAAAAGCAAAGAATCACCTTCAGGAGAACCATCGTATTTATGAAAGATAGTGACCCATCGCATAAAACTACGGAGTACCTGCAGAAATTAGGACTTTGTGGACCACGGAAGATGAACTATCTTGTCAATTCTTTAGACTTAAATCAAATTGAAAACTTGTGGGCATTCTGAAGCGACGTGTTTATGAGAATGGACGCAAATTTCGAAGCAAGGATGAGTTTTGTGGCACACGCTGTCAGCATTTGCTTTTTTTTTCTACTAACATTGTGATGTAATGAATATGCAAACAACAGGGTTCCCACTCACAGTAATATGATTGGCTGTTATCAGCCATAAATACAGACTGATGTGGAGGTACAGAGGACGCCTATTGCTTACGCCTATTACCTACCACTACGACGAGGGCCAGTCCATTACCGTTACCTTCTAGATTTTCCTACTCGGTTACAGTAGTTCATAACCACTTTACTACTTCGAACAAATATATCCCTTTTCTGGGATATATCATATTAATAAACGTCATAAATTAAACTAAACAAAACTGATATTAAAGAATGAAAGATTTTCACGGATTTTGACATCATTATGGAGTTGTTTTTTTTCCCCGTCGAAATCCGTGAAATTGATCTAAAATTGATTGAGTGCTTCGATGACATAACCGACATATCAAAGTGCGTCAGATGTCAAAGCGCGTCAAATGACGGAGGCTCCGAGCGAAACGCAGATTCGAGGTCGAATCTTGCCAGAGGAGCCCATATTTTTTCTCTTATTTCTCGAATATTAAGACAGATCGGCAATAATAAATAAATATACTGTTTAATAAATAAACAGAGCGTCTACTGAAATACTAAAAATAATAATCTGTCGGATTAATAAATAAGAAAATCTATCTTTTTTTTTACATATATTTACACACACAGACACAGACATATACACTCACGCACACATATAGAGAGATAGATAGATAAGTAGATGAAATTAGAGATAGACAGATAGAGAACGGAATAAGAGAGGTAGATTGATAGATAAAGAAGGAAGTGGAATAGAGCATCAATCAGAGAGTGCGTAAAACAAAACAATAAAAATCAAAGAAATATAAATAAAGTAACACTAGAATAGATAGATAGATAGATAGATAGATAGATAGAGAGATAGATAGATAGATAGATAGAGAGATAGATAGATAGATAGATAGATAGATGTGAACAGACTGAGATAGATAGATAGATAGATAGATAGATGTGAACAGACTGAGATAGATAGATAGATAGATAGATAGATAGATAGATAGATAGATAGATAGATAGATATGAACAGGCTGAGATAGATAGATAGATTGATAGATAGATAATTATCAGCAATACTAATCTTTCCGGCATTAAAAAACCTACTGAGGTCGATATGCCGTAAAACAAAACAAGCCAAACCAATAGATAGATAGATAGATAGATAAAAAATATTATCAGCAATAATAATCTTTTCGGCAGTAAATGACCTATTGAGGTTGATATGCCGTAAAACAAAACAAATCAGACCAATAGATAGATAGATAGATAGATAGATAGATAGATAGATAGATAGATAAAAAATATTATCATCAATAATAATCTTTTCGGCAGTAAATGACCTATTGAGGTTGATATGCCGTAAAACAAAACAAATCAGACCAATAGATAGATAGATAGATAGATAGATAGATAGATAGATAGATAGATAGATAGATAAAAAATATTATCATCAATAATAATCTTTTCGGCAGTAAATGACCTATTGAGGTTGATATGCCGTAAAACAAAACAAATCAGACCAATAGATAGATAGATAGATAGATAGATATATAGATAGATAGATAGATAGATAGATAGATAGATAGATAGATAAAAAATATTATCATCAATAATAATCTTTTCGGCAGTAAATGACCTATTGAGGTTGATATGCCGTAAAACAAAACAAATCAGACCAATAGATAGATAGATAGATAGATAGATAGATAGATAGATAGATAGATAGATAAGCAGACTGAGATAGAGTGAGTATGGAATGAAATATTTTTGTTAT